>VYZM01008034.1:28317-47387 GCA_013398915.1 Dromas ardeola
GGGGGAGGGGAGGAGGGGGGGAGGGGAGATGTTTTTTGGAAGAAACTAATTGTTTTACATCTTAATATATTGCTCTTCCAAGAGCTAGTTCACCATATGCAACTGTTTAAAGCATGCTTTGAATATGCTTCTTGTGTGCACAGCTTTCTGCTTCAGTGGCCTCCCTTGGCTGCCTTTTCCTAGCCTCATTCTTTAATGCAAAGGACATTTGCAATGAAAATGGGATCTTTGCTTCTTAACAGTTCATCTGCTCCTGCTGCTCATTTCCCCACCTGAAGTCACAATCCTCCACTTGTGACCTCACTGCAGGTTGCCGTGATGAGAGGATTATGAAGTTGCAAATAGAGGTTTATAACTTCAGGAAGAGAATGAGCAACAAGGGCAGATGGACTTCTCTGCAATGAAGATCCCGTCTTCACGCAAATGCTTTGAATGATAAAAGGACAAGAGGGAAAAATGGCAAAAGTTACAAAAGCAAGATTGTTTCTAAATACAGAGCACAATTATTAGTTGTCCCATTGCGTGTCTGGAGCAGGGTTAATAGGATAGACCTTGTAAATCCTGGAGCTGTTCAGAGAAGTGATCAGCATTTGCACAAATTTTAAAGTAACCTTCAGATAACTCTGATACATCCCTTAGTACTGCTGGTATCTGCCTGCTATTTTGGGTGACACTAGATTTAAATCAGGATGGTCTGTGGAAAGGAAAATAGCACAAGTCTTTATAGCTTGAAATAAGAACCAATTACCACAATCAGGAACTGTAACTAACTCACATATTTTGTTGTTCAGGCTCACAGAGGGCTGCTTAGCAGTGAGTGACGCTTGGCAGTGAGGACCATTCCAGGGGAGTTGTAGGGCAAGTTTTTCGTAACTGGCTAGACTTCCTTATGAAGCAGTTTTCTATGTTTCTGTCATGCCATGGGGACCGTGATGTAAAGGTGTACAGTCTTACTCAGCTTGATGCAGATGCCTGACGCAGTACAACTCATATCTATTTGGTGATGTCCTAGAAGTTGCATTAGCACAACACCGGAGCTGAGTTATAAATGCCTTCTCTTCAGCAGCTGAAGCAGCAAGGGTTGCCTTCAGCTGTAGTCAGCTCTGTGTCTAATTTTGAGCCCTCTGTGCTGTGTTCCTAGTGTGATTATGCCTACAGACATAGCTTTTACATAGTGCACTGACTCATTATGCATCTGAGAAAGAAATGGCCTATATCTATGTAACAAATCAGTAGACCCAGAACACCCTTTAGCATTGTAGAGAACAGTGGTCACCAAACCCAGGGACTGCTTGCTACTATAGTCCTGCAACCACTGCAACAAAAGTCTCCACAACACAAATCCACTGTTACTGACACACTCCAGGAGCAAAATCTCAGCTTTCTTATCTCCTAGCATGTGAGACCTAACAGAATATCAGTGAAGAGGCATGAAATTATTTTGCAGTTGGGGACTGACCATAACACAGGTTTCTCCTTTTGGTTGGACACCAGGCCTCCTCTGCAGCGCAGATCCACAAGCTGTCCCCATGATCCATGGCTCCAAAGAAGCAACAGCTCAGTGTCGCGTCGCCTGGCTGTGTCAACATATGGCAGCATGAAACAATCACTGCAGACCTGTGAAATACTGTCCCCCTTGCTGTGGCGTGTGAGACAGGAGCTGGACACTTGAGTCTTCCTTTTGACATGTCTGCCTGAGCATTTCAGTTTTCAGCCAATTCAACCTTACCAGAGCGAAGTGTTAGTAGTGCCTTGGAGATGCAGAAACAAAGAATTATCTGCTCCACAGTCACATAAGAAATCAGTCAAGGAACAGAGAATTGAACTCCAGTTTTAGGCAATTGGTGCTTCACTGTCTCTTTTCCTTTCCTTCTACTGCTTTTACATCCTATTTTCTGTAGAAAGTTCATCTAAAAAATGTGAAAGACTTACACAAAACAATAGTGAAATAGCAAAATGATAGTGAAACAACGTTCCTGGTTTACAGGATCTCCCAATACAATGCTAAATTGACAAAGAGATAACTGTACTGCATGCACCATACATATGCAATCACTTTATATTAGTGCTCAGACTCATTCTTATGAGAATGTCTTTTTTTATTTGGTTTGGGTTTTTTTTGAGGGAAATATTACTTGTTTTCATCTCTCTGCCTGAGACATTTTAGCAACTTATATTATCTAAAGAATTTTGCAGGTCCTGAAATGGATCATGGAAAGGATGTCCCTTATAGGGAAGCTATTGTGCTTTGTGCTAAATGCGAAAAGCTAAGTGCATTGTTTGTAATAGGCACTGACTGTTTAACATCTTTAAATTTAGTCTCTAAACATCTGTCCTTTCCTCATCTTGTGAGTCAGTTGCTTGGACAGGGATAGACTTCTGGGAGGGAGCTAAGCTATAAGCGAGCCACAAGAGCACCTGTCTCATCTGTCCATGGCATATGAACACAACATCAAGGTAAGATAATAAAAAACAAACAAACAAACAAACAAAACAAAACAAACAAAAACAACAAAACAAAACCAACCAACCAACCAAACAAACAAAAAAACCCAAAACCAACTTCCTACTAATTGCAACCCTAATGGGGCAAACTTGAAAACAAAAAATCTGAAAACACCACTGGGAAGGAGAATGTCAACAAGCTTTGGACAAAACTTTAAGACAGACATAGCTTCCACTGCTGAATTGGTACGATGTGTCAGTATGCGTGACACTATCTTTGGATACATCAAAGAGTGCATTAGAAACCTACTTGCTACAAAAGGAAACACTGGTGGTGCATCCCTGAAAAGCAATGGCATTGCCACAAAAGAGCTTGTCAGAGATAGCAAAGGGAAATGCTAGCAACAGTTTTGCAAATATAATGATTCCATCAGTACATTGGAGAGACCAGCAATAACAATGATCAGAGCAGCGCTGGTCACATCATTTAATGTAGATAACATTTGCTATTAATTTGGCATCTTTTATTCCTTAAAAGTCCTCTGCAAACTGGTACTGATTGTTACAAAGCAGTCATTATTCATTGAATTGATGGCTGGGAAGGTCCATTATGTCAACCAATCTGACCTCAAAAAAGTAATGGATTATTATAACAGTATCTAGTGGCCTTACCCAAGTTCAGAAGCTTGTTGGACCCTCACCATGTGGATAAATAGTTTCTGGGCCAATGAATTTATAATCAAACTGTATAAAATGTGGGAGATGAAACTGAGTCATAGTGTCAAAGTAGATCAGTAACAGCCTAGCCAAAAAGTCAGGTTTTCTGACTTGAAAGCTAGTATGTACGATCCTGGAGTCTATTACCTCTCTATCTTGTCTTCATTATTTGCAGATACCCATCAGTGAGAAATGACATAATGATTCCACTGCTTATTCAAGAGATATTTTACAGATGTTTGGCTTTGTTGTTTTTTCTTTGTTTGTTTGTTTGTTTGTTTTTGTTTTGTTTTTTGTTGGTTTGGGGTTTTTTTGGTTTTGTTTGTTTTGTTGGTTGGTTGGTTGGTTTTGTGTTTTGGTGGGTTTGGGCTTTTGGGTGGGTTTCTTTTTCTTCTAGGCAGCTGAAATAGGGTTTTAAAGGTGTGTATGTTATAGCAGATGCTTAGGAACAAAGAAGTAGAACCCTCTCCAAAAATGTATTCCTACTTCTTAAAATTTAGCTTTCCAATCTAAGCATCATTTTCAGACAAAAAACAAACAAACAAATAAACAAAAAAAAAACCCTGATTTTTTGTGCTAAAGATTACTTAGGAAAAAATAAGGTTTGCTTCCCAGCACATTGCCTCAAAAAATTCATCCTTCTCAGGATCTGTTTATAGATTAGATGACAACTTTGAAAAATTTTGATTAAAACAAAATAGCTGCTGTGTAATTTAGACTGTCTTAATACAGCTGTGTGTATAACTGATGAATACTTATGCATCCTTTAATAATAGAAGATAAATATTTTAAAAAATATATTTTTGATCAGCATTTTTGTGTATTCAAACTGCTTTAGCAATGTCACTGGAAGGAATGACTTCAAAGAGATGCTTGCAATCTTTCTGAAAGGCTACTGAAGTTCACAAACAGTTGTCTACACCTCTATGAAACTAATCACAAGTGCTTTCAGCACGATTTTATGAAGAAAGCTCAGACCCATCACCAGAGATTGAGTGAAGGTTTGCCAACATGAGCTCTGACCAGATATTTTTAATATCTGAAGCTTGTAAACACCAAAGGGAGGAGCCATAATTAGAATGATGAGCAGATGGTCTGACAACCAGTAAGTCACCATAGCAAAGAAAAGGAAAATTGTACTGGGATGTTAGGAAGAACATCCTCATCAACTGGGATTATTAGGCTTGAAATATTCTCTCTGAGAAGTTGTGAAAAACCCCAAATTTGAGACTCTTGGTTAGAACACAATCTATAATTTGAAGCAGTATTCTCTAATATAATGCGGCACCTCTTACATATATATGGAAGCACTTAAAGAAAAGGAAGTTGTGAAATCTCATGTCAGATGTACTCTACATTGAAGCCAAACATATACAGGAAATAAGTGAAAGAAGAAACCAAATGAAGGGATCCATGAAAGGTAAGAATTGTTCTTAGTTGGTTTAAAAAATATATATTATGCAAATGTACTTGTATAACTAATTTTTAGATTCTAAGAAGTTCTAATTCCATGTGCCCTTACGTCTTCAAGTTATATAACAAGGATATGTTTTCCAAGGTCAAGAAGATTTTTCATTTATCACATAATGAACCAATAGCTTAAAACATGTTGGTTTACTCTTTTATTCACAGAAATTGAGACTATGTTTATGTGCATACCTATAACCATACCAAAGGTCCATTAGGTAATCAATATAACTTGTTAAACCTTGCTTAAAAAAAAAAACAAAAAAAACCAAACAAAAACAACACCAAAAAAACCCAACAAAAAAAACCACACACACAAAAAAAACAAAAACAAAAAGAAAAATGAAACATCACCACAACAAAGCCCAATCCCCCAAAAACATAAAAAAAATTTGAACTAAATGATCCATTTTCAAAGTAAGGCAACATGTTTACATTTTCTGCACCAGTCCATTCCAATTAGGATTCTGTTCAAGCAAAACTGTCTATTAAAGAACACGGAATTCAGGGAATTAGTAACTCTGAATAACCTGGACTTAAATTCAAAAGATTTATATAAAGTAAATAACCTCCATTATTACTATAGTATATGTCTATTTTCTTTTTCATACTCACTTGAAACTCCATTGGAAAAAAGACATGAAAGCTTTATCAGCCCTCTGCCATAACAAAAGTCTCTGACAGAGGGCTAGGAAAGTCACACTTATGCTCAAACTGTTTTTTCATTCACTAAATTTTCCTCCACACGTGAACAGGATCAGAAAAATAACCTAAGCCACAGAGGGTAGGGGAAAGATGTTAAGAATTAGATTAGAGTCTTGGAAACAGCAGATCCTGAAATATTTGATTTTACAAGAATGACAGTGCTGTCTTCCCTTCAAGTTATTATGTCTCAGCCTTTACAAGTCTGAACCCTAAAAACAGAGATCTGTTTTTGTGACTGGTTGGTGAACACAGGAAAAGGTCCAAAAAGTGATTGAGAGTATCAAATGGTTATATATTCCTTAATGGAGTGACCTTTTTGCTGTTGGAGAACAGGGAGAATGTGCAAGGTGTGATTTATTTTTGAGACACAAAATCATTTTTAGAAAATAAAATACAGGGTCAGTTTTGATTCAGAGAAGTGGGACACGCTACATACACTTTTGAACACAACCTAGAGGCTGGTGTGAGGGCATCAGAAAGGTTATTAGAGAGCTGAGACTGGGAAGCATCATGAAGCCCTGGGCTGAGTTGGCCCTGGCTCTAAGGACAATCAATCTAGTTTAGGGCTATCTCTGGAAAGGGCTCTCTTACCCAGAATTTGAACTGCAATCAATGCAGTTTATAGGGCCTTTTGAATAGAAAGTATTGCAGAACAATGGAGAGATGGATCTGGTTATACCTGGAACCCTGAGCATGTAGCACGTGGGAGGAGATAATAGTGGTTAGCAGAATACATTGCCCCACTATTTTCTCACAGCAGCACACTGGGGATGTTTGTTAAGATTAGTAAAAAGACACTTTGGGGGTTGAATTTTTACCTAAATCAGTAACAAACTGCCAGTAAGCTTATATTTATTCGATTCCTCACTCCAAACTTTGTCACAGTACCAGTGAACAAAATACCTGATGAGCAGTGAAATCATAAAATGGTTTGGGTTGGAAGGGACCTTAAAGATCATCTAGTTGCAACGCCCCTGCCATAGGCAGGGACACCTTCCTCTAGACCAGGTTGCTCAAAGCCTCATCCGATGTGGCCTTGAACACTTCCAGGGATGCATCATCCTTTCAATGTCTCATCTCCCTCACAGTAAATAATTTCTTCCTAATATCTAGTCTAAATCTCTCCTCTTTCAGTTTAAAACCTTTACCCTTCATCCTATCTCTACACTCCCTGATAAAGAGTCCCTGCCCGTCTTTCCTTTGGGCCACCTTGAAGTACTGGGAGGGGCTCTAAGGTCTCCCCAGAGCCTTCTCTTCTCCAGGCTGGACAATCCCAACTCTTTCAGCCTGTTTTTATAGGAGAGGTGCTCCAGCTCTCTGATCATCTTTGTGGCCTTCTTCTGGACTCGCTCCAACAGGTCCATGTCCTTCTTATGTCGGGGGCCCCAGAGCTGCAGAACTGCAGTTGGGGTCTCACCAAAGCCGAGTAGAGGGGCAGAATCGCCTCTCTCAACCTTCTGGCCGCACTTCTTCTGATGCAGCCCAGGATGCAGTTGGCATTCTGGGTTGCAAGTGCACATTGCCAGCTCATGTTGAGCTTCTCATCAACCAGCACCCCCAAGTCCTTCCACACAGAGCTGTTCTCAATCCGTCCAAATGTTACCTATCACAAGTAGCCAGATGATATATTTCAGTGTCCAAGGCTCCTAGATTTGCTCTGAGTCAGCATTAATTTTTGTTTCAGAAATGAGACCTGCCAAAAAGGTTATAGGCATAACAGACTAGTTGATCCTCCATTTCTATTTGGACTGTGAGGAAGCTGTTAGTCTGGGTACGCTTTTCAAATGTCTTATACATAGGAAATGAATTTTTTGATGTGGACGTCTCTGTCAAACAGGGATTAGATTAAAACTAGATTTTTGTCTTACTGAATGAAGTAGAAACTCTAACACTGATAGCCATGGAGATTAATTGAATTGAACAGCAATTCATAGGTTCACAATTCCAATCTTGGAAATAAAATACATTATTCTTTTGGAGATAAAGTTTACTTGTCATTTTTACACCATTTTGACTCAAAATTACTTCAAATTAATTTGATTTCCGTTAGTATAATATGGGGCTTTTATTTCCACATTTTGGTAGCTACCTGCAGGCAAATAATGAAGAGAGACTGAGTCAAATGGCTACACATCCACATAATCTAGATTCACTTTAAAACAGGTTTGCTGATTTGTGCCTGGAATGATGCAGACACGTGGTAGAAAAACTGATAAATACATGTAGCAAAATAGTTTCAAAGACTTGAGGTATGTAGCAATCTCTGGTAGATGATGGACTATTTTTCCAGTAATACTGCATTTCTTTTGGCACCTGGCTGACTTGGCTTTCATGTTTGTGTTTTGGGTGTTTGGGGTTTTTTTGTTTGTTTTTTGGTTGGTTGGTTGGTTTGGTTTGGTTGTTTTGTGTGTGTGTGTGTGTGTGTGTGTGTGTTTTAAGATTTTTTTTTTTTTTACATTAATAATATATTGTATTACTTACCCACACAGCCTCCTGAGAATTCCCAGGGTTTCTTTTCAAGACCAGATACCACAGAGACGTCTAAGCATGTCACCTATATCCTGTCAAACTCAATGACACTGGAACTCTTTTCTCAATAGACATTAGTTTATTCAGTGGATCAAGATGGATAGCACTCAATTTCTGCTAACTTTTTTGGTTTTTTTTCCCAAAGCTGGAATTCCTTCCTCTTCTGTGCCCAGCTAGGAGTGCTTAACCCATAGTTATCTCCTTCCTAGATATCTATTAGGCAAGACCATCTGCCCAGTAACCCACTGATGCCATGCTAGAAGAAAATTCTGCTCCTTGACTTCTGCAATTTTATTTCTTAAGAGAGACTTCCATAGACAGGCAATAATTTCAGTCCACTATAAACTGGATTGTAGAAATGGGAGTTCAGTGTGGAAGTTTTCCATCTGTAACCTTGAGCTTTTGGGAGAGTTAGAGGATTATTCAGAAAGGGGTCAACTTACAGAGCTGGTAAGAAAAACAAGTTCATTGCCGTGAAGTTTGATTTCTTGACAGTGGGAGCTATAGCTTCAAAGTTTCAAAGGCCAGCTAATAGAAAAAAATGTTGAAAGCTAATGTTCAGGCACCAGCTGTAATGACTGAAGTGAGCTTCAGATTGTACTGGTGCAGAGCCGGGCTCTGAGGGATAGGTATTGTGTTTGAACAGTAAAATATGAAATAAATTCCCATTCTCCTCTTCCTTCTCAGCCACTAAACATGAGAAACATTCCAATGTTAAAAAGTGTCACCACAGGGGAAAAAAAACCCAGCTCATCTTCTGTTGGAGATGGTACCTGAGACCATTTCTGCCCAACCTGGATTCAGTTACATTTTTTAACACAGTACAAAATGGTGCCAGATAGGAATGATAAAGCTGTCTATACATTCACCTCATTCAAAGGTGCAAGCTGCACTGAAAAGAATGCATATTTCTTTGTGCTCTGAGACATAATGTAGGAAGGAAAAAAAACATAAAACAATGCATGGCAGTATAATATTGTCCAGGTACTGCTCAAGACTAAGTAATCTAGTATGTGTGTGTGCAAGTGTGTTTATGTATGAGAGAGATGGAAGAAGGAAAGACAAATTAAGAATTTTCTTCATTGCTGCTTTGATGGCAGTTTTATTTGGAAGAAATGTCATAAAATGCTGGGTGAAAACAAAGAATCAGCTTCAATTACTTTTTTTCACTTCTTGATGACTCTCTTTCCTTGATTTCAAGCCTAGCTGAACTTTACCTAGTATCGACACATGATTTGAGGAGCTCATTTTTGCCTTCCTAGAGCTGCCTTCCCTCCTCCCCTCTGAGGGATGCTGCACAAACTGGGTTCAAGACACCTACCTCCAGTCACCCTGCCAGAGAGAAGACAGGGAAGGGACTACTTATTTGGCATTTAAAAAACAAAGGCTATGCTTACCTCTTAAGCAAAATCAATTGATCACCAATAGTGAGTAAACATTGTTTAGCCACAGCACACAGACCTTGAGGGATTTATGAGCAGCTACAAGCTCACCTCTTGACTTCAGTTGGAAGCTGGGCTGCTTGTCTGGGTAGCAGACTCTGACTGGTAATGTCTTGTGCAAATGAATTTAGATATTTTCTCAGCTTGTATTCATATTCTACAAAAGGTAAATATCCCCCAATTGCACCTACTTGGAGCTGAATTATCGACTTCATCTTTGAAGTGCAAATGAGCTGAATGAAAACATACTTAGAGTGCAACACAGGAGCTATTTCTACCAGCTGATTTAAGGTGCATTAACTGTCTAGTAAGGAAAGACTTCTATTGCTATGGATTTGTAATCCGCCGGTCCAATTATCCTGAAGATGAAGGCAAAATGCCATCCACTGTATGAGGCGATCAATAGTGGTCATTTCTTAAAATTCTTTACTTCCCCTTTTTTCCAGCAATCCAGTTTGCAGGATCTTCCATAAATTGCTCTTTCATGGTTTATCAGCCCTGCTGTTTCTAAAAGCCAGACTTATGGACTACAGTTATGAAAATAAACTGCTATAAACAATCTTTCAGTAGGTTAAAACTATCAGTATTTATGGTGAATGGAAACTCCTTTAGAAACTTCTAATCAGCATAGTCTGTCTATATAAAAGTAATCTCTGACTAAATAAATATGTCATGAAGAGAAAAGATACAGAATATATGGAAAAAAAAAAGAAAAGCGTGCCTAATTATTACAGACCCATACCTTTTTATGACTTTTTATTAAATAAATACATATATACATGAATTCATACCATATGAAAAATACAAGTCCCTCAATTCTCCTGTTAGTGTTTGCTAAAGGGCATTGTATCTTCATGTAATACCATTCTCAAACTCTCATCTGAAAGAGAAGAGGTGCCCTCTTATTTTCCTAAAGCACCATACGCACTTCTTTCATCTTCTATCTTCAGGCATGTATTTTTCTCCATGTAAAACTTTCTTCTCACTCTTACCAGTTTTGTGTCACTGTATAAACTCATTTGGATGCTTCTCAAAACTTCCAACATAAACACAGTCTTCAGTTTATTTGAAAAATACTTTTTATCCTAAGAAAATCCTGGATGTTGTACAGTCGGTTTATTTGTCATATTTGTGTGTGTGTGCTTCCAACTATTTTATTTGATAAAGCAAGATACTGCTCTCATTTTAGAGAAAGATAAAGATAAAATTGAGGTTCACGCCATAGGTGAAGATGCTTGAAAGAGGAACGTCTTCATTGGAGGAAGTAGCCCTCAGCATTCAGAACCAATGGAGCTCTCGTTATTACTGTCATTGAAATCTAGGATGAGATCCATCTCATCCTCAAGTGCATGTATAAAATATGGCAATATATATATTACATCCTCCCCAAATTACTGGTTTAATCTATTAAGAACAAAGACAATGAGGAATGGCTGCCTGCAATGGTGACATCTAGCTTGTATCTATAGGAAATAATGTTAAAATTAATCCCAGTCTTAGCATAAGAAGGAAGACAACAACAAGCCAAAGAGTCACAGTGAGCACTACGGCATTTTTTGGAATCAATACCATTGTCATGATTGCACAATGAACTTCAGAGGGGTCTCAACCTCTTGAAAGCATCTACTTTGCTTTCTACGGTAATTTGAGATCATAAAATGATCATAACCTTCATTATTTTAATTCAAACAGGTAAGATTACTGTGTTATCTGGAAACAGAAATATTGTATATAATTTTGGGCCACAATTTAAGTTGCTATGATCTTTTCTAGCAAGGTAAATGACCTGTGTTTAGTGGAAGCTAGGTAAATCAGTGTCCAACATCACATTAAATTCTGACTGTCTTAGTTGTATATGGGATTCTTTAAAGCCATTGCAAACTATGAAGTAAGGAGGATACACGAAGTGACTGAATAGTTTTTTCCATCATTGGGTTCTTGCTATTCCAGCAATCAAGGTACATGCATAGTTCTCCCTACATCATGGAAGTTTCTCAAATTTATTAACAAATCTTACTGGCAAAATTAATTTATGAACTAAGGAAGGATCTACTTTATAGATTAAAAAACTATGGCTCAGAATAACTGCAGCTATTTATCCAAGGTCATCCAGGAGATCTGGATGTGCTCCTGGCATCAAATTCTGCTGTCCTGAAGGCCTTTTCAGACTTCTACTCATTGGGACTGGTTTCATATTTAAAGAGTTGCCTGAGAATCACAGAGCTACAAGAAATTCAATTTTTTATAAGTGATCCTTCCATTTTCTGAGGAAATGTACCATACTGTTTGGGCTCAGTCCAAAACAAATTATGTAGGTACAATGGAAACACGGCTATCCCATTTCCAGGATAATTTTTTATCTGCACTACTCTATAAAGCTTTTGCCTAACTTGAAAGTTCAGATGTTACTTTGTAAAGGCAGAATTAATTTTCTTGATTGCTAATCCATCACCACTAAGTATGATGCATATGGTATCAAACATAGGTATTTCTGCTATCATTAATTGTGGCACATTGTCACAACCGATAAGGAAATGCAATATGAGAACAAGAAAACAGTCACTGGATTTGGCAGCTTACCCTTGTTTTTCTAGTCATCATGGCAGGTACCAACTGAAACCCTTAACTCAGGAGGGTGACTGTGTGAATAAGCGAGGAAAAGAAACTCAGGACTTGGAGAGCATCAATCATTCAGCTGCGTTGAATCACAGTCAGTTTGCAGTGCTGTTGTTCAGTGAAAGATAAAGACAGATAGGTCTGAAGGGAGGAGGAGGGGAAAGTTCTGTAAAATACCCTAATGCTCAGGAGAAAAGGCATAACTTTTGGCCCTGAGGATTTTGTTAGAGAAAAGGAGAGGCAGTGACACAGAGGATGAAAAAAGGAAATTAACATGTGATTGATAAAAGAGAATTCAAATAAGGAACTGTAGTTTAAATGGCAGATAAAGTACAGCTGAAGTGATAAGTATCATATGAGAGACAGGAAAGGAAATTAACAAAACATAACTTAGCAGGGTAGAAAATATCTGGGTGCACGCCCAACAGCAGGTAGAAATACTCAGGTCAGGAGGAAGAGAATGAGCTGTTTTCCTTTTCGAGAAAGAAAATCCTAATGTAAAGTGCTAGGGAAGGTTTCGGAAATAAATTTTCTTTTCTGTTTCAGTTCGCTTTATGGGGAAAGAATAGAATCACTGAAATAGCTGTGAATTACAGATTAAATCATTTTATTATTAAATAAAATAGTTGGTGGAGATAGATCCTTTTGAGATTGTATAGATATCCCCCAGAGTATCCCCATAATATGGCAAGCTTATATAAGCAGAGAAATAAGCAGGCGAATCCTGTATTTTAAAACCAGTAGAAGCTGTTATGATTATCTTTGCTGACCTCCAGCGTAATGCAGACTTCAAACTGCACAATGATTTCTGTGTTAAATGAAGAACTAGTGTTTAAAAGTTTCTGGACAGTGCTGCAGCCCATATTGCACCAAAAGGAGGGTCCCATCAATTCATACAGGCATCTCAAAATGATATTGAAGTCTTCTCCAGCTCCTGGTTTAACCCAGTGGTTGGGAGGAAAAACAAATGGTAATTTGAAACCACCTTAATTCTGCCCATTTATTGCAAATCTGTGAGTTGAATGTTGCATCACTCAGTAGCACAAAGTATATTTTTAACAATATTGCATTGCTATTGCCTTTACTGTGAAGGGGAACAGTCTCAAGAAGTGGACTCTGGATTTGATTACTTTCTTCTCTTTTGAGTTTGCCAGATAATAGACCTCCAAAGGTTATATAGAGGGATATAGAACTGAGACAAGGGATTGGCCTGCCTCTCCTAGTGTACTGTCGATTTTAGTATTTTCCTCTATTTAGGTTGGGCTTTTTTTGTCATTCTAAATGTGAACTTCTTATTAAATGAATCCCTGACTTTTCAGTAAAAAACAGAAACAGACTTCAGCAAAATATCTGTTCCCATTCCGCATTGAACTCTGTTCTGAAGTACAGCTTTTCTCGGCTCTATATATTGAAGGGGCAGATTGCAGGTCTCTGCACTGGTGACTTCCAGAGTGTATTTCCCACTCGCCTCATAGGGCCTCTGTTTCTTATTTCTCTGTTGGCTAATGCTAAACTATTTTGCTATCACAAATCATTCATGCTCATCCTTCTGTAACTTTATGAATCTTCAGCAGTTTCATATATCTTCATTTAAGTGAGCTAAAATTAGCTGTTCTGGAATCAGGAAGCAAAACAGATGCTATAACAGTGTTGTAATAATAATAATAATAGAATAATCATCACAATAAATATAAACAATGGTAATATTGATAAGCAATCACTATTCTTTCAACTATTTAAAATACACTAAATATATACTAAGCAATATTATAAACATATGATACATTGTATGATGCATTACATACTTTTACTGACATATTTTTAATTCAAACATTTTTTAAGATACACATATATTTAAATGTACGTATATGTATGCATGTATGTATCTCTGCGTATATCTATATATCTATATGTGAATATATATGTGAAAATATTTCTATATATGTAGATATATACATTTATAGATATATATGTACACACAAATAATCACACATTAGCTCAGCTAGTCCTACTCTGCAGAAAAAACCTACACATTTAAAGAGCACTAAATTTATTTGAGTCACCTTTTAAAATCCAGCCTTGTTTTCTGGATATCTCACACACGTTCATGAGCAGATGAACATCTTTTGGTACAGAAACGTATCGAAAAACATATGCAAGTTCTGTCTCCTTGTGACGCATTTTTCTCCACGGAGAGTTTATCACTGAAGGTACCAGCCTAGTATATTCTTCAACTGGTTTGAAACGGGAATGGTTTGCAAAGTCCATTATTAAGAGCAATACTGAATGTAACTCAGGAAATCCCATTTTCTTTAGCACAATGGTTTGCCTAAAGTTAGGGCTAAGAGTTGACCACAAACAAAGAGAAGGATCTGGAAAAGAGTTTCTGTGCTGCCGTGCACAGCCGAATTAATGTTGTTGTACGCACCATGATGTGAGAGTACTTTCACTGACATGTAAATCAAGAAAGAGGGGTTGGAGTGTCTTTAATTTGAATAAATTGCCAAGTATGTGAAGGACTCAGCAAAGTGATAAAGTCAGAGCAAGACAGCACCACTTCTCGGGTGAAATCACCAACAGTAAATTGAGGGCCTGGTCCTTTTTGAAATAGATGTGAGTCTTTCATTGACTGCTGCAGGTTTGGATCAAGCTAACAGCAGAGAAGCATAATTTAGCCACTTGAACGTGCAGAAGAAATTCAGAGGGAAAGAATGCACTAAGCCTCACTGGCACAAGGCCATGGGGTCTGGAGGTGACACCTCCCCCCACCCTCAGCTCTCACAATAAGATGGATAGGAACAAACACAGGAGGCCAAAGCCACAATTTTTGAATGACCCTGTAAAGCAACCCTTCCACCAGTGCATGCAGAAGTTAAAAGAATGCAAATACACACCAAAACAGGCTTTTGTGTAAATTCAATATTATTACAGTATACAAAAAAGGTAATATGCAGCAAAGTACCATTTTAATGCATACTAATTAAAGTGGGAAATTACCAAAGATGAATTCACTTACCACTTCATTTACCATGTTACATTATAGATCTGGTAACCTTTATATTCAATAATAAAATCTGTGACTAATTCCTAAAATAAACTCTAAAAAAAAGCAGTTCTTTGCAGAAATCTAGCATATGCCAGAGAAGCAAGTTAATAGAAACAGTTTCCAAATGATTTTGGAACATATTAAATCCAGTGGGCCTGATCCACAGCTGGTGTAAATTGGCATATTTCTTCAAATTAATTAATGCCACTATGGATTTGGCTTTATGTGTTTTTCCCCCTAATTCTATGCTCTTTTTTTTTTTTTTTGTTTTTTTTTTTTTTTTTTTGGTTTTTTTTTTGGTTTTTTTTTTGTTTTTTTTNTTTTTTTTTTTTGTTTTGTTTGGGTTGTTTATTGGGTTTTTCTTTGGTTTCTTTTTGCTTTTGTTTCTTTTTTCTTTTTGTTTTTCACACAGAACATTACTTCGAAACAAATGTATTTAAATCTCTTAGAAAATCCATTGCATAGATGACTGTTAAGGTATTAAAATAGAGAACTTCTGTTTTTTCTTGCATGCTACGTGCATGGAAAAGCAGGGGCCTATACCAGGTTCTTTCCAATCCCATGGAAGACCACGCTGAAAGACCACGCTAGATTATTGTCAACGGTATGAGTGGATGAAGAGGGATTTTATAATTCTTCTTCCTCTCCTGAGTCAATTTGTCCCTTCCCTCTTGTATCAGTATTAAACTTGTAAGCATTAAATGCTTTCCCCTTACTGAATTGAAGAGCAAGGGGAAATATTTTGATTCTACCCAACCTGTTGTCTCAATTCTCTCACCTCTGCTGTGGCTAGAAGAAGTCACTTCCTTTCCCCTCGGGGTACCCATTAAAAACTGTCCCACTTCACCTGCAATACATTTCTTGGATTGCAAATAAATTCCAAGTATGTTTGGCATAGGGTA
Source organism: Dromas ardeola (assembly GCA_013398915.1). Classification (NCBI taxonomy): domain Eukaryota; kingdom Metazoa; phylum Chordata; class Aves; order Charadriiformes; family Dromadidae; genus Dromas; species Dromas ardeola. The sequence goes on from VYZM01008034.1 coordinate 44,187, forward strand.
GAAGGCACAAAGAAAATGACAAAATAAGACAAATTGTAAACAAATGTGACAAGCTGAACAGAAAATGAGAAAACCAGGTGCAAAGCTAGCATGGCCTTGCGTGAATATTACTCACAGCAGCGCTGAGAAAATGCCTGATCAACACTTTTGGTTTTTTGTTTCACCCTCTTTTTTCTTTCTTTTTCCTGCTAGGCCTAAAAGCATCTAGCTCACTTGTCAGCTAAGGATGTGTCCAGTGTTTGTATACTGCATAGACTTTGTCTGTCTAGGAGAAAACCAGGATTATAGAACCCACACATCAGCATGGCCAGGCAGTCACTGGGAAAAAAATCTTTGCAGTTTTCTCCCAGCGTAGCTTCTGAAGTGCAGTTCCCTTAGTCTCCAAAGACCAAATAGGTCTATTACCAGCCTGCTAGGACACTGCTGAATTACCCTAGGAGAAGGAGAGTACAGAAGACTTAAAATTTTTGCTGAATTTTCTCCTTCCTTATTTGGCCACAATGTTCCTCACATGTTCTAGTTTGTAACTCATCTCCTCCGGAGTTAAACACGGGGAAGTGCTAATCTTTTCCATTTTAAAGGGATTGTTTTTCCACATTATGTGTACATTTTAATTATATAATTACTGCTGGTGGTAACAATTATATATGTATTTAATTCTTCTACCTTCATCACTTCATACAATAATTGATGATCTTCCACTGTAATGTATTAATCTCCTGTTATCATTGTCTGTATCGGTAATGCAAGTACCCGCTTTTAATTTGTACTAATAATAATTTCAGCAGTTTAGTATAATTTAAAAAGGGAAGATGGAAAAGCAAAAGTTGAAGTAAGTTTTTTGGCTGATTTACTCATTATCTGAGGGTTGTCTTTAGTCATTACTGATTTGCACATAGATGGAAAAGGGCGAAGAATGTGTTTTGGATGTAAACAGTTCTATAGAAATTAAATAAAACCATTTTCTAGATCAATTGCTTCTCAAAATTTCTCCCTGCAGATTCTCCAAGTATTTACTTTGGAAATTTGTGGCCTTTTGAATGTGTCCTTTATGCACACTGTTACAGTCTCAAGAAAGAAAGACTTTCACTCCTGTTCTGTAAAGAATTCACCTGACAGCAGTATTCTGAGTGGAAACAAAAAACATTGACTAAAAATATCCACATCTCAAAACCTATTTTGAATTAATGTATCTTTCCATGCTATACTTGTACAGTGCCTTGCACAATGACCAAGGCTTGTGATGACATCATTGCTATTATTAAGTCATATTATTTTTTCTAACAACTTTCACACATTCATGTTCTGTTACCAGTATTTCTTGTACTGAATGCTTCCAATTGCATTAGCTTTTTTGTGCAAACTAATCCTAGGAATTAATATATGTAATTTCTAGAGTCCAACAAACACTGTATCTTATGTGAATTTCTTATATTATGTGAATTTCTTATCTTATGTGAATTTCTACATGAATTACATTGAATACAGTGAACACTGTATCTTATGTGAATTTCTTATATTATGTGAATTTCTTATCTTATGTGAATTTCTACATGAATTAGTTTCCCTGATACTCACTTTTCTATAAACATTCAAGACACTGAGATTTCCTGCCAGGACTGTGTTTATCAAACACTTATTACTATTAGCAGTAATAGTTTTAAAGATGCAAATATTTTCAGTGAGATGTGCTTGTTCTTTTACCCGGTCAAGAAGATTATGAAATTTACCTAGTATTAAGATTATGAAATTTCTCTTACCAATTGCAAATAAGCACTGAGTTAAAACGGCAGGAATAAAAAAAATAATGACAGTATCTCTACAGGCTTAATAATAAAAAAAATAAGGCAGAAAAGTCTGTCAAATCATTTCAGATAGCAAATAAATCTGAGAAGGCTGTGATCTGCTGGGAAGTAGAAGCAAGCTAATTTGTCAGATAAATGATTTGTTGTGAATTGTCCTGTTATCTCTGTTCAAGGGGAATGAGCCTTGATTCTGGAAGATGCCAAGCCAGTCCTGCAGGTTTCTAAACAGTCTCAAGTCCCATTGTGGGAGAATATCCATTTCTTTCAAATACAGAGTGATTTTGATGAGATGTGGCACAACGTCCAGGCCAGAGGAAAAGAAATCTGCATTCTGTTCCCACCTCCACCATGGGTCTGCTGCATGACCTTGGACAAATCACTTATCCTGTCTGGACAGCCGTTGCTTGATCTGAAAATTGGGCATGATACTATATTTTTAAAGCTCTTTCAGACCCGGGATGAAAAATAGGTAGACGTTAGTATTATTATTATATTTCATTGCTGACATCTATTACTGAGTATGTATTTCACAATGACAGCTATCACAGTATGTATATTTCTATAATGACAACTATCACAGCATATATATTTCTGGGATGACAACTACCATATTAGGGTGTGTATATTTTTGGAATTAAAGCTATAACAGCATACATTGTTCTAAAACCGTAACACTAATTGTCATATACTTTTCACAAATACACAGTGTGTTATTACATGGCATTAAATTTTACTTCATGTTTCATTTTATATATATACAATATATATGTATATATAAAGTGTAATACATATTCCATGTTGTTTGAAATCTATCAAATTGCCTTATCCTAATAAAGCACTTTTGTACAAAGCAATATCTAGTAACAATGTGTAGAAATGCATGTAATATGAAAGACTTTTAACGGCTAACAATTCAGCATGGCAGTATCAATGAAATCTTTCACAGCACATATTAGACAGTTAAACATTGCAATCTGCTCTTCACAGTGATATCCAATAAGTAAGGAAATGCCAGGAACAGTCAAAAACTAAGAAGGTTTTTTTCTTCCTTGTTTTCTTGCCAAAATTTATATATATTTTTAAAAGTGTATTTGTTATGTAGTCAGAGGAAGAAATCACATCCCTGCAAAATAAAAAAGGAATTGTTCTTTCCTAGCAGTGCAGTTCATATTAGGATTATATCCAGTTGACTACTTGATAGCAGAAAGCTTGCCTATTTTTCAAATTAAAAAACACTTATAAAATTAAATGCACTTTGAATTGTTTTTAAATTAAAAAAATATGGAACATAAATCTATTTAAAATTCTTAGAATTATAAGATACCTATTTCAGCATTGGTTAGTAAGTTAATTCACTTGTCCACAGGAGAGTAACCTTATCATAGAATCATAGAAT
>VYZM01008035.1:0-61832 GCA_013398915.1 Dromas ardeola
CATCTGGTTTGGACCCTTGAGATCTGGTGGGCCTTTTGGCTCTCGGGAATACTTTTGGCTCTCAGGAATACAATAATCGTATGTTATGACTGTTGTTTATCTGGGTTCCCCTCCCCACCCCCATTTGACTACCAATTGCAATGAAAAACCCAGGTAAATCAGCTTGGCCATGCATTTCACTTATAAGGAAAGTGTTAGATATATACCCAATACTGCGAACAGTCCTGAGGACTAGATCAGAAACCAGGAAATTTCATAATCACTGCCTTAGTTTCCCTCTGGCTTGCTGAATCTTGCACCTCTGCTTGTGCTCTAGTTTCATCAAGAGCCGTGACACCAGCTTCCCACCCAACATACATTCACAAGGGTACTGTGAAATGTGGGACCTTCCTTCAAGCACATGTCTGAGAGAAGGCCGCCATGGCAGCTGTGGCTTCTACTACCAGGGCCTATTAGATATTTTAAAAGCACATTTACTGGACAATGCTCTCCTGGGACTGAGGTGGAGTTCAGTGACTCTAATTCTTCTCCAGATCACAGGAGACCTTCAGCAGGATCTAGCGCTAGGCTGGGGTGTTTCTGTGTGTTCCCAAGCACCTCAAGAACTTTGCTATTGAAAACACAGATACCTCTAGGTTACTGCTGGACAAGCAGATTTATGCAGCACTTTCTTAGGCTTGGGTACCTGAATTCCCCCTGAATCCCACTCTTAGAAGACGTAGTATTGTCTGGATTTCACTCTCTTTTATGAGTTCTTCCCTCAGGCAGGGCAGTCATGGCCACGTCTGCATGTGCATGGATTTGCTCACGCAAATATGAACCGTGTAGTCAGTTGGGCAAAACACTCTGCGCCATCAGCATTCTTCAGCTGCGGATGCAGGAATTGTTGCATGGCATGGTACCCTGTGAATGCTTTCTGCAGCAAAGTCCTCTCCACTCCACCATTTGCCTCGCAGCCACTTCACTGATTTTTTTATGGTGCTTTTCATTCTCTCTTTCCCTATAAATTTCAGTATTGTTCAATGTGGTTTTAACTACAGCTTGGTGTCTTTTACTCCTAGAGCTGTTGAGTACATTAGCCTTTTAAGACGTGACATTGAATAAGGCTGTGCACTGCATTTATAGACTACAGTTAGGCTCAATTCAACCATTTCCTCCTGTTTCCAGGAGTGTAGTGAACATTTTTGTTGCAGAGGGTGGAGGCAACACTAGAATTCTGCCCCAGGAAACCAGCAGGCTCTCCTGCCTGTGTAAATGAGTGAAAATCAGGACTTTCCTGCAATGCCTCTCTCAGGACTGCTAGTGACGCATAGCTTTCTGTACCATTCCCTGCCTCCCACATCCATCCAACCATCCATCCCGGACAACTCATTTCCTAACTCTTTATTTCCCATGAATGACCCAAGGCTCTTCCCAGGCCACATTTACTGCTCTGGGTACCACATGGTCCTGAAACTGTCCATTAAATTGGGCCTCTTCATATATGATACACTATTTTTCAGTAGATGGCAGGAATAATAAAGTAACCTGGAGTTTAATTTTAGAGAAGAGTAAAAGGAAGGGACAATGTGTGATAGAGCCATAAAGTGGAAAAGCAATGGTAATTTGAGCTACTCAGTTTAAAGATGGTTGTAAATGACAACAAGGTGTTACTTGAAATGCCTCAGGTTTGGCCAGCTTCTGCTGAAGGTCTGGCAGTATTCCAGCAGATGCCTGCCCCATTTGCCAGGCCCAACACTTCTTCTCTTGGAACCACACATGTCCAAGCAGGCATAGTCTGGACCTGAGGGTCTGGAAGCAAAGTTTCTCAGCCTTTTGACAGTATCTTGTCATGTGTATCTGGAACCAGGGACCATTTCTTCACTCTTGGCTTCTTTGATTGGCTTCAAGGTCCAACCAGATTCTGGCTTGCAGGAAATTTTTGGACTTTTTTTCCAATTCAAATGGAATTTCAGTAATAAGTGTGTGAAAATGAAGTGCCTGATGATCAAGAAATGTTCAGCTCCAGAAGGAGAAGCAGATCTGTGGCTAAAAAGTTGATGAGATTGTGTGCTGAGATGTGCGTGTCTGACTTTAGCTGTTGGTGGCTATTGGGGAACAGGAATGAAACAAAGCTTTCCTAGCTTGCATGCACAGCAGTATTAAAAAACAAAGTAGTGAAGGAGAAGCTGTGGGCTGTTTCTGGTGGGGCTGAGTCACCAGGGCCTGGAGACCTCTGCTGTATCGGTACTCCTCTCTCCAAGCAGTGCCTGCAAAAACACCTTCCTCCCATCCAAGATGCCTCTCCAGCTCCCAGAGAGAAGACAGGGCTCCCACTAAAGCAGGTGATCTAATACTCAAAGTCTTTCATTCCTAGGTGCTTGAGGACTTCTGAAGGATGGAGAAAGCAAAGCAGGCCAAGTTACCAAAAAGGAATAGAGCTTCCTAATACAGGGCTCGGTGGTTAAAATGTTCAGAGGATTGTTATATTGTGATAAGAAGGTGTCCCTGTGTAGCTATTTCCAGCTAAAATTTTTTGAAAAAGAGGAGACCTTTCTCCAAGTGAGCGAGAACTTAATGCTGAAAAAACAGTCATTGGGTATTTTCTGAAGATGACAAATCCAGATTCTCTGCAGAATTTAGGTACTCACTGCACCTTGTCGGTGACAGGTCCAGTGGAACAGGGTAGGAAAACAGAATTCATTGTCTGCTGAAAATAAAGTCATCATTCAGCTGTTCATCCCAGAAACTCTTGGCTGAGAAGATAACAGGCCTGCTTGTTACAAAATATATTTACATTTTAACTACAGTAATAAAATTCCCATAGCAGGACTTCAATGGAAGCATAGTTCTGCTTCAGATCCTGTATGATATAGGACTCCATGGGCAGATTTGAGGCACTGTTCACATAGCGCGTACCTGAGCATGTGCCAGGGCACACAAATTGATGTACAGAAATAGGCTGCACCCAGAGGGTGGTGGCAAATAACTCCTTTTCAAACTGGCAACCTGTCAAAACTGGTGTCCCCCAGGGACTGATATTGGGCCCAATGCTCTTTAGCATCTTCATAAATGATCTGGATGATGGGATCAAGTGTACGCTGATGAAGTTCACTGATGACACCACACTGACTGGGGAAGTGGACACTTTGGAAGGAAAGACCTGGATAGGTTGGAAGAGTGGGCTAACAAGAACCTCATGAAGTTTACCAAGGACAAGTGTAAGGTGTTGCACCTTAGAAAACATAATCCAGAACTGTGGGACAGACTGGGATCTACCCGGCTGGGGAGCAGCTCTGTGTAAAGGGACCTGGGGGTCCTGGTGGACAACAAGCTCAATGTGAGTGAACAGTGTGCTGCTGCTGCGGCAAAGAAAGCCAACAGGATGCTGGGTTGCATCAACAAGGGCATCACCAGCAGAGATGAAGAAGTCATTACCCCACTCTACTCAGCACTTGTCGGGCCACACCTGGAATGCTGTGTTCAGTTTTGGTCCTCATTATACAAAAAGATGTGGACAGGCTGGAAAGGGTCCAGAGATGGACCACCAAGATGATCAAAGGACTGGGAAGCCTGCCATATGAGGAAAGGCTGAGAGAATTGGGCTTGTTTCAGTATTTAAAGGGTGGCTACAAAGAAGATGGAGACTCCCTTTTTACAAGGAGTCCTGTGGAAAAGATGAGGTATAATGTGTAGAAGTTACTCCTGGGGAGATTCCGATTGGACACAAGAGGAAAATTTTTCACAATGAGAACAATGAACCATTGGAACAATCTCCCCAGGGAAGTGGTGGATTCCTCGTCATAGGGCACTTTTGAGATTCAGCTGGACAAGGTGCTGGGCCATCTTCTCTAGATGGTGCTTTTGCCAAGAAAGGTTGGAACAGATGATCCTTGAGGTCCCTCCCAACCTGGTGTCCTATGATTCTATGAAATTTACATGGTCTGCACTCTATTGCTATTTTCTGGTTTGAGAGACAAAATCCTCAATGAAAAATAACTTTCTTTTATGGTGACACATATATCAAAGAATAAAAACCAATTAATATTCTAATTACATTTTTTTCTTGCCTGCCTCTACTTTATCTACTATGTATTCATCTGCTACCTCCTACTAAAACCATATGTAATTATGCTACTGTTAGTGGCTATGATGCTAAATTCTAATTGACTTTTATCACAGTCTATGTCTTATCATCTGAGGAAGGAAAGAAGTGACTCATCTTTTTTCACTAGGATGAGTAACCTCATCTCCAGAGGATAAAAGTTGGCCCAGACTATTTCCCATCCCTTGAACCAAACCTAATGCATTTTCAAGTAGAGAAAATTTGCTAAAAATTGAGCAAAGTCTAAAACTTTTTCTCCCTGGTTGAATAACCTTGTTGATTTCAGCAAGACCAAGTCAGCCCAAGTCAGGGAGCTGTGACTCAGTATAAGAATATATTTTAGCTAAGAGAAAGGATACAGAGACAATTTTAGTCATGCATGTTGTGTGACAGCATTAAGCAGGCACAAAAGGCATGTGTACTCCAGAGTACCAGCTGTCTGCATATGGATCTTACGATTCTTCTGCCCTTTTAATTCTTCACAGACTGAGAGGAATAATTGCACTTGTATCGCAGTGTATCAAATCCTTGTCTTTCCTTGCCTTCCCTTGTCTTCTGCCTTGCCTTTTGCCTTGCTCTATCTTGCCTTTGCCTTTCCTCCTCACAATTCAATTTTATGTTCAGTGTAAAATTGTTGTCCAAAAAGTTTTAATTTAAGAGTGATTATTTTGTAAAAATAATACCCAGAGGTTCTGTTTACTCTGTCTCAAGAGCTTCTCTAAGAAATTAACTCAAATTACAAGCAGAACTCATGTGTTTTTCAAGCAGTCAGCCCTCTAAGTACTTTTCTTGTTTCCAAAAATTGTGTCGCATTTTCACTGGTTTGTCCATTTTCATTAGTGTTTAATAAAGTCTCCACGGACTGTGTGCAGCTGCTGTTTGCATTGTGCAGTTATGGTACCTTAAGTGATTTTGCATCTACCTAAAACAATACAGAAATTGAAAATAATGGAAGCTTTGTGGGTGGTGCTGACCCTGGAAATCAATGAATGTTCCTGCCCACACATTTTCTTCCAGAGCTGTATGAATTTTGCATGCCCAATGTGAACAAAGTATAATCAGAAAAGCGGGAAGGTGGCCATCACTGGTAAATGAATGTACAGCTAGAAAGGACTTGCTGGGTCATGAAATGCAGATGTACTTTTTGAAGTAGACACTTTTCTACTATTTGTGTGGGGTGAGTCCTGGCTGGCCATGGAGGCCTGGGCTGGGACTTTCCCTCCTCTTGAGTATGGTTGGGAAGAGGTGGGGTGTGTGCCAGGGCAATGCCAGCAGCGGCCGTGTGCCAGCCCCCAGGGAGGTGTCCCCATGGGGCCATGCACAGCCCCAAGCAGTGGCCACCCTGAGCTCACCAAGGCAAGGCCAGGTGGGATGAGGAGAGACCCGACCCTGCTCCCAGTGGCTGCCAAAGCCTTGCAGAGCACCTCAGCCCCTCGCTGGTGCATTTCTTCCTTCTGCCCATGAAAGACCAGCCTGGCTGTGCTCAGGCTGCAGGTGGTGTAACGCCTGCTTAGTGATGGATCCCAGGATGTCTGCACATGGAAGAATGGTAGATATTACCTCCCTGTGAATTGCACTCAGGTAATATGCATGAAGGAGCCTCATACAGCAGTACATAGAGATAATCAGTCCCCAAAGCAATAAACAGCTGCCAAGGAAGAAATGTCAGCAGGCATCCTTTGTTTTTTTTTTATAAAGGGCTGACGTACAAAAGGGAATACAGGATAATCTGCAGTTACATCAGATTTTTGTAACTCAGCATGGCAGTCGCACCTTTTGGAAGTTAAAAAGTAGCAGGCTTAATGGCAGTCAAGTAAACAGGAGACTTAAGCTGCTTTAAGAGTACAGGCAACGTGAAAGAGCAAGCTGGCACCACACCAGAAAGGTGAGTAAGAAGATTTCTCGGCCCCAAAGAGACTGACCCCTGGGCACCCCCTGCTAAAATGCTGACATTTCGAGTGTCTCCTCCTTGAGGAGGGGATGGCGGTGCACAGTGATGCTGGCACACGCCTGGTAAATGGCACTCGGCATCCACACCTTATCCTGAAGAAGGTGAGGGTGGCCTGGTGCACAGCTCCCAGATGATGGCCTTTCAGTCCCTGGTACAGCAAAGGTTAAGGAAAGCTCACTTATAAAAAGCTCTTATTTTCTATTATATTTTGTGGGACACTGCTCCAAGCCCAGACTTCCACAGAGGGGAAAAAAGGGACTTTTGCAAAAGTGAATGCCAGGAGACGCTATAATCCCAAGCACTTTGCTGGCAATACATAACGCAGTCAAATGAAGTATAGACTTCTTGTTATAGACTGTAGCCTACCATGGGTAAATAACCTCCTACAACCTGCTACAAAGACTGGCACGAAGTAACCCGCCAAGACTTGCCTTCCAGCCAGTGTGCAGATTCCTCTGCCTTTGTTTTCTCCTGACAGCTTTTATTTTGTGGCTAAAAAGGATTTTAGCCTGTGCTCTGTGCTGCTGATCATCCTCCTCCTGGGTCTGCTCTGATGCCTGCACCCGTCAGCCGTGGCCCTCCAGGTCTCAGCTCCTTGAGAAATGCTTTAGTTTCCCCAAAACAGCAACTTTCCAAGAGAAAACGTAGCTAGACAAGGAGGTCAAAAAGCAACAGGCTTTTTACTGTGGGACAGTGAAAAGTGTTGCACGAGTCCTTTATAACATGGGTAAACCACTGGCAGCTATGCTGAGGAGAGCCTGCCCGACTGGTGGGGAACCTGGAGAAGTCTCCGTAAGGCTTTCTGCTGCCTCTGGGCTGCTGTACAGCTTGTTCACATGAAGTTAATCCGTGATTTATACACTGAATTATGTTTATTTAAAAAGCTAGTGCGTTCAATTTTCAACGGAAACTCTCATCTCTTTACTATAATGCGATTTCGAGTTTTGTTTAGAAGAGTAACATTGAGTTTAGTTATGTCACTCCAGTATATTTTCTCTCTTTCTTCTACTTATAATTTAGAAATCCTGTGCATGTCACATTTCTCTGCAAGTCAACATACCCTGTTATTTGCAGTTACTGAAAATAATATTTTGGCTACAATTAAGATGTCAGCAATTGACTGCTCCTTGTTAATGAAATGGAGTGATTCATATCTAGAAAGTGAGAATTCATAGCTCCGAAGGCAGAAAAGATTTGTCAACCGTAGTAGTAAAAAAAATGAAATTTAGTTTCAACTGTTTACAAGGGGAAGCTTAGAGGCTTAATTGGAATATTTTACTGTGTTTTTGTGGGTTTGTTTCTACTTTTACTTTTAGCACTTTCTGTCTTTTGTTTGTCCTGTTTTACACCGTCTTTCTGATTAAATCTTTTTATGGACTGAATTCTGTCTTCCTTCAGGTGGGAAGGGACCCATCAAATGATATTTCCACTAATCACATCTAGATTTATTATTTTCCTCTGTTCACATTGCCTCAGATGCTTAGAGATAAGGATGAAAATAAATGGTTTGATGTAATTTCTAACAAGACAGAGGAGACAGACCATGGCTGTCAAGGGAAGTGACAGCCACAGACGAGATATACATCGCTTTGTTCTTCCCTTCAAAGCCTTTGGTTCATCTCTAGCATTTCATTCTTGATTACATACCAGATAACTGTCTCACATGGGGGTTTTTTTGGACAAGAAAGTCTCTCAATAGACTGAGGTGGTTTTTTGTCTGCGAATCAAGTCTTCTGTATGCACTAGCACCGGACCAGCACCCAATTTTCAGGTTTGCTCATATTCGATCTTGGGATTTCTGTATGCTCTTGGACGTTATCACTCAGAAGAGGAATCAGCTCTTTTAAACCTAAACATTTGAAATTTAGCTGTCACACCTGGGCTTCCCTCCAGAGCATATGGAGGGAGCATGGGACCCCCAGAGGTGTCTGCCCTGGGGGAATAACCCCCCAAGTGACTGTGGGTCTCCCACACTGCTGCAGAGCTGCACCATGACTGCACAGCTAATGCGATATTCAAACTTTTGGTTACATGCCCTGGATCCTAACCCCAGTCCCCCTATTTCCTACCTGTAAAATGACATGAGAGTAGTTTATTTTCTCAGGGAAGAAGCACAAGTCTGTATGTTGGTGACTATCCAGACAATAGGCTGGTGGACCAAGACTTTTCTAACTTTGGCCTTGAGCCATAGGGGAGGAGGGTTACTCTAAACTCAACCGTTTCAGCTGTGGAGAGCCCTGCGAAACTTTTGCAGTATGACCTAGATTTTGTGGGCACACAATCTGACGTACCTTGTGATTGCTAATGCAACCTGCCAGTGTCTGGGCATACATTTCTGATGTAGGCATCAACCCAGATGCCTTTTTTTCTTGTGTTCTGTCAGTCTGTTAGGATTTCTTTGCCTGTGACTGCTGACAGCATCTGAACTGCCATTTCTTCAGGCCAGAGGCAGAGCATGACCAGTAGAAGACAGAATCTCACATCAGACACCCTTGCCTTGGGAAAACTCTATTGAGCAGTCTTGCCCACATGATGACATCCTTTTTATTTATTTGTGATGATATTCCTCGAGGAAAATTGTTTCCCACTTGTGTTAATGGTGCTTGGATACCTTAATGTAGACTATAATGTTAACAAAAAAAAAAGTAAATTATGTCCAAACTTGAATGTGCTTGGGCTTGCAAGAACACAGGCATTCTGCTTAAATTCTATTCCTTTCAGTGATGCTGAGTTTCTTCTTTCCAGGCTCATAAGACTGTCAGGCAGATTTGTATGTTAGAGTAGCCCCACGGTAAATTCCAGTCTTCCCCTAAAGCGTCATTCTTCATCTCAAGGCGAAGTCTAAGAGTCTGGAATAACCTACCCAGAGCAGTGGGCCTCTGCCTCGGTACAACAAATCCTTTTTTCTAATAATATTGAGACATATGATCTACTAATCCTGTTTTAAATAGGTAAAAAATGGCACATAACATTTGCATAAATCACCCAAGCTGGTGTTTCACTGTTGCTCAGCAGATGATTGAAATACCTTAATTTTCTAGTTCGTGATTAATTACTTTCTTCTTCCCAGGTGTTGATTTGTGTATTTTGTTCTGTGGTGGCATTTTCAGAAATCAAGGTGTTTGATTTAAGTGCTAAACTGGTTTCATTTAGAAGGCACGAGGATACAGTAATGAAAAGCTATTTCTTAGGAGAACCGGTAGCCAAATGAAGAGAAGTCGTGAAAAGACAGAAAGTGCTTAATATTCATGGACATATTTGAGTTGTCTTTTATGTTCTGCCAAAAAGAAGCCCATTCTTCTTGCTTTAATGGCATTTAGATTTCCAAGTAGAGTGCCCACTTAATTATCTGTGTACCTTTTATTAGGACAAGAAAACAAACTAAACTAACCGAAGATATTTGTAAAATCTTATGGACAATGATTACCTGGAAATTAATTCTGAATGAGATTTTCTCATCCAGTTTTACTTAACTGTTTTAAGAAGTGTTTTATTTTGAACAAAAAGTTCACTTATTACAAGTAAAATGAGTAAAAGTAACACATTTTTTAACATTTAAAAGTACCACTGTTCTGTCCCTTCAAGCCATGTGGCAACACAAATATAGAGGATGTAACTATGGCAGCTCTGCAGTGAAAAGTGCTGGTGAAGTGTTAGTGTTCAGCTGCCAAATAATAGCTTGAATTTTGAAATTAATTGGCTTAAGCGTCCTTTTGTTTGGCTGCATTTTCTTGGTGATTTAGTGGGTCAGATTGTTGCTATTATATAATTAACACACACAAAAGAAGTTTTTGAGACACTTTCATTCAAAAAGTAAAGGAACAAGCCCTTTGCTTAGTAGTTTAAACTCTAAATATAAGTGTGACCTCCCTCCCTGAGCCAGGGATGATAAAAAAGGGAAGGAAAACTGTTGCTACAATAGGACTGACTGGTTTCTCATGAAGTCGTAGCTCCAAATGCAGGCAGGGGTCTGTGCAGGGGAGTTGGGGGGCTCATCCCCATAAGGCAAAGCAGCAGCTCCTGGAGAAAGTGGCCTCTGGGACGCAATTCAGGTATTACTAGGACATCCCTATTTCACCTGGGACAGGGAGAGGAAAGACTTAACCTCTCGTTGCCTTTTCTGATGTTTGAAAATCTCCTCTGCCATGACTATCGCTCGGCTCATTCACCACCGAACCCGCAGGCAGCAGCAGGCATTTCAGCCTTGCGCTCTCCCCTCATTTGCAAGGGGAGCAGAGCTGTGGTTCAAACACACTCGTTGCCTGGTTTTGGGGTAGAAAAGTCTGCATGTGGTGTCTGCACTGAAATCCAGGTTGTTCTACTGTGACTACACCTGGGAGTCCTAACTCTTTATTGCTCCGTAGCCAGTTAGTCCTCACTAAACATCCTACCTCATATGAAGTCTTGCTGTACAAATTTCAACAGTGACTTCTCATAGGTAATGAAGGTTATACTAGGTTGTGATTGTAAAGACTAGCTATTACTTGAGGGCAGATGAGGCAAGATGTGCCTGACAGTAGATTTTCTCCTTAATCTAGTGGAAAAAAGCATAGTGAAAGCCCAAAGCTGAAATAAATCAGAAATTTTCAAGATAGAGCAGGCGCTCAAGCACTGGAACAGTTTTCCTGGAATTGCAATGTATTTTCTGCCACTTGACATTGAGGATGGGACCTGTCTGATCAAATCTTGACAGTGCTGATGGGTGAACTGAGCCAGTCACCTTCTTTTCCCTGGACAAGAAATGTGAAGACAGGGGCAAACGGGGGACACAGTTTATGTCAGTTCAAATTGGACAGTGAAAATAGTAATATGAATTGTAAGATGAAAACGCCCATTTTGCCCCACTGACTGTAAAGGCAGTTTTGGCCAACTGATTATCTGTGAACTTTTGTTCTGTAGGTACCACAAGTCAGACAAAGTGAATTACACCCTAAATTCCTTCTTACCATACTGCCATAGCTCAAACAAGCTTGATGCATGGGCTGAGTATGCAAAGGGCAGTACAGAGCTCTCATCCTGGCATCATCCAGGAGCTCAGACTGGATGATAGTCCTCCAGTGGGACAACCATCTGCAAGAGAAAAATCAGCACAGGGAAGACCTTGAGATTTGTAGGAGCAGCAAAAGCCTAACAGTGCAGCTAGAAAAGTGGACAAGTTACCACCATACTGGTCAGAAACAGAAACGTCAGTCTTCAAGCAACAATCACGCTGGAAACCCTGAGTTTAACTTAATTCTCCTCCTGAATTAGGTTGTTCTAGGGAGCAAGGCTGTCAGCATCCATGGAGCAGAGGAAGATGTTAGGAAGGGGAAAGATGACAAAAAGGGCGTTGATTTAGTGCAGTGTCTAGAAATTGAAATTATGACAGAAACCTAAATTGATACAAGAGTAAATAAACTCTTTAGGAAGCACTCCGACTGCAAAAAAACTCTCAGATGAAAATGTTTTGTTTGTTAAATAGAAATAATAAAGAGATCTAGATTCAGACAAAGCATTTCCCATGAAACCCTAGGATGGATTCATGCACAAACCTCTTGTTCTGTGGACTGCATGAATTCATAATGGTTATCTATGTCAAGAGGAGCCGTGGCTGGGCTTGCCTTTGTGTGTGTTCCCTGCTTTCAGAATAATGTTTACTGAACTGAGGAAAAAAACCCCAAGCCAGTTCTGCAAGGCATTTCCAGCAATTGACCTGCAGATTCTCATTTAAGTAGCCCCTGCTGAACACTATTGCAGCCACATACTTTATTCAAAATATTTACATAACATCACAGGATAGCACACTTGATTAGGAGGCTTCTGAAGAACACAACCATTCACGTAACTATTCAGTTTGCTGGTCAAAAACTTCTTATGTGCAGCCAATAATACAAATAGGAATTCCCTATATTTGTACTTAGATATTTCCAAGGGTTTATTTTAAATCCTATTGTAGGAGTCTTGATGGTTACATGTTATTTCTCCATACCGCATAGAAAGAATCTCCAGGGACTTTTATAGCAATTTGGCAGCTGAGCTCTGCAACATAACTAGATCTCTCAAAAGACTGAATCATTTTTCCCTGCTAATGATTCTTAAGTTTCTTTTCAGGGGAAATAAAATTCATAGTGAAAATCATTCTCCATTAAATGACTTCTGTAATAAACTGGGACACAGAAAATGAAATTTGAACCAAAACCTTTCAAAACATTTTCTTTTTTTTTTTTTTCAAACTGCTTGTTAACATTCAGGCCTCAGCAAATAGTGAGGATATGTATATGGTCTTTGCTATTCCTCATTTCTTACCAATCTGTCCAGGGTTGAGGCAAAGAAATAACTCTTACTCATTTCTTTCTTCTATTTCCTTTTGCTGAGAGGATTACAGTGTGTCCTCCAAGAGGAAATGGAGTTTCTGGACTGCTAAAACCATAGGGAAAAAAAATGAAAAAACCACAGTGAGAGGGAAAACTATGTTCTCAGAGAAAGCCTCAGAAAGAGTCATAAGCACTGAAGTCTTATGTTGTTATGCGAGAAACCATACCTAGGACTTTATGCAGACTTCTGGAGTTTTTCTGAGTTGTACCTGTCACAGTTAGGGCACGAGAAGAAGAAAGGTGCTGGCAGGGTCAGACCAGGATCCCCTCTAGCTCTGCCCTCTGCCTCACTGCATGTGAGCCCGGGAGAGAACCTGAGCCCATCTTCTGCGAAGTATTCCCGTCTACTCCCAGCACCCACGAGGGCTGGATTAGGGATGCTGGAAACTACATCCTTGCCTATTCCCTTTACTACCTGCTTATGGGCCTGTTGTCCAAATTTGTCCAAACCCTTTTGGAGCCTGCTGATGTTGCATGCCTCCTTCCCAGGGCAGCACATTCCAGAAGTTCACTACACATTGCTTAAAAAAATACTTTCTGTTGTCCCCTTCAGGCTGGTCTACTCATTTCCTAAGTGACACCTTATTCTAGAATTGCAGGGTTTGGTGAATAACAGTCCTGCATTCACTTTATTTGTCACCTTGATGCTTTTGTAAACCCCCATCACGTCCTCTCTCAGTCTTTTCCTTGGCTGCCGTGGCGAACGTATCGGCTCTTTACGCATTGGTGCTGTTTGCTCCCTGTTGAGCCCTGCCTGAATCGGACGGTATTGCTGGAGCTGTGCTTGATCACTGGCAGCTTTGTGAAGGTGTCATTTGCAAGGCAGCTCAGGTCCACCTGCCCCTTTGCAGTCAGATAAATGTAGGGGTGTCACAAAGTCTGTGCTGTCCTTCTGCCCCCCGAGCAGAGCTATGGGCTTCTGCATTGTCATCTTTCCCGGGGTGGCTCTTTTCCCTCCCAAGCAGCAGTTTGTGCCAAGACCCTAGATTTTAGCAGGACTGACTTTAAAGCAGCACATGGCTCATGTCAGCAGCAGGCCACTGAGCTCTTGCACCAGTGCTCAGTCTAGAACAAAAGCTCCACAGGATAAAACCATTGTTTGAGACGAGCAGCAGGGCCCCCCTGCTTTTGCTGCTCTTGCAGTAACTGTATGTCCTGGCTTGGGGTAAAACAAAAACTAATTTTCTGTTCAGTAATTTTACTTTTCACTTAAGCCTCTTCTAACTAACTGAACTCTCTGAAATTAACACCATTATTTTTCCAACAGTGTCTGCTTCCAGAGTGATAAGACCTGATTGTTTCTAATTTATGCCAAGGAATGGAATGCAGAGAGGCTCTTGCTTATACTTATTGCTGTAACAACCAAGGTCAACTAACTCTGTTATTTGCCCCGTTGGAGGGCTGGAAGCAGAAAAGCATAGAGGGGTCACACCTGCCGGGAGGAGCGGACAGGACAGGTTACACAAAGTGACCAACAGGGTATTCCATCCCATCTGCCCCATGCTCAGTATAAAAGCTGAGGGATCGAAGGGGTCATCTCTTTTCTTCAATGGCCACCGTCCGAGGAGGACTTCATCAATGTTTGTCTGCTTCTGATCCCGATCTGTGCATTCCTGAATCCAGTTTCTGAGTTCAGCTCCCATCCACCGCTGAGTCCAGTCTGGGACTTTCCCAGTGCATGCTGGTGATGTGATCATCATCCTGGGAGCTTGACATGGTTTTGTATATAATATATCTTTTTCATTATTTTCTTGTTGATATCATTATATTTTTAAAATTATTTTACTACTAATATTTCATTAAAGTAGTTTAGTTTCTTTTAAACTTGTTAAGTTCCTCTCTCTCTCTCTCTCTCATTCTTCTCTCACTTGGGAGAGAACTTAGAGAGCATCTGTTGTTCATTTTTGTGGCCAGCCCAGCCAAAGTAGGATGCCCACACCAAGGAGGAAGCAACAGGGCTGGGACTGGTCCGGAGGAACCAGGTCCCTGCTGGTGGGCCAGTAGGTGGGCTCTGACAGGCCAGATGCTGCCAGGCAGCATGGGTTCGGGCTGCATGCTCTCAATGGAGACGCAAATCTGATTTTCCCTCTAACAGGCTGCAGGTTTTCCTGAAGCACTTTATGTCCTTGAGACTCCCATTCTTCTAAACTTTGCTCCTGTTGAGTTAATTCAATAGGTACTGGAGAATGACGGGGGGGAGAGGACAATGGCTAGGCCAACAAACTATGCAGCTGCAAAATTGAATTTCCTTCAGAAATTGAGGTGATAACAGAAAACAGTGAGCAATCTGGCTAGCGAGGTATTACTCGTTGTCCACAAAAGACTGCAGCGAGAGCCATCTCCTATCTGTCACTCCGCAGGCTGTGTCAGAGTGCCTTCCTGCAGGTCAGAGCCATCTCCTTACCGTGATCACCACCCTCTTTGTCAGACCTCTCAAACGAGAGCAGCGTAGCGTGTGCTTTTCAGGGATCACTCTCTCTAATGAAATATCCTGGAAAGCCCCGTAAACACTGCATGGGAAATTGTAGCGTGCTGTGTCGAAAATGATGTTAAAGCCCCGTGTATGCCTTTCCCTTGGGGGCTGTCGTTTTGTACCAGACACGGGGCACTGCCTCATAGATTGACACCGGCTTTCATCTGTGGCTACGCATAAGCAGAGTGACTTCGGATCTAATATATGGTCCTAAGTTTCTTGGGATGTCTTGCAGTGAAACACCCAGAGCTGGATGCTCACACCCAGACATGTGCCAGAAGTGGTTCGCGGGGTCTGACAGATTTTGCAGGACACAAGGAATGCAAGCCACAATCCTGTGGGGAAGCCCTGGGGGCAGTCAGCTTATCTGCTGTGCCACCCAGTGACCTCCTTAATAAACAGACGGTATTAGTGCTTCCTCTCTGAAGTACCTCTGAATCTACAGATGGAGAAAAACAAAACCTGCTGAGTAGGCAATGAAAAAAATCTGTTCCACAGAAGAAGGAGCACTCTGTCTTAAGACTTGGGAGAGGACAGTTGGCCACAGGACAAGGGTAGGGCTTTATGTTGATGACTTGTTTAAATTCATGCATTAAGAAGGTGAAAGAGGCAACTTAGGAACTAAAGTTCTGGCTCTATTAAAGATTCAAGGAATGATGGCTGCTAAAGAGCTTGCTCTCGTTGAAGAGACCAAGAGAACAGTATGGTGCAGTGCTCTAGTATCCACTTAACCAAAACTCTAGGCTATAAATACAGTGATTTTCCAACATAGATTCTTGCAACCTCCATTGCATGATTCATTTCAAAAGGTGTTTGAGTCTCTAAGCTATGCAGTAGGACTGACAGAAAGCTTCTTTCTCATTGCAGCTTCAGACTCCCTCCCTTTTCCCTCATGCTTCCTTGCTCCTCCCTGAAGTAGCTGACACTCAGCAACCCTTAAGACCCACAGAGATCCTCAATATATTTTGAGTTGCTGGGTCATTTTGTGAGGTGCAGTGTTCTACTCCATCATCACATTTTCTAGCTGTATCAGCCTGGATCAAATACCAGGAGCACCTCAGTGTCAAAAGCTAAGACCTACAGTGGCAGATGTTAACTTATATGCAGGTAATGCTAGTAAGACATCCTGGCTCTAACAGACCATAAAGTCTGAGAATAGCCGTGCTGACCGAAAGTCAAGCTACCTCCAAATCCTGTTTCTGACAGTGGATACATGTGCATGCTTACAAAAAGCTACCAGGACAGGACAAGCACGTAGCAATGCTTCCCTAAAGTGTTCTTTAGTCTTCATCATTTTGTGGTTCAGACACTCCTAAATCTTAAGCAGTATCTTTGTATTTAACAGGCCTTAATGGATTTTTCTGCCATTAATTTGTCTCGCTCTGTTTTCCACCCATTTAAACTTTTAGCATCCACAACATCATAAGGCAATGAGCATAGTAGTATAATTATGCAATGTGTGAAGAAGCATTTTCTTTTGCTTATTCTGAATCAGCATCCCAGTAAATTCTTTTGATGCCTTTCTTTTAACACTAAAGAAGAGTGCACAGTCAATGCCTAACAATCTTAGTGTTACTCACGATTTTATAAAATACTGCTGCACGCACTTTAGTCACCTCTTTTGGACATAGGAGACTCCTAACTTACTTAGTTGCTGCTCATATTAAAGCTGGTCTGTAACTTCGATCTTCTTTGTTGTCCTTCTCTAACCTTCAGCAGATGTTCTATCTGAGGTGAGCAGCTGAGCGTGATATGGGTTGTATGGATTGATTTTTGAAGATATGTTAATTCATATCACTTAGCTGTTGAACTGAAAACACTATCTTTCTGACACAGCACCACTATAAAAATTCAGATGACATACTCTTTCAAGACAGAGAACAAAACTTCTAGCAGTCTAATTACTTGCAACATCAGTTCATTTAAAAGCTCTTCATTTCATAACATAAGAAAAATATCTATGAGCTACTCTTTCTCATAATGTGCTGACAGAAATGTAGTGTTTAATGCACAGAACAGGACTATTTTATTAGGAATTAATTTAGCAGTAAACAAGCAGCTTAATTATTGCAAATAATTAACGGTTATGCTGCTACACTGACACCTGAGATAGCAGAGATAGTATTTGGCTCATGAGAAAATTTCCTCTTAGTGAGATTTTGAAATTACTAGAATGCAAAAAGTGTAACTTCAATATTGAAGAGCTATACTCTTCTCTGTTTTACCAGAAAACCGGTAATCAAAGCAAATCTTTTAAAAGCACCTCATGATGGCTCCTTCAGGGCTCTAATTTCTATGGGTACTCAGCACTCAAGTTCACTTGAAGTGAGATCGTTTCCTTTAGGTAAGCTGAAGGTAACATTACTTTCACAGAAAGAGCGTGAAAAGTACTTTACTGAAGCTTGTGCAGTTAGGAAATTACAATAGTTCTTAAAAGGAGCCCTGAGGTTCATAGTATTATTTTAGCACATTGCGCAGCTGTGTCTTGAGTCAATTTAATCAGTGAATTGTATATCCTTTGGCTTGATCATTACCCAAACTCTTTTAATTAATTAGCCCAATTCTGTTCTTGAGGCACATCTTGAGCAAAATAATTGTTATTACCCTATGGGTCCCATTAGAAAAACTCCTGATTTCGGGTAGGACAAGCAAACCAAGGACCTCTTTTTTGCACACACGTTGAAGCTGAGCACCCTGCTGCAGGTGTGCCCCGTCAGGGAAAAGCTGCTCTCCCCCATTAGGTCAGGTTAGATATATGGCACTAACTGCCTGCTATCGCTGCCTTTTTTCTTTCCTTACATTTCTCAGCCTCCCAAAACAGCAACAGGAGGGAAATTGAAACTTTACACCTGCTGGGTTTTATGGCCCTTGTTTGTGACAGTAATACCTATTTTCTACAGTCAAACAATATTTCTATTTTTTGAAGTAAAATTTAACATTTTTGCCTATGTTCGCATTAGCCAGTAGCTCAGGTCAATAGGAGTGAATCCATGAATTCAGACCTGGGTGCCGAGGCCCTGACATTTACTCCATTGTCGGTCTGATGGACCTGCTTTGGCCTATTCCCAAAGGCTCTGATCCCAATCCTGCACCCCAAACATGGGTCAGAGTTGGGACCAGTCTTTGATTCAGAGTCTTGTGTTCCCTTTAGGGACTGTAGCTCAGCTGCTGCCTACCTGGAGCAGAGACATCAATCTACTTAGTGCGGACCAAAACTGCTTTGAAGGCTGAACCAACACACACCATAAGTGATCATGAACAGCAGATTTGCCCCAGAATGCCTCCACTGCTCTAGACCACAAAGTGAACATGGAGTTGGCCTTTCTCTCCCTGCAGGTGCCTTCTCCATACCTGTGCTTTGCTTCTAACCAGGTTCTCTTTGCTTCTACCCTCAGCAGTCCACACTCCCACATTTCCCCAGACACATCTCTGACATGGTTCCCACGGGAGTGTTGGGGTTGGGGGTATCATTTCTGCAAACAGACCAGCTCAGCGTTCCTCTACACTGGTTAAAAAAGGGTTGAAAACACAACCCCAAATTATAACAAAGTGGAAAATGAGAGGAGTGATTCATTTTACACCCAGTGATGAAAGCTGTGACTCAGCTGAGAGGGAACAATGAGAGTTTGTCCGCATTTCTCCAGTACTGGAATGAACTGGTATTTGTTCTCTAAACTATGGCAGTACTGCCATTTTCCAACCTCATATCAGTCAGTGTTTTTGGCTTAATTCTCAGCTGGGGCACTCTTTTTTTCTTTTTTTTTCCCCTTCCTTTCAATAGCCTCCAGTTAGCTAATAAAAGAGAACCACCTACGCTGAGCTGTTTATTGTCGCCCGCTCCCTGTACCGGCGGGATGGAGGTGAGCAGGGGACGGGTGATTCAGTGTTAATTAGACCTTTCCCACACAGCAGGTTTCCCGAGTGCTGCAGTTATGAGTGACACTCTCAAATAAAAGCCCAGACTGGGGCTGCAGCTACAAAATACTCACAAAATACCAGTCCTTTAACCCTGCCTTTTTGCTTTTCTCTTCCCAGAGCATCCCCATGCTGGGATGGTCTCTCAGGGTAGCAGTACTGCTCTAATAGAGCTCTCCCATGCCAGGGAGCTCTGCTCTGGGCTGTCAATGTACTCTCCTCCTCCCCTGACCCCTCCACAATGGTTCTTGGTTTCTACTTTTGCTTCCTTTCTTCCTAGCAGTCGTTTCTTGAATAAGAATAAGTAACATACACTGTTCCTGCATCTATCTTCATATGCTGGACTAAATGGACTATTGCTAGCACATTTGGATGGGACACTGTGACCGTATTGCAAAGCAAATCACCTCTTCCCATTCATTGAGCATGAGGAAAAATAAGGTTAAACCTTTTTCCGAGGAGCCTGAGATATACCCAGAAAAGCTTCTGACCGCCCAAGTTCTAGCTTGCACAAGGAAACAAGTTTCTCTCGCTGGCCAGTTTCACCAGATGAGTGAGTTTTGTATTCTCACTCAATAATTACTGGTCATAGATCACTGGGTCAAACCCTCAGAGAATCCAAAACAGACTTTGCTGCTGATGGTAGCTTGTGACCCAACTGGACAGTAGCAAGAAGACTGGGACTGGTTCAGATTATTTTTTTTTTTGCTCTGTGCAATGGTCCTTGCTTTACCTACACCACATGAAGAAAAAGCACTCTCCACAATTCTTTAGTGACATTTCCCATGCTGCCATTACTGGTTTTATTCACCTTCTCTTCTGTATGAGAAGATACCGGACAGACTTTTCTTACCGTGAAGAGAGTGGTGCGTGATGATTTTGCCAGTTTAACAGTTGGTAGAGGTGAAATCCTTAATCCTACCTTTCAGAATTTAGTAAAACCTTTTATTCGTGTTTAGTGCTTTGTTGAGGTCCACAGGGTCTATTCTTACCATCACACATACTGATCATGAAATTAAAAGTAAAATGTATGCCTTGATCCATTGTCATATATTAGGGCCTGATCATTTGAGCTCCAATCGTCAAAAAAAACCCAGTGGCTCAAAGGTTCATTACTGATATCTTGCAGAACTTTGTTTTTGTAGACCCTTTGTGCTAATCTCTGTCTTCTCAAGGGGCAGCTGTGACGAAAGAAGGATCTTTAGGATAAGGTATATGGACCTGGCAGTCACTGGCTACTTGCCTAGACAATGTATGCTAGACCTTTACATCTCCTAAAACAAGAGAAAGACTAGTTTTCCTTTCCAGATACAGAGATTTATTTTGTGTAGTAGCTTATAACAGCTCTGCCTGGAATATGTAGGACATAAAAGTCTGAGTAGTGTGTTATCTCCATGTTTGCCTTAACTCCTTGATGAAGTAACCCTGAATGTAACGGATGAGATATGTTGAGAATAGCCTGACTTTTAAATTGGGCCTGGGGACAGGGCCTGTTCTCCTAAAATGAATGAAGCCAGATGGCAATGATGAAGAGCAGGGTTCTCCCAGCCTCTTCACAGCCCCCTACTCAGGTCAGACTCATGGCTTTTGTGGGTTAGACATGCCCACGTCTGCCACCCCTACCACAAGTGTGAGCATCTTGGAAGCACAGCAGGGAGATGCCTAAAGGTTTTGTTGTTTTTACTTTGCTTTGACTTTCTCTGTCAGTGATCAGAGTCCTCCATGAGAGGACAGGAGAGGCAAGAAGAGATAATGTGGTGGGTTGACCTTGGCTGGCCACCAGATTCCCAAGAAACCTTTCCATCACTCCTCCTTCTCAGCAGGACAGGGGGAGAAAATAAGATGAAAAACTCGTGGGTCAAGATAAAGGCAGTTTAAGGGAAAAATGCAGAGGCTGTACACAGAAACAAAGCAAGAAAAAAGGTTTGTTCTCTACTTCTCATCAGCAGGTGATGTCCGGCTGCCTCCTCGGAAGCAGGGCCTCAGCAACCTCAGCATAGTGGTTGCTTCAGAAGACCAACACTTTAATAATGAATGCCCTCCCCTTCCTTCTAGCTGTTATTGCTGAGCACGACATCACATGGTCTGGACTACCCCTTTGGTCGGCTTGCGTCCCAGCACCTTGTCCACCCCCAGCCTACCGGCCTTTGGGGACAAGGTGGGGTTGGAGAGACAGCCTTGATGCTGTGCCAGCACTGCTCACCTCTAGCCAAAATACTGGTGTGTTACCAACACCCTTCTAGCTACCAGTACAAAGCACAGCACTGTAGGGGCTGCTGTGGGGGAGGTTGACGCCATCCTAGCCAGACCCAGCACAAGCGGCAAAGCAGCAAGCTTGCCTCTGTCTCTCCACCAGTCATGGACAGGGTGGCTCAGTTAAACCCCAAGTCCCTGCCAGCTGCCCCTGCCTGCCCACAGAGATGCCTAGGAGCCAGCTTCGCCCAAGGGGTCTCCAAGTCCATAGGACCCAGAACTTTTGAGCCGGTGGGCTCAAAATTTTTCAGGGTGCCCCACACTGCTTTGTGCCTGTCCTCCGGAAGGGAAGGGGGGCTCTGGTTTCTGAAGCCATCCCTAACACCCAACATGAGGCTGGGTGCTCCCAGACCTGCCTGTGCTGATGAGGTTGGTGTCCATGGTGCCACATGGCAGGAGAGTGAGCAAGAAATGCAAATGACAGAAATGTTCCCTTACATTCTCGTTTTGCAGGTGCCACACCAAATCTGTCCTCCATTTAGCAAACACCCCCTCCTGAGCTTTGAAATGAACCCAGTCGAGCCTTGATTGTCTGAAACTACTGAATTTCTTTTGCAAGTCATTCCCTTCTAGTCGTCATAGAAATATTATTTTAAATGCTATTGTTTCCACTAGTTTGAATATATATGTTTTAAAAAGCACAAGAAAGAACTCTATTACAGTTCCCAGACTGCATCACGATTTCACTTTATTGCTATTTAACTTTCAAATAAGACTTCCTGGAAGAGAGAATAGTCTTGGTGTTGCTGAAACATATCCCAGCTGAATGCATCATAATCACAAATGCTTTTTCATGTAAGCAGAATATATATCATCTCAATGGATCCCTGGTTTCAACTTGAAAAGAAAAATAGATAGTCTGATCCCAAGCTGTGTTCAAAGAAGAAGGATGTGTGAGCAGGCTGTGGCAAAGACATTAAAGAGAAACGCTATCATTCTGAGATTTGTCAGCTCATCTTTCACTTATGCATGGTGTCATTTATCACCCAGTTTTCATAAGAAGCTGCTATGTATTAATCTGTCCTAAAGCAATATTTCATGTTTTCTGTCACTTAGTAAATACGGAAAATAAACACTGATTTAAAAAAATAAAATAAAATTGTGTAAGATCTTTCAAGGAATAAAAGGGCAATAATTGGATAAATGCAATCTGGAAATTAGGCACAGACACTAATGGACACAAGTACCCAGCTTTTATTTTAATAAATATAAAATATGAAAGAAGAATTTCATAAAAAATTAAATTTATTTCTAAGGCACGGTAAGAACCAAGGTTACTCCATGGTACAGTGCTGAGATTACTGTGGTCACGGTGAAAACCTGTGCGCACAGGGAATGTGCTGGAAGTATTTAGGAGGTGGCAGCTGTGAATGAGGCTCCTCAGAAGAGGTCGCTGAAACAAGCTGCCTCCTGGGCAGAAGCAGAGCAGCACAGGCAGCAGAACCTCATAGTAAACATTCACTCCCGAAAACTGCTGACACTTTTTATTCTCCTTTTTCACTCATATAATCCTGACTCTGCTGTCCTGTTCCTGGTTTGTTCTGTCTCGTCTTGTTTCCCTTTTTTCCTTCTGCGTGCTTCATGCCTTCCCTATGGCCTGTCCTCCTTCTCTTTGAAAAAGAGCTATTCCTGTTCTCTTGTTCTTTGCCCATTCTCACTCCCATTCTCCCAGATTTCTGCTTGGTCACTTTTTTCTCTCTTTGTACTTTGTCTCACACAAAAATAAGAGGGTTCACAAAGAGCACTAAATATTAAGGGCATCAAGCCTTGAGCTAGCTCTTCTTTCAGTTAAGTGTTTTTAATCCCAGGGGAGGCAAAAATAAAACCAGAGGACAATCAAAAAGGCCATAAGGCAGGGATGGGCAACTAACTGTCACAAGTAGTGATGAGCAATATCTGCATCTGGACACACATATGGACCCATCAGTTACTAAGGGCATTTTGTGGTGACATAGTCTGGAAGATTCATAAAATATCTAAAGAAGTCCCAGATGAACGGCAAGAATAATAACATCAGTGACAGTCAGTTAAACCTCTGTTTTAGTTAAAGCTTATCCTCAGAAAGGAGCAAAATAAAAATTAGAGCATGATAGAAATAGATATGTTTTCATGGTGACAGGAAGGCATCTGCATCACCTTCAGATTACTTCAGAAATGTCAAACCTCACCCCGGGAAGCTACAGTAGAGTCTAGGCCAAGGAGTGCACCTGGGCTATGATGTGAGTGTATCAGCTGCATAATTTGCTTTGTACTGTATTTCTCCCCATTTCGTGTACTGACACAGCGGTGGTGAACCTATTCAGCATGTGATGCTACTGCCAGTGGCCCAGAGCCAGTGCTGAGGATGTGGCAAAGACTGGAGGAGGCCACGGGAACAGCCCATGCTGACTGGATGTCCAGCCCCATTGGAAATAGTGCTGAGGAACATGCCAAAATACTATCGCCAGGTAGGGTTAGGAAAACTCAGACCTGTTATTGTCTGCACCCAATGCTAAAATGCCTACATTCCTTTTCATTGCAGCATTTGGCTGAAATTATATATATATATTTTATTTATATATATATATATATTTGCATAGAATGATAATGTGTTTCAGGAGATAAGGTATTTACTTGTGTGTCAAGACACTCATTCAACCTCAGAGTTGTAAAGAGCATCAGGAACAGGGAGCCCTGGGGAAGGGCTGGAAGGACAGCTATGAGGGTTGCTATCATTACTTTTAATAATCTTTTTCAGGGGGTATCTACATTAGTGTTTTAATTTGAAACAGGCGTGTCCTTTTGAAACAAATTTCATGATCTTCCCTACTTTATCTTTTGGTTTGCATTGTGGGGCGCATCTTGGAGCATGTGAACTCAATTCATTTCAAATGAAATTAAATCAAAGCTTGTCATCCAGGAAGTATATCTAATATGCTTCAAGCACTTGTGGCTATTTGGGGACCAGAGTAGAGGAAGTCATAAGTAAAAGCACTGAGAATTGTGTAGTGTGGATGTCGGGTCCTCACTAGCACCAGCTGTTTCACTCCACAGACCTGAAGATCTGACCGCCCTGTGCTTCTTGCTAACACAGACATAGCCTCAGTCACCCACTGAAATACTGCAGGGGAAGGAAAATCTGCTACTTTGCGTGGGAGGCCAGTCCCAGAAATCTTTCTTTAAGAACACAAAAACATGAAGGTAAAACCCATTTGTAACCAATGAAACATGACAGCTAAATCATTTCAGGGTCAGAAGTGTAGGAACTACTCTTCTGCCGTTCGAATCTGAGGCTGCCCCTGTAGCATAACTAAAATGTTCCTGGGACCTTCTGGCATTTAGGCCAAGTGGCATAAAAGTACAAAAATCTTTTCCCCCTTTCAGGCAAGGTGGACACATCATAACTGCTTTTTGGGAATGGATTGTCCTAACTCCCAAACCGTGCCCGGGAATTGCCTGGGAAGTACTAGGTGGCCTGGGGCAAAAGCACAACAGAAACGACTCTTACAATTTATAAATGGTCTGGGTTTTGATAGGTACTTTACTGGCTATTACTTTATTTTGATTATTTTTTTTTTTATATATGTATTTACTTTACTAGAATAAACATAGTCCAAGAGCTCCAGAGATCTAAGTGGGACCCAAATCTGTAGGGAACAAGAAGTGCAAGATCTGGGCATGCAATACTTTCAGTTTATGATTTTATTGTAAGTTGATGGTGTTAGACAAGGTGTTCCTCTTAAGATGCCCAGCTCCGAGCCACCGGTTCCTGTGTGAGAACCTCAGCTTTCAGTACTAAAAAAAGATTTCAAGATTCATAGCTCTTGAAAAAGGCTTGAAAGATTGAGCGTGTCTGAAGGATATTAGAGAGCAGGAAAGAAAGAAAACTAAATTTGTTTTTAAAAGTGTCCTGATCTGGAGGAAATTCACTCACAGCTTAAAAGTATTTGTTAGCAGTGTTCTTACTTGGAATCAAATGTAACTGAATGAGTGGGAAAAAATTTACTCTTAATATTAACTGTTTTATAGTTCAAAGTTGTTTATTCCAAACTAGAATTCAAATATTCCTGAAAGTCCTATGATGTGAAAGGATGGTCATTAAGTCAGATCTGGAGGACTTGGTAAGTCTTAGCTGGGTCCATCTTCAGGAATGAGAAAAGCAAAGATGCATGTCCAGTAGCACTGGTGTCAGTTCTCACCACTGCTTCATTCCCCATATGAATCATCTTTCCAGATGCAGTTGGAAAAGAGAATATGTTTATTTAACCCTCTGTCATAACCATTTTTTATATTTTGTTCTTTTAATCTGAGGCCGAGTAGTTCAAAGTTGAATTTAGATTATCATTATGAGATAGCATAAAACACTCTTGTGATTTATTCCTTGACAATGGACTTCCTCGCCTAGGAAAGAGCATCATTTCAGGGACCTCGACATAAATCTGACACAACTTTCCATCAGATTTGAGGTACTATTCTTGCAGCATCTTTCCAATGCAGTGGAACAGACTCCAGAGCAGGACGACATGATTTCCTGCCCGTGGAAATCTTGCTGTCATCAAGACACTGAGAGCTGGATTAATCTCTCCTGTCACAGCTAATCAAGCACCAATTAAAGATTTCTTACAAGTCCCAAGCTGCCGCCTAACTGTGATTTAGCTCCCTGGGAAGGAGGCCAGTCTCCCACATGGAAAGCACCCATCAGCCCTGCCAGTGCCCTCGTACCATCCCCTTTTCAGCCCCTTTTATACCTGCCAATTTGCTGCTGTCGCAAATCCCAACATAACACTCACCTGAGGACCACAATCTGAAAACTGGTCCCTTTGGCAACTGCCCCTTTTGTGAGTGCAAAATAGATGGCCTCCAGCAAGACAAATATTTATAGCTTTAAGTGCAAAATATTAAGGCAACAATTGGAAATTTGCTAATGCCTAATGTTTATGTGCTGCATATACAGTTGTGAATTTGTTGCATGTTTTGTTCAATGAATTAGCCACTAATTAAGTTTACCAGACCAGAAAAGGCCTCCCCTCCCCTGACTAATAGCCCTACTTCAATTTGTTCAAAGGCTTTTTTCAAAAGGAGAGAGAATAAAGGATAAAAAGCGGAACTGCAAACAGACTCTGAGATTTATAAAACGTGACATTTTATTGTAAGTAATAAAGTCAACCTACAAAGCAAAGATAAATGTTAAATGATATAGTTATGCATTTTGTTATCTAGGCAAATATTTTAAACTGTGTCAGTTTTGGCTGGGTCTATGCAAGTTCTGGCTGACCACCTCCTTGAGACAGAGAAGCTATTTCTTCCGCTCATAAGCACTACTTTTCATGTGAGTTATCACACAATCATACTTTCAGCCATTTCCTTTAATGTATTTAGTTATATCTCTCACAACACATCAGGGGTATTTTGCTCATTGGTGCGTTATATTGCTGTTAAACTATACACATTCGTTGCTGTGATTTTTTTTTCTTTCAATTCTGCATTTTAATCAGCATTCCACATGTGTAATGTCAGTCTTTCAGCTCATATCGAAAAAATTCCCAAAATACATTTGCTTTTCACGGTCCGTCAATCTTAGACTCAAAATTTCCATTTGAGCCTTACGAATATTCAAGCGATATATGACTCTGTAAGTGTGCGAGTGTGTGTGTGTATATACATATATATATATAAACATATATATATATAAAAACATTTCTAAATTCGTAATCTGTAACAGTTTGGATTTATTCCCTAGCCTAATTCCCTATATCAAAGTAAAGGTAATTCTAGGCTTTACCTGTAGTAAGGCTAAAGTATGAATGCTTTTCTTTGCACCTGCCTTGCTTCGCTGCTACATTTTAAAAATAATGAACATGGCAAGTAAGAGAATATTAAATAATCAGTGCAGATTAACTTTTTATGTTAATTTTCTTGCATTTTACAAAGTCAGGAGCATGTATTTAAATGTAATATTACTGCAGTGTTGGATAGAACAGAGAGTTCTTTTAATGTCTCGCTTTAATTACACATAAACATCAAAGCTGCCACAGGGAGAAGGAAGGGTTAGATTCATCCAGTACCAGTATTTGTCTATCCTGAAGAGTATCAGAGCATGAGAGCTTAGCTAGTATTCATGAGCGCCCAAAGGACTTTAAAGAGCTGGTTTGCCTGAGCTGATCACCCCACGGCGGATGCGGATGGCAGATGTGTACTGTGTGCACAGGAGAATTCGGGAAGCGAGTTTGTTATGTTTTCCTTTGGATTGTACTCAGAAACATGGTAGTTTATTTTCTCACTTTAGCATTTTTTAGCCCTTCAGTCTCCTTTCTTATCTCTCTCCAAGTATGATGACTCTCAGTTTGCTTGTTGAATTCCTTTTTCCTTCCCTGTGACATGATTGTCTTTTAAACAATACAGCAAACTTTATTATCGGCCCCTAATATCCCATACACATACGTTATCTTCCGGTGTCATCCTTTCATAGTCTTTGGGGCAAGGACCAGTTTTTAAGCCTGCATTAGTATAGGACCCTGCACTGAGGACTATTTCATGCGACCATGTACTGTATGTGTTCCAGGAGCCTGTCAAGGCTGCCTGGTGGGGGCTATGCAATGGACTAACCTGGCCATACCATAGTCACAGTCTGCATTAATATCTCTTGGAAAGCCCAAAATTCATATTCAAGTCATTTGATCACTTGATTGATGCATTCGGTCCCATTGCACCAGGCTCCTTTTAGTGCTTTTCATCCTGTAAAACCTTTTTTCATCATTTGCACTAGAAATTACAGTTCTGCCCATTTTTTCCTCAGGGTCCTTGCATTAATTTACAAAATACGTTGCCGTTTGTCTCTAAGCTTACTCGTTTTACTAGCTGAAGAGTTCTTAATGCCATCACTTCCTTGACTCAAGTGCTTTTAAAATTTCAAAAGGAGAGTTCAAAGGAGAGGAACCGTTAAGCTCACAGACCTTCACTGAAGGTGGGTGGAGACAGTGGAAATTCCTCGGCGTGAGGTCATAGCTAGATCCGAACAGATTTCCCCACTGTGGCAATAGGTACATTTCTGATGGAAAGCCCACAAGTCCCAAGACCCTAAGCCAGAGGGCCTGGGTTTTATCTCTCAAAATGAGATCATGGGGTTTTTCTAAACATTGCAAAACAGCTGCTCTTATTTTTCATTTTTTCTTTTTTCTTTTTCTTCCCCCAGTTGTTTTCTTCATTCTCAGAAGCGGCTAATCTGCTTTGCCTGAAACCTTCGAAAAAAAATTCAGCTCAAGGCAGGCATGCAGCACTGACATTTTCGGCCTGAAGCATTCATGTCTGACAAAGTTAAAAGCAACCGAAAACAGGGTATCATAATAGGAAATACTAAACTTAATAATAGGAAGCTGTACCAACTCTGCCTATTGTAATGAATGACCCAGAGAAGGTAATTCAAAGGACTCCCATTTGCCCTTTCTCAGAACAAGGCAACATTGAATGAAATGGAAAGGCTAAAGGGAAATACTTCTCACATAGTATGCCGGACATGAAATCCGCTGCCACAGGATAATGCTGAGAACAATAATTTAGCAATTTACAGAAGAGTCAGTTTCACCTAATGAGAACATCTGCAATGGCATTTGATAGGACACATTTATAGAGGACATTTTTCTTCATGCTTGAGGACATATGGCAAGTGATAACTGCCTGAAGAAGAACCTTCCCTTAAAGACTATCTGGCCACTGTCAGTATCAGAGCTGCTTCTCCAAAGCATTCAGCATTATTGTTGAATACATTTTGACTATGAAGTATTCAGACCTAAACAGCCCATTTGTCAAATCCAGACAGGCAATTCCAAGGACCATGACAAGAAGTCTTACTCTTTTAATTCTATCATTTCCCCTATTTTGATAATCTTTTTGTCTTTTTCACACACTGATGGGTGGGTGGGTGGGTGCGTGGGTGGGTGGGTTTTCAATTTAGAAGCAAGTTAAAGGGGTATGAGTGGCTCTGTTTAAATGATAAAACATTTTTATGTTTGTGACTTTGGATCCTCTCATGAATGAAACAATTGCAGCTTTAACATCACCATTCAGCGTTCCCAGAATAAATTGAAGCTACAGCTATTTATTTAAAATATAACTTCTTTTCTTGATCAGTATCTCACCAATGGTTTTGAATTTAACATATGTCCTATTCAGCAGACATTGTATGATATAATCTATTTCAAAGGAAGAAAAATCAAAACCATCATTCACAGCAAACGTCTAAAGGCAGCACATTTTTAATTGCCAGCTTGCCACCAGATATTTGCTGTCACTTATCTAAAATACTTCTGAACGTTGTCATCAGTCCTACAGATGACTAGTAATAAAATAAACACTATTATCTCCTTTAGAAACTGTTCACCCTGCCTAGTCTGATGTGACGAAAATGTGCAGGCACTTTATTTAAAATTTATCCTTTAGCTACATGTCTCATTGTATCTGTGCAATAATGGGCCTTGTATAAGCAGGATACATTTCCTTTGAACCACATCAGCTTATCCCACACCAGCTGGGAGTTCGAGATAAAAATCACTCACCGCTTGTGCATATAGTTTTCTTTATCTGGTAAACCTCTAACTGTAGCTAGCAGTGGCTACTGATAGTCTTATTCTTCAAAAAAAAATAGTTGGTATGTGGGTTAGTTTAAATTAGTCTTGATTCAGCCATTCCAGCTGGGCTGGAAGTAATCTGAATAATGAGTTTTTCTGCTTAGAATATCTCAGTGTTCTGGTGGGCTTCAAAATTAATACTTGTGTGCAACTCAGGTTAGATAGAAATCACATAAATACTACCAAGGTATCACTTTATTATTGTTATCAGACTTAAAAAAAAAAGCAACAAACAAACAAGAAAACCCCCAAATCACAAACAAAAGAGAGAGCAGAAATAGCGTTACATATCTGGGCTTTTTATCTAGTTTTAGATTTCTCAGGCTTTTATGCATGGTATTGATCAGAAATTGACAGAATCAGGACAGTTCGTGTCTCTGACATAGCCTCTCTTTCTCCAGCTGTTGGGACAGAGAGCTACATAGTCTAGTAGAAAAGGTCTCCTTCTCTGGACCAGAAGTTGCGTGCTCCTCCTGATTTTGACAGGACACGCAAACGGGCTGTAATACGCTGAACCAGTGAGTGCTGTGTCCCTGTGCTTGCTGCAATCCCCACTGAAGACACCTGAGCACCTGGAAATGAAAAGTCAGCTGGTGACAGCACTGAAACTGTAAAAGAACGTCCAAAACCCCACAAACTAATAATTCAAAGGCACTCAGGGGAAAAAGAGTTGTTCATTTTATGGGGTCATTAGAGGTCATCAGGTTTTTTTTTTAGTGACAGAATCTGCCGGTTTCTTCCAAAAAAGCAAATAACTTGCCCTATCCATTCTTCCTATGAGGTTTTTGGGGTTTGTTTTTTGGTTTGTTTGTTTTCTTTTTCTGTACTGAATAATCAGTGTAGTAATTTAATTAAGAGGCATACAGAATCAACTTACAGTGCTAGCTCTGCCCAAAAGAAGAGTAAATTCTTTTCAAAATATTTGAAAGGGGAAAAAAATCAAGAATATTTCACAGACAATGGGACTGAACAGGGAGCTCCATGTCCGGCTACTGCTAGAATTCTATGTGTGTGAGTATGTGTGCATATATATGTGTGTATATACATATATTTGTATCTATATATGCATGAGTATATCTATCTCTATACATAAGATGTATGAAAAGACTGGAAAGCCAGATGTTAAATTTTGTAAGTGGGAGACATTCTGCCTCTGAAAACCTTAATACAGCAGTCAAGGATAATTACCTGATGCTAAAGTGACGCCAATGGGAAAACAGAAACAAGAATTTTCCTCTTCAATTGCAAAAAATATGCAGGATGATGGATATATTTCCATTTTTCCTGAGGTCCTGTATTCTGGCTGAAGAGGTTCTCATCACTGACCATGTAGCTTTGCTACTATGGAGTAATTTGCTGCTCTTTCAATTAAGGCAGTCCACATGTTTGTGAGGCTGCAATGTGAATTACGCAAGGAAAATCATATTGGCTAAAAATAACACACACCAAGTGTATTTTTTGCTCGAATATTATCAACGCAAATTGTTCCAGCATTCTGGTTTGTACAGAAACAGAGAGCTAAAGGGAATGGTAAGGTTCATTTGGGCAGCAGAAATGAGCAGGCACAGAGGGGACCACTGAGGCCAGATCTACCCATGTATAGATGTATATAAGATATTAAGATTACTTATGTAATGTGCGCTTGCAGCCCAGAAAGCCAATCGCATCCTGGGCTGCATCAGTAGAACCGTGGCCAGCAGATCCAGGGAGGTGATTCTGCCCCTCTACTCTGCTCTCGTGAGACCCCACCTGGAGTACTGTGTCCAGCTCTGGAGCCCTCAGCACAAGAAGGACACGGACCTGTTGGAGCGGGTCCAGAGGAGGGCCACAAAGATGATCAGAGGGCTGGAGCACCTCTCCTATGAGGACAGGCTGAGAGAATTGGGGTTGTTCAGCCTGGAGAAGAGAAGGCTCTGGGGAGACCTTATAGCAGCCTTCCAGTACCGGAAGGGGACCTATAGGAAAGATGGGGAGGGGCTGTTTGCAAGGGCATGTAGCGATAGGATGAGGGGCAATAGTTTTAAACTAGAGCAGGGTAGGTTTAGATTAGGCATTAGGAAGAAGTTCTTTACAATGAGGGTGGTGAGGCACTGGAACAGGTTGCCCAGAGAGGTGGTGGAGGCCCCATGCCTGAAGCCATTCAAGGCTGGGCTTGATGAGGCTCTGAGCAACCTGATCTAGTTGAAGATGTCCCTGCTCATTGCAGGGAGGTTGGACTAGATGACCTTTAAAGGTCCCTTCCAACCCTACACATTCTATGATTCTATGATTCTATGATTCTAAGATATATAGAACTGAACTAAACAGATTGAAATGGCTTTGAAAGCTTCGAGAGCAGCTGGGAACTCTCCTTGTCTTGGGGGAGACATCCAACTGTGCTGTGGAAGGTTTTTGGTCTGCGGTGGCCCCTGAACTGCAAGCAGTGACACCTCAAGGTGAGGGGTCGTAGGGCAGCGGCAGCCAGTGCCACCCAGCTTTGCTGGTGCTGGTGCGAGCCATCCCAGCGGCTTGCCCGTCAGCCTGATTTAACTTGGCCTCTTCACTGCTCAGAAGTGAACTTCGGGTAACAACCCCTTAATTTTTCTCAGGGGACTTCTGCAGAGACAGATCCATGCGCATCACGTCGTGGGCAGGGCAGGCAGGAGGCAGGACAGGCAGTAGCTGTGCACGGCTGAGCGAGGGAGGTGGCAAAGCCACCCAGGGAGCAGGTGACAGGCACCTCATCCCTGCCGAGGTTTGGCACTCCTGTGCCCTTCCTCATCACCAGCCACCTGCCTTTCAGTTTGTTATGGTTTGAGAAACCCACAACAATTTATTGTCATTTAGACAATTGTTCTATCACCCCAAGACCCCTTCACCAGCCGGGAAGGGGAATCAGGAAAAACAAGGAAACCTGAAGGCTGAAATATAAAGAGATTTAGTAGAATAAGACTAGATAATTAACATTAATAACACTAAAGAACCAATATTGATCCCAATACCAATATAAAATATACAGGATTATACTCAGGCAATTCTACCAGCAGGAAGCTGTGCACTCCCAGCTGTGGACAGCAAATGTTGGACACTGTGAGTGCTACGGCTTCGGGAGGAAGGGAAGGGCTCAGGGGTCCAGCACTGGGGCAAGAAGTTCTCTGGATCGCCACCATCAAGGGAGAGGGAGCTTCGCAGCAAACTTTCTAATTTATATTGAATGTGACATCCACGGTATGAAATAGTCCTGTTGGCCAGCCTGGGCCAAGTGCCCAGGTCTCGCTCCTCCTCATCCCTGCACCTGGCTACTCAATAGCACTGAGACCTTGAATCCCACATAGCCTAGCTAGCTATAAAGTAAATATTTTCACGAATTCAGACACTAGAGTCTTCTGAAAGTGCAGTTTTCCCAAGCATTAAAAGAGAAATTAGTCCTGTATTGCTCAAATCAGGACTCAGCTACTCAGGGTTGCTCCAGTACTTCTAGTACTATTCGAAGCTATGTTCAATGAAAGCAATTATTCTGTTTGCTTTTGCCCACCATGTGCTGGCTGTTAGGCAGACATCAGCTTATACCAGTTTACAACACTGTAGCTCCGTTAATCTCAGTTGTGTTGCCTGTGATTTAGAGCAATACAAACGAAAATAGGTTTGGGACTCAGGATCCAGTTTGTAAAGGCTCAGGTATCTTCACAAAAGGGGACTTTACGAAGCAGAAATGCTGCCCAGTGCCCCAGTGGGCAGCTCAGATGTCATTTCCAATACAGCTGTCTTGTTTGCACTGAAAATCCTGATTAAAAAAAAAGTCTTTTTTTGGAAGCATCAAGAAACTCCAAAGAGAAAACTAAGCCTTTATGTCATTCCTGATGAATCTGCACACTACCACAAGGTGTCTTGCCACTATTTCTGATTTTATATGACTAGCAGCCACCCCACCCCTGTTCGGTCAGTAATGCTTCAGGATCAGCACATCAGCTGGGATAAACCAGCGCAGAATCACTCACTTCACTAAAACTACGCCAGTCTGCATTCACCATCTGGCCTAAGGCAGTTATTACGTCTCTTATGTCAATAGTTACAATTTAGTTCTGTTGGTTTTACTTATCTGTGACATACCAGCTGCTAGACACCACAGCTTGTTTTATTTTTGATTCTTACTGCATATGGTAAAGTGCCTGGGTATTTTCAGTACAGTTTGACAAGCTTTGGAAGTGCCAAATGGTCCAGTCTTACAGACGGTTAACACTATTCCACCAGCCTGCCTAGAAGAAACATCTTAGGTCAAACTGAGGTTTGCTTTGGTTTTGTTTATCATATGCTACAGTAACCTGGACGTGAACAATTCTGCTTCAGTGTAAGCTTTGTACCTGGCTGCATGGCTATATGGAGTCTATAGCCTTTAACAAGGAGAAAGTCACCTTCTGGAGAGAGCTTCCCCACCACCACCAGGAACATGCCACCAGGAACAATTTGTCCCGGATTAGTCCATCACACAAGATTTTAATGCTGGCTCTTGTTTCCCAACAAGTGCTGACATTTAAAATTACACTTTTTATGGTAGATGAGAAACCTGCCAAGCATATTATTGCCATAGCTTTTATAACTATAATGAAAACATGCTTAAAACACAGCTATGCAATTTAACTGTGGACAGCATTCTTCTTACTTTCTGGGAAATGTCCGTGATCCGGGACCACCTGCCTCATGGACCCCCTTGGACGCATCTACACCAAGGAAAGATAAGACCAAGGAACAATCCTTGTGTCTGAGGCCAAATGGCCCAGAGCTCTGAAATGGTCAAAGTACCCAAAGCGTTGATGGGCCTAGGTGGTAGCCCGTCAGATGGTGTTTTATCACATCAAACTGAAAGTGTGTGTTGGACTCCCTGGGGCAGGGTGAAAATACAGGTGGATGTATGACTGTTTATTCAAGGAAAACTTGTTAAAGTGCAAGAAATCCCTACACTCATACAATCCCATCCTCTCGACCAGGTTAACTTGGCTTTGGGACATAGGATGGTCTTTGCTTTTTCATCTCTTTGCCATCATTTCCATAATGAGCTGTCATCTTTGAATTTGTAGGTGTAATAGCTACTTTCTGCTTATTTTTATTGTTTCATTGCAATTTAAGAGATGGGATAAAACTGATAAATCAATCCCAGAAGAAACAGCCATCTATCAGCTGCGTACAACTGTGCTGGTGTCAGCAAATCCACTGGAGGATGTCAATAATAAGACAAGTGTATGAACAATATTAGAAATAAGGGAAATATTTTCATTAAGGTAATTTCCCTGGAAACAGTTATTGCTTGAAGCATTATAACAAATGATATTTTGTTTAGAGTTCGATTTAAAGATATTATTTAATGATTCCTATGAGGGTTCTGTGACTTTAAATTAAACACAATATGGTCTGAATCTGTGCCCAGGGAGTTAATGGCAAAACAAAGTCATTCAGCCCGGCTGTCACTGACATTAAAAGCATTTTACATTGCCCTGCCAGTTTCGAGAAGTCGGACTTCTGCCAGACTTAAGATTTAGAAGTTGTACTTTTGCACATTTGGATAAAGTCCAAAAAGTATCCCAATACCAAGTAATTTTTAAGCAGCTTAAGGCAGCTTTACATGACGAGAACAGTGGAAAGGCTCATTAGAGCAAATGACTATGAGGTGCAACAGCTCTAGAGATGCACACTCTGACCCAGGTACCAATACCACTGGGACAGACTCAGACGTGGTGTTTGTGACTTGGGATTTGGAACACAACTGGTAAGAGAGT
The DNA here is from genome assembly GCA_013398915.1 of Dromas ardeola. Lineage (NCBI taxonomy): Eukaryota > Metazoa > Chordata > Aves > Charadriiformes > Dromadidae > Dromas > Dromas ardeola. The sequence goes on from VYZM01008035.1 coordinate 35,383, forward strand.
TTGTTTTTCCAGATTTGTATGGTTTTGCCTCCAAATTAAAGCAGTACCAGGGAGCTTTCCAGTCAGTGAGTCCTGTTCATGCCTACTAGAAAATCGCTAGAAGGGTCCCAGGTATGGTTCTGATCTGGGCCAGCCGGTACACAGCGGCCCCAGGCACCGTTCAGGAGCCAGGGTGGATTAAGGCCACCTACGAGAGCCATCATTTTGGATAGCACTGTCCCATTTCGGAGCATCCTCCAAAAGCATCTGATGTTGTGGGCACGGGCTGTTTCATGCTAGTTTGATTTATCAGCGTAGATAGACTGCGTGTACAAATCGAGATTCCCACGCATCGTATCTGCAGGTCTCCCCCTCTGCCTCTGCTTGATGTTACAGCCCGATGTCAGTACCTTGTAAAAGCCTATACAGTTACAGATTGAAAAAAAGACTCCTCCCTGAGGGTATTTCGAAGAAAAGCAGCATATTGTAAGATGTGATAGAAATACACAGAACCACGCTTTACCTCTGATTATACGCTAATGTTATGCAAAGTTCTTCAAACTGAAAGAGCGAATTAGCAGTGTTACTTTGGAAATACATCCCAGAGCTAGCTCTGTGCAAATAAAAACATGAGGTAATAACATACTACAAACTATTCTATCAATATTGTTGTGAATATGTAATGAATACTTTCAAATCATGACACCAAAACAGATTTGGTAAATAAGAAGAAGCTTTTCAATCACAGAGGATTACAGAAATCCTGCAAAATCTGTATCTTTCCACAAAGACTGAAAACTCAGCTATATTACATGGTGAATGAGTAGAGCAAGAAATCTCATAATCAAAAAGAAAATCAAAAACCACTCTTTTTCTTTCAGCCTCTTTGAGACAGAAACAGAGCCAATTGCTCAGAAATGTTTCTTGTGAGCTGTGTTCAAGTGGCAGTGATTTACATTTGAAGTGTCTCTGTCTTACAGTTCCAAAAATAGGCATGGATTTAAAACTGAATTGAAGTGGTCATGTCATCTTCTGAATTAGTAACATTTTTTTCAGTATGTAATTTTTTTTCAGTATATTTTTAAGATGCGCGCAAGCTCATAAATGTCAGGCTCCCTTTTACTTACATTTCTGCCTCTCTCAGGCTAAATTCCTGAATGTTTCACTGCATGGCATGAACTGCCCCTCTAGACCTGCAAATTGAAACTGGCTTTAATTCTGTAATAACCTGCCTAGACTCTACATCCTTGTGCAGAACTGCATCCAAAAAAAAAAGCAAACCTGACAATATAACAAAGAGAATAGAGAATTCCCTGATTAGTGTAGGAACACCTTAAAGTCTGGAGGATGTTTCCTAGCTGTTTCTGCAGACTAAGTCTTACAAAGCTTAATAGAGTTTCTATTGTATTCTATAGACTGATAGAAAAGCTTTGATGAAAGGGGTATTCTTTGGTAAGCAATTCTTTGCTAGATTCTGTATGTTATTTTGCGCAGTTTCTTCTGAATTTTAATCCCGCTTTAATGCTGAAGCTCATTCTTATGAGAACTTGCAGCAGTAATGGGAGCAGGTTGCACTGCCGAGTGCACACAGACCCCTGCTCTTAATTACCGCTCTCGGTCCATTAGCATGTTGCAGTGTTCAGGCTAACAGACACTGCTGAGAGAGAGAGAGAGAGAGAATTATTTCCAGCGCATCACGGACATAACACATTTAGTCTGCTCCTGGATATGTCTTGGTACATCCACAGAGAGCTTAATTGGTGGTATATACGTGTCTTAATTATATAGAAGCGTTGACATATTTACACAAGTCTGAAGACACAACCTGTCAGAAGACTGAGTACATATCTGTATATTCCTGGTGCGCTACCTTGGAAAATGCCTTTTAACAGTTCTCTCAAAGATGTACAAACACCAAAATTGCAGTGGGGAGTATTTGTAAACCATATTTGTATGTGATTCAGAGCCTTTCATGGGCTCCATATTGAGCCCTTCATGCTTTTCACATCCAGTCATGAGTTATCCCTGTGATACTCCTTTAGTGTTTCATGCTAAGGCAGTAACTCATAATAGTCAGCTGCAAGGGGAACCCCTTTGCTGAAATTCGTTACCCACCTTGAGGATGGCCTCTTCATAAACTGGCTTCAGAGGAGGATTATTCAAGAGACACCAACAAATGAAGCCTGGCACATCCTAAGTAAGAAGGGAAAAGCCAAAATGTTATTAGCGGTCAGGGTAGAGGAGATCTCTGTCCCCTCGTGTCGCACACAGCTCCCTCATCGCAGCCCTGGCTTGCCCCCCCGCAGGCCAATAACAGCAAAATGACAGAAATCTGGTGAAAATGTTAACGTGCCTGGGAGCAGCCGTGGGTCTGTCAGAGCAGCTGCATCACGGCAGGCAGGGATATCAGCCCAGGGGTAGGTGCGGGGGTGCAAGCACTCCCTGCTGCGGCCACGGAGCCTTGCTGAAGATGAGTGTGGCGAGAGGAAGGCCGGTTGTCCAGGGAGGAGAAACAGGAGGTGCAGCATCACCTCTCTCCCATTGCCCTGCGTGGCACAGCTCCCCATCCCCTGGGCTTGCCTAGCTGTTCAAAGCACTCTCCCAGTATTTTCCCCATTCCCTGTGCTTGCCTGGCCATTCAAAGCCCCCTCTCAGTATTTTCCCCTGGGACCTGAGACGTGGCCCATTGCCCACCTGGGCTGGGCTTTCCCACAGTGCAAACCCTGCAGCGGGGAAGGTGACCCGAGGCATCTGCATACTCCTCCTGTAGACCTAAAAGCATTATCTTCTTCGTGGCAAATTCCATTAAGACCTAACCAATATTAAAAGTGACTATAAAATAGCGAGAAAGAACTTATCCCTCCCTTGAAGGTTATTGCTCTTAGAAGGGCCAAGCTGCAGCAGACAGAAACATTGCAAAAAGACATTACTCCCTTGTAACCAAAATATAAACACCCTCGCTGAAGGAAGAAGATATGTCATAAAACAGCCCCAAGTGATGTTTTGCTAATGCAGTGAAGTCTAGCACAAAACCACGAGGCAGCTGGTCTCTGTTGTGAGGGTGTAGTGAAGATTTAGCTCTGCCTTACTCCGGCTGTTCTGAAAGTCCTCACCTAACAGCATGCCTATAGTAAGTGGCTGGCACTTCAAAACCTGTTTCATCATCGAGAGTCCAGACAAAGGGTGTTTCTGGGGCAGTCAGTACAATTTGCTGAGGATTTTCCGTAGGGAAAAAAAAGGACAGAAAAGAAGCATGGAACTGACGGTTTTGTTGGCAATTGTACAAATTGAATTTCTTTCTAGTTAAGTGTTTTGAAGTTCATTCTTCTATAGGCCCTTACACCTCATACAGCCATGGACCATCTATATATTCTCCTGCCAGAAGTTAAAGTGACATAAGTTTCCACAAAAGTAAGTACAGCCTGTCCCACTCTGCACTGAAAGGATTTCCCAGGGGACACTAATGACTTTTTGAACTATCCAACATTCTTTCAGACTATCACAATATATCCGTCAGCAAAGTTCACTCGCACCTTTTTCCACATGAACTTCATTGGGTTCACTTACATTTAATAGAAAGAGTTGGGACAGAAGCACTTCAGAAAAGAAATTAAAATATTCAGAACATCAAACAAGAAACTGCACCTGCCTCTCATTTGTGCTGAGATTTTATTTCCATATTTACTGTCCTTCCTCTGGGAATGGGAAAGAAAGGAAGAAAATAAACTGTATTTAGTTTATACACACGTCCTATTTATACACAGCATCAATTGGACCTAGTGGTGTTGAGTAATTTGGGAGGATATCATTAATTTTATATGTGATTTTGAGGTAATGTTACGCTATGAAGCATGTGTGTTTGCTGGCTTTGATCTGTGATCTCAGCTTGCAAGGTTCTTTTCACAAACCTTCGTAGTAAGCTCCCCATTCTCCTTTGTTAAGGATAATAAAATGTTTCTATAAATCACTACGTCATATATCCATGAGATCTTGGTCTCCAATTATCTTTCCCCACTTTAAATGCAAAATAGTCAAGCCATTCTATCAAGACTGTCTTTGTATCTAAGTCAAAATCATATTTCTAAATAACAGTAATTTTTTATCATCAAGTGCTTACTTCTATTATTTGCTGACTGAATCATTACAAATAAAACTGGTAGTAAATTTACTCCTGTTGCGAAGCATTTACAGAATCATTCAATTTTCTACAAACACATTTAATTTCTGTAAGCAATAGCAAATGTTTTCTCTGAGTATATTTCAGCAGATGGTTTTTTTTTCATTTTTCTGCCTCCCAGAGCTGTTGATTGAAAGTTGGAGGCAGGTGAGTAATGACTAGCACACTCCAAGCATTTGAAATGCAATATGGGCTCCACAGTGCTTCATTAAATTAGGTAAGAATTCATCAAGGCTTTCCCAAATTTCAGGAAGCTGTCCCAGTTACTATAAATGATAAATATTGTTATGAAAATAAATGAAAACTAAATCACTGCTTTTATTCCTCAAAATATTCCCAGGTAACTCACAGTAACGAGTCAAGACTAAATATTTCTACAGTCTAGCAGATCCAGGCTCTCTAAACTTTAGACACGAAACACCCCACACTTCCAGTCTGCTGCTAGAGGTTTTGTCTAGGGTGGGATTTCAGACGTCACTAGGCGGCCCTTGCCCACCGCTCTGGCATACACCAAAAGGCTGGATTGAAGAGGTGTCCTTTCCATTTGAGAAAAAAGGGTGCTGTTTTATTCTTCTGAAAAAATTGTTCTCCCTGGAGATCTGGCTTACATCAGCACTAGGGATCATTGCTGGTGGCCGAAACTTTAGAAATAGGCATGATTTATAAGGCAAACATGGGAAATAAAGTTGACAGTTCTGCTGGCCCTTATAGTCCTAGTCCCAGTGGGGATGCAGGCTCTGTGGCACGTCACAGATTTCCCGCACGACATCTGTGCAGAGCAAGCCCCATGGGAAATCTTTCTATTACTTGATTTTCTAACTGTGTTTCCACCTGCTCCACAGGGATGACCTGCTCTTTGCTCTCAAATCGTCCAGCCGAAAGCATGGTCAAGCCCAACTCAACATGAAGACTCTCTGCCTGTCTGCAGCATTTGGGTTGGAGGGCATCTTACAGAGCAAACTTATGTGACCAGAAATTGGTCCCTTTTTTCCTGCATACCAGAGTGCTGTAAAATTAACATCACTGCTTTTAGGAAGACAGATAACGTCTCTGATGTTCTGCGGCATGGCTGAGTGCAGTCACCGCATCCTTAGACCCTTTGCAGCGAAGGCAGGTAATGGTTTACCGTAAACACGTCAGGACTTCTCTTCTGCATCTGAAGCCCATGGGCAGCAGGAACAATGTGTAACAGCTGCCATGTGGGGCCATAATGAATCAGGAGGGCTCGGGAATAGTGTCAAGGCAGCATCCACGGCTGGCAGTGAGCTTTTTGGGAGGCCCAAAGGAAAAGAAGGTTTCCCCCTCTAAGGACTGAAAAGGAGAGCAGGACAGGGTTGCCATGGAGGCAAACAAGGATGATTTGCCTACAGTGTGTTCAAATAAAATAAAGGATACACTAAAACTTCTCTAATGGGGAATGAAAGAACTGTCACCGGTTTGAACATTTAAATAAACAGTTTTTACGATTTTGGTCATGAGGCATTTTCTGTGACTGGAGACAGTAAACACCTCACAGAAGATGATTTCTTAGTTTGTGATCTGAGGCTCCAGAGAGGTTTGAAGCCCTTAGATTTTTCCTTTCTTACTCCTCTTCTGAGGCTGGGGAAAACAGGTCATGTAAAACCCTTAAGTGCAAAGGTGAAGCATGGACAGGGTCATGCACATGGAAGTGGTCAGTGGCTGTAAAGCTGTAGCTTTGCTGTAAGTAGGCAAGTAATTTTTCATTTTGCAGGAGAGCAATTGAAGATTTTAAGAATATTTCCATCCAGACTCCTTGACTGCAGCTGCCAGAGGCTTGAGGCAAAATCCTGCCATTCACTTCCACTTATTATGGCACTAGACTGTGTTCAGAAGCTGAAAGCTCAAGTGGGAAGACAGCTTTAAAGAAAATTGTCCCAGGTCACAGAAACGAAAGAACATACTAATGGGACAATCCATAAAAAAACAAGATGATCTTGATCCTAATTGCTTTAAGCATGACATCAATCTGCCTTGCCCACTACACAAAAAAACATCCAGTATCTTTCATGGGTTGTTTGTGGACAGTTGGTCATGGCAGTGTGTTACTGAATGAACGTCAGCTATTTCCAAGAACAAGGTCGTGGGATGTTTGATGGATTGGTTAAATATAAAGAATTAGCTGGTAGAAGATTAAGAAGAGGCTCATTGCCTCAAAAACAGATAATAGAGCTGGGGGATGGGGGTGAGGCTGGTGAGGTGGAAGCAAAATATGGGATTTGTTGGAAGTGTTCAGTTGGTTTGGAAGCCAGCTGAGATTTCAAAAGCCAGTTATACTGAAGTGAACAAAACTTCCTTCAGCACAGCCCTGATTTTGCAGAGGTACCGATGTTTTTATCAAGACCTGTGATGTTGACCGACAAAGTGAATATATCTTCCAGCTATTGGTACGTTAATTAGCTGGAAAATTAAAAAAAAAAAAAAGAGAGAAAGAAAAAAAAAGATTACTTGTACAGCAAAAATTCACTCTGTGTAAAATTCTGCAGAGTCAGTGTGGTCAATTCATGAGAGACTAGAAAAATTCAAATAATTGTATAGCAGCAAGCTTCCTACCAAGACTATAAAGAGCTTTCTTTAGAAAACAGTCTGTATCAATTAAACGAGCACTGTAGATGCTGGCCAAGAGAAAAACTGACGCACTTCATTGCTTTAGCTTCAGAAGTGCTGAAGAGTCTACAGCGTTGCAGATAAATCTGACTAAAAAGCTATGGCTGCAGAAGAATTACTTGATTTTTTTGTTTGAAAACACTGACAGAAGGACAAGGAAAGATGATGCCTGTAGGGGTGAAACCAACAGTGAGTTCCTAGCAGTACCTATAGGGACTTCAGTCTGAAAAATGCTGCTAACTGAAAAAGCGCTTTGTCAGGGTGACTGACTCCATGTGTCTCTGCTATTAAAGAAGCACTGCAGGAAAACAATTAGGAAAATAAATCATATAGAGAAGGAAACTGTCATCATGGATTTTTCTATCTGAAATAGTTACAGCAATAAAGAAGTTCTATCTGACTTTAACTGAACTAAAATTAATCTTTTAACAGAAGAGTATGTTGGAGCTTAACTGTGCTGTATCTTAGGCTTTGAGCAACTCAGCAATTGTCTTGGATGTTCAAACCCAGACATCCCTTAGCTTACATCTGAAGTTTATAAAAATGGCACACAAAACTGATCTTAACTCTCAGTAATGAATTAAGTCATTAACCAGATAAAAGAAATGTGTTACTAAGACTATTTGTCTCTGTTTATTTCTGTTTTTCTCTAGAAACCTTACGAAAATTTGAGCTCTCCTGTATTTTTGAGGCTTCCATGACTTTCTCTGTTCTGGAATTGCTACTTTGATTGTCCTTATTTTGATCAGGGTCTCTTGGATCTTTAGATTCAAAACCTCATTGTTATAGGTAACTCCGATGCAAAATACAAAGCCAGCAGATAATGCAACATCAGTGCTGCAGAGAAGAAGTGCTCTAGTACCCGACTCTTTGTGTCAAGGACGTCCCTGGGATGAATGGTATAGAAACCTAGAGAAGCTTTGGCAAAACAATGAATGAACCAACATTAAAAAAGCTGCTTGAAAAGTTTGGCCATGACATGGTGAAAGAGGACACTTTTTAAATGCCCTCTGTCAAAGCATAAACGATGTTCAGAAAAGTGAGAAAGAAACTTGAAGGGAAAGTATCACCTAGTACACGAAGAGAATGCACAAACAGCAGAGGAGATTGAGTGGACCAGTGGAAAGGACACACATCAGAAGGAGGGCTAGGGAGACAGCAGGTCAAACACAGCTGTTTTTTAAAAAGGAGGGTTGGGATGAAGCATTTGCAACACATTCTCACTTAATGCAAGAGAAAAGATGACACAGATGAAAAGTTCCCCTTTGGAAAGGGCAAAAGAAATAGCAATTTTGGGCAAACGTCAAAGAGTGTAATTGCTCTGTTTATACTGAATGAAAAATGTTCTGCAAAGGAGCCAATTTACATAATGTACAGGCATTTAGTATGATTTATAGCCCTGCTTTAAAGGCGACGGAGTGAAAAAAGCTGTCGTTAAAAAACCTGCTTTTTACTAGAGGAATAATTGCTGTTGGAAAAGAAACTTCAAGGAACATCCAGAGCTTAGAGACTGGGGAGAAGCTGCAGGCGGCCGTCTGTGGTTGCACAGTTAGATGGGGCACTGCAACGACACCTTTCCCTTAGCACCATTGTGGCGACCAAGAGGAAAGTGCCTTGCAGCCAGAGTCGGAGCACACAAGGCACTGAGGATAATATGCTTTCCCCAAGTGCTCTAGTGGGTGGTGCAGGGGTAGGGGTATTCTCTCCATCTTCAGCATAAAGTATCAGCTGCCGGCCCTGCTGCCTCCCCCGGAGCTGCCTGCCTGCCCGTGCTCACCCATGGTGTCTTGCTTGGCAATTTCTACCCCCAAACCGAGGGCCATGGGATGGAGAAGACAAGGCAGTGCTGGGGTGAGAGGAGAGGATACACCGTCACGCAGCTGGTTAGGTGGTGGAGACTTTCCTACAGCTCAGAAAGCAGGAGCATCTTTTCCTTGTCTAGCCTTTCTGACACTCCTCCTCTGTTAGAGCGGCCAGGAGGCAGAGCCCAGCGGCACTGCCAACCTCAGGGCTCACGGTGCCCTCCTCGTGCTGTCCCAATATGCCCTCAGCACAGGAGGCAGCTATTTCCTGGCTTATGGTTTGCCTTTCATGAAAGTAAGCTGGCAGCTCCAACACACATTGAAAATTACCATGGGTTGCTGAAAGATCCTGCCCCCTATTTTGCAGCACGAGGCAAGTTCCAATGCAATGCATGCTACCTCTCTGGGCCAGTTCCTTCACCCCACTGCAGCACCCAGGGGGTGAGGAGGGTCTGGCTCATCCTCCCACAGCATGCAGCTTACCCACTGAAGTCTCTGCAGCTCCATTGGCCTTCTCTGGCAACCGCTGGGAGCCAATCTGGATTTAAAAAAGCATTTCTTCATTTCTTCCTGCTCCTGTTGTCAGCTGGACCTGCTTCCTGAGGCTGCCCAAGTGCATGAGTGCTCATGGGAGCACAAAGGCAGACGTGGAAAATGCACGGCCCAGCTGAGGGCAGGCAGGACCTCCCTTTTGACAGCTGCCCAAACTCTTTGCAGCTTAAAGCAGTTGCGATACAACAGCCTCGTTCACCGCAGAGACCCTAGTGGGGAAGAGAGTTAAATCAGTGAGAGGTACAAGGCTTGAGATTGTATCAGGCTCCAACTGTAATACAGCTTTCTGATCCCAATCAAATTACACCCAAGTGAAGTGGAGATAAAGCAGAGATAAATCAGAAGAGTCTCCGTTACACCAAAGTCCATGTCAGGGGAAACCTGGCACTGAAGAGCTGGCAGAGCTTTGAGAAAGAGTTCTCCACAGGCGAGTTTCCAGCTCTCCGTGGGCCGGGCTGCTCAGTGCCTGCCAGTGCACTCGGAGCCTATGATCCGGAATGAGTCCTTGGTGACTTTAGGCTGTTGAGCCTAAAGTTGTAACACAGCTTTGCTGCCGGGAGAAGAGGCACTTTTATTCCCAGGCTACCAGTGGCTTGTGCTTCGCTCTTGCAAAGTGACTGCTTTTCCCGGGAAGCCGCCACCCCAGTGCCTGCCTTGTCACTGCTCTCTGCGCCAATCCCTTGGTCCTGGTCCTGTCCTGCAGCTCCAGAAGCGAGAAGGTCTTCGCTCTGTGCGACTTGCACGTGGCTGTTCCGGCAGGCTCTGCGTGTCCTGCAAGATGGCCTCCTCTCTGAGCAGAGCCGCTCCACAGCACTGCTCGCCTCCCAGATGAGGTGGAACCGCTACAGCCCTTATTTTGGTTTGGCTCAAAAAAGGTAATCGACTTTTGTTTTGCCCATGGGTACTATTTAGTACAGGCTTTTAAAGGGGAGATATGGTTCAGTGATGGTTTTTGTCAGAGTTAGGTTGATGGTTGGGTTAGATGATCTGAAAGGTCCCTTCTAACCTAGGCGATTCTATGATTCTATGCTGAGCGCTCCCAAATCTCACTGATCTAAATGAAAAATCATAATCCCCTACACGACAAGGGAACCATCTTGACCATATTCTGGTGACAGCCACCAAGAAGTTACTGAAAGGTAGAGCTAAGCATTCTTCTTTTCAAACTTAACATACTATTTACTTGCCTGAAAACATGGGGATTAGGTTTCCTCAGCTGAGTGAAAAATAATTTCTGCCAAAAAACTACTTATGGAAGAAAGCTGCTCATGTATTTTTTTAGAGGGGTAAAAGAAGAACAACATTTTTTGTGAAAATTGCCACAGATAATGTTATACTGTTACCTTTGGAAAAACCAACATTAGGCTAAAGGCTCTACCTCTCACAGTGTCAAGACTTTCTGCTAACTGGGAGTTAGTCAGTTAATAGTGCGTGTAAAATCAATACCAGATAATTTAATTGTGGACTAATCTCACTTCACACGTTCCTAAGGCACAACATACTATAGATCCTGCTGCGATTTTTATCCTGTTTGGTTAATGAAAAAGGAAAGATTCCTTCCATAAGTACCCAGGCTGTTCATTTTACAGATTGTCCTGTGAAAAACACCACTCTGCAAAAGTGAGGAAAGAGGAATTGCACATCTGATACAAAAGGCAGTTGGGTAATTCATAATTTGAGCTCCCTTCATAAATGTTTTAGCTTTATAAAGGTAGAAAAAGATTTACCTTCACACATACAATCAAACTCATTATACCTGCCTGGTACTGTAGTCTCTACACTTGTCATTTGAACACTATTTAAATAATTTAAGCTCCTTAGGGACCACAACACCATCACTTACAGGGAGCAGCATCTTACATCACGAGTAGTCTCACTGATCTCACGTATGGAATAAGCTATTGACCAACATGAGTACAGATAGTGCAGCATGGTCCCAGGTGCAATGGCAACTGTAGCAGAAAGAGCAATAAAATGTCAAGGCATTATTATGTCAGCGTGAAAGGTCTCCCTGTTCCCAGTCCAATCCTCTTTAGTCCTGAACACGTTCCTGTCACACACTTGCTGTGGGATACTCGGGCTATTTCAGAGTATCTATGACTCAGTTATAAATCTTCATAAGCACAAATCATTGTCAGCATGGGCACAAGTGAATTCACCATTTCCAAGGAGAAATAAATAGCCATTAAGACGCGTACTTCTCATTTCGCATGTCAACTCAAATACTGTCTCACATCAGTCAGATCTATACACTTTAAAACCTGTCCAGAGAGACTACGACTGCACTTGTAAATAGGAGCAGAAGCACTCAACGAGCTGAAATGGAGTCACTGAAAAACAAGAGAGGGGTTGTCACTGGGCACAAAACCTGGCAAAGAGATTCATGATGCAGTATGACAACATGAGAGCCTTGACAGAGCATGGACTGTGTTGAAGTTTTACAGGTGGTTGTTTTGGGGTTTTTTTTTGGAGAAGAATCTTAATTTCCAGAGTGATTACAAGTTTTACTTATGGCTTCATTCTGTTCACTGTACAACAACACTTCACTGCTATATCTTTCTTTGAATCCCTTAGACAATATGCATTGCTGCTCCAAGCAAACATTTCTGCCAAAGCTAACATACCTTGATAATTTTCTTGCAGGGAGATGGGGATTATATTTCTGCTATCCCTCAGTCCATCCTCATTGTCTGTTTCTCTCCGTGGTGAGAGAAACGTGAGTCTCCAGCATACTTCATAGGGCTTTGCTCCAACGGCCATGGAATCGCTGGATGATTACTACAGCCTCTGGCTGAGGCTGATATTTCTATAAATCATTCGTAAACATCAGCAGTTCCAGAATTAAACATTTCTGCTCCTTTGTCTGATAAGAATTGCATTTGTAAGAGAAGTTCCTTAACTTTCAGGGCATAACCCATTAGCAAACAGATTACTTACAGGCTGTGATACCTGAACCTAAAAGGAGACATGTTAGACACAAAAAAAAAAAGGGTTACGTAAAGGAATATGCATCATAACCTGCACCTCTCCCCATGTTTCAGAGGTGGGACCTGTGGCATTAATCTAAAAATCTGAAATCCTTTCCTCTATTTCTTATAAAAAATGAACTTGGGGGAGATGAGGAGAGGGGCAGTTTTTCAAATTCTGGTATCTATTACAGAAAAGGTGGCAGTACTTCATCCTTGACAGGTATCTGCAGAGAGTTTGCCAGTGTGCCAGTTCCTCTTGATTAGGGCCATTTGGGCCAACTCCAGTGAAAATGTTAATGACTCTATTGAACTAACTACAGGAAGGGGAAGATGAGGGAAATTGTTATTGATGGGCTGGTTGGAGCAATGGCCACTGCATTTGGGGAAGGTGCAGAGCCAAATGTGTTAGCAGACTGCAAGGCTCAAGAACGGGGAGAAGATGAAAAGCCAGGGCCAGAAACGTGAGGATGGGCAGCCGTGGCATTGTGTGGGTGCTCTGCGCCCTGGTCCTGGGAGCGAAGTGGGAGCCCTGCCCCACTAACACGTGCTTACCTTCCCCATCTTCCCACTTGTTCACTCCTACAGTGTGCTATAGGTGAGCAAAACAAGCTCCTTTATTATAAGAAGCATCTTTATTTTCTGTCATCCACACAGTGCTTTTCACTCAAGGCCACAGGGGTGAAATCCTGACTGTGCTGAAGTCAGCGTGCATTTTAGCATGCTGGTTTCTGTAGCTCCAGGTTCTCACCAGCCATGCTTATTTCCAAAATTTAAAGGTTGATGCTAAACATTTCCTGGGAGAGAAGGTGGGGACCTGCATTTTCCAGAGGTGAAGAGGTCACAGGTGAGAAAGTCTCTCTGGTATTGCTGTGCCTCCATCACTGCTGAGCTTGGTGGCATTTAGGGGTCCCACAGCTATGGCTGGGAACTGCATCTGTTCTCAGGGCTCAGTCAGGTGGACCCAGCCCCTCAGGATTCCTGTAGTTTTATGAACATAATTTGCTGAAATTTCACATTTCAGACTGAAGTTTACAGGTTTAGAAATGCTGACAGACATGTACTGAAACTCCAAGTGAATTTCCTGCAATTCTTAGTAAGCATCTTCGAACTGCACGGACAAGTTGATACGTGGTTTCTCAGAGTTGAAGACTTTTGCTCATATCTTTTAATTGTGGGTTTGTTTATCCTCGTGAAACACTGAATGAGCACTGTTAATAACCATTCTGAGCAAAAAAACAGCTTGGGCAGTGAGGTGAAGTGCCTCCACCTCCTGTGTTAGCCCAGATAAAAAAGCACTTCAAATTGCACATAGACACACAGAAGTTACTGTCAAAAAAGGTATTTTCATCTATCAGCTCCCTCACAGAGATTTCACAATAACATTTTCTAGCTTTTCTGGTTCTTTAGTCTCAAATTGGAGCTATTCAGATGGGAAATGTAGGGTGTCTTTCTGTACAAGTAACTTAATACTTTTTAGTCTCCAGTTTAGGCAAGGTTTTCATGGCAGGAAAACAGCTGTGGTTAGACATTGGCAGAGAGTGTTCACAGTTCAGCCTACCAGCATTAATGGAAAACCTCCCATTTGGCTACTGAGAGTTTGAAAAAGAACCACAAAGGCTGTACTGGGTTTTCAGACGTGGCTGAAGCTTTACAGTTGTGTTGGGTTGGGTCTATCTCAAAATTGCTTTAGATACTGCTGTGGACATTGTCTCATTTTACCTGTATCACATTTAACACACTTGAAATGGTCCATTTGTATTATATGTTACAGAGAGCAGCCTGAACTATTACTGCTGTAAAATGTCTTGATTTTTTTGTTTCATCTAAGGGACTGAATAGATTTTAGATTTGGAGGGCAAAGCATTTAATTAGTTCTACTCTTTCTTCCCTTAACATTTTTCGCACTAGCATGATATCCATATTTTGGCACACTCAGAACATCAGACAATTAGACTAAAAGTTTAACCTCACAGAAGGTGGGCGAAGGATGCTCTTGTTCTCAGTAATTGCTCAAGTTCCTAGAAAGTATTTGCAGTGTGACAGCATAACTGGTGTGTTACAGATGTTGATAATTCAGGCTCCTCTGATGGCTTTCTTCTGTGTGTCAAATACCCCACCAGAACGGTTCTTTTTCTGAGGGTGGCTCTTCTCCTTTACCTTTCTTGACAATGGCTTTGCAAAATAAATGCCTAGTGAAGTTCTTATCTTTCCTGTCAGATTTGTTAAGTGGAAGCTGAGGACCTACGTTCTTCACGTAGTCCACAAAATGTTCATATTGTGAAAGATTTTAACAGATTATTAAGATTAAAAGAAGTGAATAACATAGCTCCAGCTGCATATCAGCCAGTCCCAATAATGGTATTTGGGTATGCATGAGTCAAGAATTTCTGATGTTGATTTAATTTTAACACACATAGGGCCACAATTGGACAGCTGATAATGTGCTGTGTGTTCATGTGTAAGATAATTTTTTGTTTTTCTGGTGTTATCTGAACTGCTGAATGCTCCCAGTTTGGGAAGTGGTCACTGACTGCCAGGGTTCATGGGGTCTCACTCTCGCTCTTCAAGCCTGCCCTGCACCGGTCGGCTGGTGCATCCACACTGTGCAGCATCTGATACAGGCCTCCTCTGGGTTCCATCTCATGGCCCAATACTCACACACTTTGTCATGTGTTTTCTCAGTTCACAGTGTCTGAAATAAACGAAGGTCTGGGCTGCAGTCAACCAGAATGGTATTTTCACAGTGGGACACCAAGACCATGTGAGACATGCTTAGGGATGTGGTGGCATAAGAACATTTGTAGAATACATAAGCATGTCAGACCCACACAAATAATGTTGGGTTAAAGGAGGCAAACCTGATGAAGCCTACTCTCTCATTGACTGTTGAGAGTAGTCTCTGGTTTTTTTTGTGAGGAAACTAATTGGTTCAGCCTTGGGGTCATGTTTTGTGTAGCACAGACAATCAGTGGACCAGGATCTGGGAATGAACTGGAGAGCTGTCTTTTGGCTGTATAAACAGACTTTATATCTTTGTTGTTCAGTTTACTCACCTGTGACTTTTTGGAAGATACCTTGTACATGATGGTACAGCACCTGCTCATGATGGGGAACGTCCTTGCCTTTTCTTCCATCCCAGCTTTCAACATAAGGTTCAGGGATAGCTTGAGAGGGAATTCAGCTAGTAGGGAAACTACTAATAATCATAAATTACCTAGGGGGTTTACTTTATATTTGACATTTGAGTGAAAATATGCATATTCCGTACTACCTGGCAGCCCTTTGTGGTGCAAGTATTAATGTAGCTCCTGCCCTATGGCTGATGAAAAGTGGAGCTCTTCTAGAAGTGATATACATCTACTGAGCATACAGGAGCATGTTATGATCAAATCTGTTCAATTCAGCTGGAAGCAATCTCTGTAAGCACAAATTTACTGACAGCTATTAACAGCTCTTTTGCATTTTCTAGCACAGCATATTGTATCCAAATTAACAACCCAGGCAAACTAGAAATAGGCTAATAAGTAGATCGCATGGTGGATGAAAATCACTCCAAAGTAAGTAAATGCCCTACGTGCAAATGTCTCAGGAAAAGGGATCAAAGCAAAGGGAAAAAGGTGTCACAACTACAGCTCCAGTTGAATGATTGCATAGAATAATTTCTTGGTAAAGCATCCTCAAAGCATTTGTCAAATGCTTTTGTCTTTTCCTTTATTCAAAGTTTCACAGAACTTCTAGGGTGATATATTCACTTTGTACTTGAATTCCTGTCTCTTCTAATATTGCAGTCTGGCAGATAATGGGATTACTTCCATGAAATGCAGAAAAAGAAATGTTTATACTTGTTGTATTGTATCAGACGCCACTTATTTGGGATTTCTATGAATAGGATGTTTGATGAAGCACGGCGCTATGCTGAGGAAATGGTTCAAAAAGTCATTTATTTTCCACCCCCTTGTCTGTCTGCCCAGAAAACTAATAATTTGTTTATTCAGTTAAATAAGATAGGACACTGACTTGCCAAAACTTAGAAAGTAGTGTTGAGAGCTGTCAATACATATATGAATACAGATAGTGTTTTGCCCTGACTTTGATTTAATTTTAGCTGAGGGTTTATACATATTTCTGAAAGATTTTTTTCCCTATGGCATTCACAGTGAGGCATTACAGCCACTGTTAGGGCTGTAAACACCAGGGATCTCCCATCTCCCTTATTTCATATAAATAACATCCAGCGTAGGAAGCTGTGGCCAAAGAAGAGCTATATTTTAGTGGAATGACATATCTGAATTGAGGCCTTGGTAAATCGTATCCATTGGCACATTCTCTACAAATATTTTGCAGTCTTCTTTCCCGGTGAAGTTCAGGAACATGTTTATGAATGAATTCTCCATAGATGAAGCGGGAACTGCACACTGTGCCTTTCTTGTTTACAAAGGGTGGCGAGCTTTCTTCTGATTCAGGGCTGGCTTTTCCAAGTGCACTCATAGGTCTGCATCTCAATCTTGCCTCTTTCTGCAGTTGCTACAAATGCAGAACTGAATTTGCTGAACAGCGTTATGTGCATTTTTGTGGTAAATCAAGACAGTAAACCACTGAGTTGAGGGAAGTTATGCCATTAGAAAAACAGTGTGATATCAGAATTGGCTCTCTATCTCACTGCAAGCAAAGCTATGCTCCAAATAAGGTAAAGCTTCCCCAATTTCACACATTCAGGTTCCCTTCTGATGCAATATCTTTTCTGGGGATAAAAGCTCAGTTATTTCAGCCTTGTAATGCTATTTCAAAGCCTTCACCTTCCCTCTGTCTTCATCGTAGCTAATTTAATTGCTTGTTGCAAAGGAACGATTTCCCCCCTTTTTTTTTTCTTCATTAGTTCATCATAGGTTAGATGCTCAGAGACATCGCAAGACTGTTCTGAATATCTTTCAACCCACATGTTTTCAGAAGCTCTTTATACACAGCACTCCTCTGAATACAGCATCTCCTTGGCCGGTTAGCCTTGCCTTCCACTGACAGAGCCTGTTCTTCAGTTGAAAGCACAGACCCTGAAGCAAAGGTGCAGTTTCACATGGGGAGGGCGGCAGCAGAGGTCCCAGTGTGAGGAGGTCCCACCCCGTCCCAGTCCCCAAGTGCTTACTCCCAGCCACACACCAGTGCACGTGGCCTCACAGCCATGATGCATTTTCTTCATCCACTTTTGTCTTCCTTCTCAGCAGGATGGTGGAGGAAACGTTCTTGCTAGTGGAGAGGAGAGGGGAATTATTTAAGCCTCTGCTGTCCTCAAAGCCCTCTCTCAGGGAGCTGATGAATTGAGTCTTACGTCAGAGAGAGCACACACAGATGGGTAAGATAAGATCATTTCACCCATCAGCCTGCTGGCAGCTCATCACCATACTGTGACTACTGAAGACTTTATCAGACCGAGACCCTGGTTCAGTATAGGAATCTAAGTCTTTGAATAATTGTTCACGTGGTCACAACCCCCAAGTTTTTGCTTTGTTTTGTTTTTAACCCCTCCGCTTCTTGAAGGTTTAAATTGCAGAAAGTCCCAATTCCCCTATAATTTTCACCTTATTGTCTTCATTCATTAATGGACCCCACTGAAACCAGCAGATGTTTAGCTGCAAAGTTCTTTGACAGTTTTTCTGTCATATCCACTCATCTATATAATTATGATTTGGGACAGTCATCGTGTATTTCCTTCAACTTCTATAAACTGATAAAATGGTAGTTTGTTGCAAGCTACATTCAAAAAAGCTACAAAGCAACCCAAGAGTGTGTTCATTTCTTTTACGTTTGTCAGTTTAGCTTTTTTTTCAAAGGACAATGCCTTAGCTTCATTTATTTGAGTCTGAATCTTCTTCCTCTTCACGAGCAGAATGACAACTGTGCAGTCTACAGGAGGAACAAGGACAGTACAACATCCATGACACACTGCAGGGGCTCTTGTGCTTTTTGTAAAAATGACTTTCTGACTGAAAATACAAAATCAAATTTCCCATCAGGAAACTCTAAATTAAGTCTTAAGGTTTGGGTTGCTTCAAACTGGAATCCTCTGTTTTCCTGAACAGATTAGAAATGTCTCATTCAGCATCAATTATAAAAAAAAAATAAATTAAATTACATACCATATCAGCCCACTCCTGCAAAGAGCTGTAATTTATGTCCCTGTTATCTTTTATGGATACAGCTGTATTTTCCAGTGGGCAAATGTGTTTTTTCTTGTGAAGTCAGTGATGTGGGGCACCATGGAGGATGCTGCAAGATTTAGCTTACGGGAGAGATTTATGACAGTCAGTCCCTAAATAAAATTTTCACACAATAATGTCACAAAACAAGAAATTCAATTACTTATTCAGCTGAATTGAAACCAATTAATTTTAATTTATTGGAGAACACTGAAATGAAATGTTTTGAGTGCATTGTCAATTGTTCTCATTTGGGTTGAAAAAAAGACTGAGGTATCCCAGTTTATGACAGGAATCTGGGATTTCATTCAGGGGAACTGAATGTGAAATTAAAAACATGGTTGCTACCGCAGAAATCCATATTTGTCTGAAAATGTAGTTTCCTTTCATTGCCTTTCTGTCTAGTTAATTAGAAGATCTGATAATGGTGATAGCAGATACTGACTTTTAAATTATTTTCCTATTATTCTGGCTTCTTAAGCTTATGGCACCTCTAGCAGTCGATGTAAACTTCACTGATGAGCAGGGCCGTGGAGCTCTGTCAAGTGCCACTGAGGTGGTGATTACATCAAACATCAACTCTCTCGTCTGAGCCCAGGAATGCGTATCAATAGACTGTAACCTTCATCTCAGCTTGGATTCTGATGATATTGGGATATTCTTGACAGTGATGCATTAGTTAGTACATTGGCAGAGCCCAGGGCTCATATCTTGTCTTCATAGATGAAATGTGAGTGTCCATTAGAGAATGTAAGCCTTGGATATGTCAATATGTTAATTACCACAAGAATGTCAAGAGCATCCAAAGATCATTATTTAAAATTTAATCCATGTTTTATCAGTTCTGTTGATCTATAGCCACTGGATAAGAAGTCAGCTGCAGGTGACTGGATTCACAAAGCATTTTAGGTACTTAGCTCCCAATGATCACAGTGGGTCTTATATTCCTAAGTGTTTTTGTGGATCTGGGCCGATAGCGGTTATACGTCTTTCTGAGCAGCCTGCAGACGAATTCTGGAGGTATGGATGACAATGTCCATGGTTTTGTAGCGCAATACCAGTTTCTCAGCATAAGGCAGCGTAAGTACTTCCATTCAAAAATACCGAAAACTAAAGATTGCCAGCCAATGCTCCAGCATTGTTCAATTTTCTGCTATATTGCAAATAAGTATGTCCCAGCAGCCTCAAATGCTACCATGTAATAACTGCTGGTAAATGCAGATAAAGGCATTTCACAGCACATAGAGCAGTTCACATTCTTTAATGCAATTATTGTTACAATTTGTAAGGGACAGAAAGCCCAGGCATTCAAATGAGTTACTTTTTTCCTCCTTATTCCTTCATCGCTCCTTCCCCATTGTTTACCTTTAGATCTGTGTGCATTGAGATGATGTTTTCAGAGAATTAATCACAGTGATTCCAAGGTTGCTTTTCTTACTGGAAACAGGGTGTTTAGGTCCTATCAAATATGGGTATGACTACTCAAAGTCATTTATTCCTGTGAGTATTACGTCGTGTTTCTTGTCATTTATTGTCCATCCCCTCAACCCAAACACCAAATTTTCTGCCAGTCTTAGCAACCAGCTTTCCCTGTTACTGCCTTGAGCGACTCAGGACCACCAACAGACTTTGGTCCCACACAGCTCACTCCCTTTTCCAGATCACTTCTGAATACTTTGGCCCGCACAGAGTGCAGGACTTCTCCCCAGAGTGCCCCGGTTGCCTTTCTCCTTGGCAAAGAGTGACTCATTCCTACTCTCGGTTTCCTATTTTGTAACTGTTATTAAACATTTCTGAAAGCTTTCAAAGAGTCCAAGCACATGTGTATTGTCTGATTACCCTTATTTACAACCTCACTGGCGCCTATCTTAAACAGTGTTAGGTTTGTGAACTATCACTTCCCTCTATGAATATTGTGTTGATTTTTCCCCAACACCATGTATTTCTCCACATAGCTACTGATTTTATTTTGTAGTATACACTGCCTTCTTCAGACACCAGAAGCAAGGTTTCTGACCTGCACCACCCTTGTTGGACATCAGTGTGACATTTGCCCATCTTTCCTTCTGCTACCCTTTGTCAGAGCAAACTCATTTCTTGGCACGAAACCGAGCACTGCCAAATTCGTTGATGTTTTAAGAAACCAAACTACACTGGTACGTGGTTTTACTTTCCAGAAAAACCCATTCTTCCCTTGCCTCTCAGACACGCTAACTTGTGTGTGTGTTTAAGATGTCTTAAATTCAGCTGGAGTTAAGCAATAAGGATGGAGCCAGACAGACAGATGCTCTGTTGGCATGCAAAGCCACTTAAATGAATCCTGCGAATGGGTGGTGGGGGTAAGGGAGCACAACCCACCAAATTAAACCCGGCATTAAATTAAACCGAGGCAAGAGGGGGAGCTCTGTCCAGCTTCTGCCTCTTCCTCTCACTGCTGTAGGAGGATCCTCCACATCAGTCGCCCGTCAGCACACCTCAGTGCAGCGGAGCGTTTTGCCGGCATCTCGTTTTCCCATTTCTCTGTGTCCTCCCGAGAGCGTAGTGACATCCTCTTAGTCATTTCTCTATCGCAGAGGGGGGATGTGGTTTCAAGTGCTCATGTGGGATGCTTTCCAAACACCTTCACAACTGGCTCTCCATCCTTCTTACATGGCTTTATTTGTGACCTTATTAAAGATTGGTTGGGGTTTTTTGGTTTTGGGGTTTTTTGGGTTTTTTTTTTGTACTTTATGTTTTGCTACCTGTTTCTTGCTGGCTTATCTCTCCTGCTGGCACACTGATTGTGAGAAAGGGGCAGTCTCTAACTGCCCACTTGTGCAGCGTCCTCTGGCTCTTGCTACCCATGGTCAGACGACACTAGTTGGGGTTGCTGTCCTGATCGAGAGGGAGAAATCCCCGGCATTAACACCCGGCCCTGCTCTCCAGGGCCTTTTCCTCCATAAGGAAATCCGTGCCCTGCAAGGAGGCACGCCAGGGAGCGGGGGGAGCCACCTCCACGTCCTCCCACCTCTAGCGAGGGGACGCGCCAGCCCTACACCCCGCAGCCGTACCGAGAGGGCGCCCGGCCGCCCCCGCCGGACCCGGCCCCGGCCCCGGAGCCCGGCTCAGCCCTGTCCTCTAGCGGCCCTGCTCACCCATCGGCCGGGGAGAGCCAAAAGGAGGGTCCGAGGGGGCTCGGCCTCCCCCGGGGGACGGCAGCCCCCCGCCGTCCATCCCCGCAGGGAAGCGAGGGCGGCCCGGCCCCGCCGAGCGGCTTCTGCAGGGGCTCCCGTCGGGTCGGCCCGAAGAAATCACACAGGACTTTTTCAAGCAAAACTCCTGCCCTCAGCCTCTCTGTAAGGGTTTGCTTTGGTGGTTTTGGAAATTCCCCCCCCTCCGTGGCACACCACAGGGATGCAGGTCTGGGCCGAGGGGTGCAAGGCTGGTGGATCCACCCAGGAGCATCCAGGTTCATCTGGTTCGTCCAGGTTCATGCTGGCTCCGCTCCCCCTCACCTGTCACAGCCTCAGCCATCCTCCCTTGTAACTTGGGAGACAAAACCATTGCCCTTGTCTGAGATCTGCTCTCCTTCCCATGTGAACAGAGATAACAGAAAGCAAATCAGATACTGGATGTAGAGAAAAACAATTTGTTCAGTTATTGTTATTGAATGCCTCTATATATTATGTGATTTTTCTTTCTGAAACATCCCTCAAGTACAATATGAAGATGGTAAATGGTAATATTACATTGCTGTGTTCCTCCAGTACACTTCCTGGTGATTTTTGCCAGCTAGCTTTGGAATCACTTGCTTAGAAAAAAAAGTTTAAACAGCCTTGTTGACTATGTGTTTTACCATTTTTTTTCTTAAAATATGTATTTGATGCTGTGTTGTTTCATTTGCTCCCATCTCCCAGAGTGCAATTTTTATTATTAATAATAACAATATTACCATTTTTGTCTGTTTTCCTGTTAGATGGGGAATCGTCCTCTCCCATGACAACTAAGATGAAAAAAAAAATAGTAGTACATCTCCAGTACATCTTTCCTTGTAAAAGGGAAAGAATAGCATGCATTCATCAATAATTTATTGCACCGGCTGCATGTCAGTGACAGCACTGGATGAAAAAAGATGTTCCAACACCAGGAGCCCACAGGAGGGCACTGGAATGTAGCAGGGAGGGGAGTGAAACTGGGGGTGAAACCATCACCACTGCTCGTTTACAGGGAAAGCGCTACAAGGGCTGGCAGGTTCAGAAGCAGGCATTCTCCTGAATGCTGCTTCTGTGTGCCAGGGGCCAGGAGGGAAGATTTAGTCTTCTTATATCAGCACCTACAGATGCCTGTGAAGTGATACAGCTAAGGGCTGATGCTCACAATTCGAGGTCTCAACGTAGATCTTATGGCCTTTAGCATTCCTGTTGGGCTTTGCCAGAGTTAATGTTTGAATAAACACTCAGGCTGATTCTGCCCAAATTTCACCTACCAAGTCAAGTCTTTTAAATTGGTACTGAGGTAACTCCTAATGGTCCCAGTGGAGTTCAGGGCTCTCTGGCAGTAGGTCCTGAAAAAACGTGTTAGTAGGACGGGTTTGGAGCCTTGAGGTTGCTGGTACAGGCCTGAGGCTACCTGTTTTGCAGCATGTATGCTGTTCCGTGCTCTGCTCTCCTTGGCTCTCTCTCCAGGGAAATACTTCCACATCCCTGCTAAGGGCCAGAAACCACAGGGAAGCGCTGGCTCCGCTGACAGCCAAGAGCAAGAGACAGGTGCCTTCCAGGAACTTTTGACCAAAGCGCCCAGCTATGAAGTGCCCTTCAGGAAGAATTAGGAAACTGAGGACAAGCACGAGCTATGCACATTTTCCTTGCCCTTTCTGATGCTGCTGCGCCCAACCTCTTTGTACTCGGCTTTCTGGTTTATTTTCCTCTTACCCTGGAAAACAGAATTTGCATGGAAGAAGAGCATCTTCTTTTTTGTCTCCAGCACAGACTTTTAATCTGGCTTCCACCCCTTCCACTGCGCTGAAATTTCTTGCACAAAAGTCTACAGTCCCTTCTTTTTAGCCTCATCTAGTCTAAAGTCTGCCACTAGCCTCCCTTTCCTTGGCCCAGGTAGTTACTTAGGATGGTACATTTGATTATACACTTAACCCAAAATTTTGGCTTCCCCTGCTTTCCTCAGCTGCCCTCTCTTTTTCCACCCACTTTTTCACTTCTGCAGGATCTTTGATCTTTCATCTCCCCTCAGCTGTTTGTGGGATACTGGAATGCTCTTCCCTTTGCACCCTTCTTTGCCTCTCCAAGCTGCCCCCATCTAGAAATTTATTTCTTCTGTTCATGCAGATGACTTTCAAATCTCTGTGACTTTGCTTTGCCTCCATCTATCAGGATGGGAATCTTGTCCTGCAATGTTTACTTGGGAATGATCAGTTACCAGCAGGAGCTGGCATGGTTAAAAGAGATGTTAATGTTTTCTCTGCACCAAGGTGGCAGCACTTTTCTTGGTTGCTTGTTGCTCCCTGCTTTCTGCTTTTTCCTCCCTCTGCATCCTCAGGTGTATCTGTCTTGCAGGGAGGGTTCTGTATAAAGTATGCAGGATGTAGCTTTTCGTATCCCTTTTATAGCTCAGGTTGCTCTCCCAGATGCCTGCTATCTCATACCTTGCCTGCTACATCATTCTCTGCTCTCACAAAATGCAGTGTTGCTCCTCCAATCTGTGCAGAGGGCTGCTGCCAAGGTCTTTTTCCTTGCAATTGGCTCCCACCAGCACTCTTTGTGCACTTTTTCTAACTGCCCCCTCCTTAAGGGTATCTCATGCAGGCAGCTCTCTTCATTCTCAAGTTCCTTATCCCTCATTTACCCGGCGCAGGCTGGTTCCTTGCTCCTACTGGCCCACCATGCAGCCTTACTCTCTCACTTGTTGCATTTTTAGATGCCGTTATGCTTTTCGCTATGCTAATCTTCAAGCCTGGCAGGAGATCGCTGTAAATAAATATCTGCATGGTCTCTCCTTCAAATACTTCCTTCTCTGTGAGCACACGTCCCAGGTGTTATCCAGCTCAGATATCCCTTCCAGCTGTGTCAGGTTTTGATGACTGTGTGTCATGATGAGATGCTGGTAGTGGGTAGGGGATTTATGAAGTTCAATAACAAACTGAAGGAGTTGTCTAATTTAGGATGAATAAGCTATTTTCAAAGGCACAGTGGGAGTGCTTCACATTGTGTGGCCTGCATCTTCATTTGCAGTACAGGCTGTGCATCAGAAAGGTTGTGCGATGAAGGAGAAAACTTGACAATCCTTCATTTCCATTTTTATACATGCAAGAAACCAGCACATAGCATTCACTCAGGGGCACTTTTACACTGAGTTATATTCGATTCCCTCGCCAGTCCCTCTGACCTCCAGTCATGCAGGTATGAGCCTAGATCTCTGTTCAAAAAACCACTCAATTTTAATGTAATTAACTGTCTGTAAAGCTCTGCTGTAAATCAGGTCCCTGGAATGGACTGGGTTAGAAAATTACTCTTTTGTGAACAATTATTGTTAACTTTGATGACTGAAACGGAGCGGTGAACTGAGACACAGAGCGTGATGGGAGAAGGTAGGGGTGACAGCAATAAAAATGAAGAATATGCTTGAACAGATCATAGGCAGGATGCTTTCCACCACTTTTTTCTCTCTGGGAGATGAACTGTTTGCAGAAGGAGAATAGTTGGTAAATCAGCAAATGCTGCATTCCACAAGCTTAGCAGGGAGTAATCCCTGGTCACTGGCTCCTAGCTCCAGTAATCCAGTTGTCAGGAAACAGCAGATCCCTGAGCACAGGGACTTCTCTCCTGACACTTGACCATGGAAGGGAGTTTATCCATCCCCTCCGAGGAGATATGCAAGAGGCCACTACAAAGGAAAGTCATATTGTGGCAAGATAACAAACGTGATGCCCTTGGCGAAAAGCCATGCTCTCCGGGAGATGATCCCCATCACCCCTCTGTCTCCTGGGTGCTGGAGGTGCCTGGTGTGGAGGATGCTGCATGGGCTCCCACCCCAGTGCAGACAGTGTGCTCCTGCCCTCCAAGGCAATGGCTGTGCCAGCCTTGGCCAACCTCAGGGTCTGCAGGTGGCCGCAGCAGCATCCTCTGGCTCCCATCACCAGAGCAACTCCCACGGGACCTCACAGGGGCTCAGAAACCCCCTGTTGCACCAGATTGTCAAAGGAAGTCCATTTAGGTATGTAGAATAAATGATCAGTGTCTTTCAAAAGACCTTGGTGTGCCGTGTCTTTGGGCCCTTTGAAAATCTGCCTGTAGCTGTCACTGTGGCAGCTGCAGTTCTCCAAGCGCCTTTGAAAAATGGGCCCTCGTGTACTTTTCTCAGTGTAGATTGCATTTGTTTGAAACTCTGGCTCTGTTTCTGGGTGGTGAGCTCATGAGCAATGTAGGAGCCTAAATTTCATTACCTTTCAAATGGTACCTTAACTGCTTTTGAAAATTCTACCCATCGAGCTCTTTTACAAATCTCCCCCATTGTGCACAATTAAGGAGTAAGAATATTGTCTCTCTGCAGCTGTCATTTAGAGGTTGGATAAAGGTTGAGAGCTGAAAAAAAGCATCTACTGAAAGTATCTGTGGAATCCCTCATTGTCTAACAGAAAACCATTATAATGCAGGGCCAGGCTCGGGAGACCTGCATTATTCTATTCACAACTCTGCCAACAGCCTGTTAAGTAACTTTGTGCCAGTCACTTCTTTTTTTTTGGTGTGCATGAAGGTTACTCCACTGGCAAAATATGGGTATTGATGCTTACCTTCCTTTGGAGGAAGGTTTGGGAGCTTGACATGAACTCTACAGCAGAGGTGGCTATCCTCATACAAATGCCCAGACATTTTGCCTACTCAGGGAAGGTAGATCCTAAAGTGACATGAGGAAAAAGGTACACCATTTATATTAAATGAAACCTCTCATATGCAATTTATGACAAGACAAAAACATCTCTGGGAAACTTCCTCAACATTTCTAAGTTACTTCTGGGCAACTTTGTAGGCTAGGCAATTGTGAATAAAACCTGTGTCCTGCGTGTTGGTAATAGTCATGTACCCTGAAATGGTCTATTAAGTCTGACGTAAACAATGAATGCTTTAATGATCTAAACTAAGTTTAGATTATCCTCCTTAGGATC
>VYZM01008035.1:62015-90119 GCA_013398915.1 Dromas ardeola
GGAAGGGAAGGGAAGGGAAGGGAAGGGAAGGGAAGGGAAGGGAAGAGTGATCAACACCACCATCAGCTGGAAGATAAGAAGTGGTTCCAGCATTACTTCCCTTTCCTTGCTTCGCTCATCCACATAGTTTGCTATGTAATGGTATGAGAGATTTCAGCGTAGAAGGGTTTAAACTGTGACAAATGATGACTTAGTGGTTCTATTAGAGGGTTTTTGGCAAACAGACCATTTTGTTGTCTATCTGGAAGAATAAAGGCTCGTGATGAGTGCTAGAGCTGTTATGTCTCCAATTGGTAGGTTGAAAAATCCCAGAGTCACCAAGTCATTTGAATGGGAAGGGACCACAGGAGGTCTCTGGACCCAGATCCTGCTCAGAGCAGGTCACTGCCAACTGCCGACAAGGCTGCTGGGCACGGTGGTCCATCAGGACTACACCAAGTGACTGCTCCCCCTTCTTTCTCTTGCTTCCAGCGATGTCCTTTCCGCTTTATCCAAAGCTCAGCAAGCAAAGAGGGGGAAGCGTTCATCCCTTTGTCATGGCAGCCCCCCTGACCAAACTCCCAAATATCCTGGGGGAACTTCTGGGAGAGGTGTCCCACCACGTGGTGTAGCTGGGCTGCTTCTGTAGCTCCATGTTGCCTCTCCGTGCCTTTGGCAAGCCCTGCTGTGCCAAACATGGTGCTGCCTCCAGCTGGACCCTACCCAACCTGGCAGCCTTGCACAGAGCTGGCTCGGACCCACCAAAATGCTGTCACCTGTGCGCCCTGATCAGACTGTGCACGCTAGCTCTGCGTCCTCTGCTTTTAACAGTGGCAACCTCAGGTCTATTTTTAAAAGCAGGATTTTGAAGGAAAGGAATACCAGAAAATTTGGCTTCTCCAATGTTCCCTTGAACTCTCAGCACAGCACTCTCTTGGGTGTTTGTCTTGAAAAAAGAAATAAGGCGCCCTACTTAAAGTTAAGGGTACACATAAGTCCTTTGTTGACTTAGAGTGAACAGTGGCAAAGCAGCTGAAAACACTGACCCGGGTCACAAGAATGAGGCAGAAAAACAGCTACCGAAGTCTCCCGCTCAGAATCCCACCCTGGGACACAGCTTCCGAGTGCTTGGAGATTTTCCAGACCATGTCCTGAAATGCTTCGTTCATCTAGAAGCCGGTGATCACGCTTTAATGCCTGGTTTGAATTGCCTCCCCCCCTCGCTTCCAAGTAATTCTAGCAGTCAGCAAAACATTCTTTTGCCTGTAAAAATGAGCAATCGCAAGGGGAAATGTAAATTCCAGCTTCATTTAATTCTGCAGGCTGGTCTCCAAATTAACAGTATTTCTCTGCAGTCCAGAAAGTCCTTGTATATAATCATAAATAGCCTATCTGTTTTAAAGCAGTAAGGCATCAGTAACAGTTATATCTTAATTAAGCTCTGAGAAAGAGCATTTTCAGACTGTTACAAGCCAAGCAAGTTTCTCTCTGTTGCGTCTAAACATGCATTACCTACAGATGCCAGGATGATGGGTACCTCATAAATAGAAATTATCTCATTGAACGGTGAACTTTGTCCCTCATTATTGTTACCTCCAAATTAAAACATTAACAAAAATTGTGCAGAGTTCAGGCTTCCCTGGTTAACTGCAGGTGCATAGTGATAATACTCATTTGCCTACCTTAATTCTAATGTTGATTTTATCTTAATTGGCTTTATTCAGTTCGTTTACCCTGGGGGATGAATTTGGTTCCATATCATTATTCTCTTTCATTGGAACAATTGAATACTAGAGTGCAAACAAAGTATGTGTGCTCTTATTTAAGAAGGCGTGATTACTTTTCTAATCACATTATTTGCAGTATGAAACAAACTAATATTTCGTCTTATTTTAGTTTAGTTGGCGAGGTGGTGAACCTCATCTTACCAGCTATAAATGAGCAGAGATTTTATATTTTTTTTTTAATCATCTAAAGAGTTAACGGTGGTTTTGGTGCGTTTTTTATTCCCCTTCCACCCAGGCAGTGATTAGATTGTCCAGTAGGTGGCTGGCATTCTCCGGCGCTCGCCGGCGGCTCCCCCGGAATTATCGCAGTCATTTAAGCAAGGCTGCTCTCATCATGGGAAGCAGGGGGAGAACTGACGTCCAGAAGATCCTGCCTACAGGATCCGAGCCGTCGGCGGAGCCCCGCTTTTTCCTGACTTTAAATCCAGCTGGTGAGCGCAGGTGCTGACAGCCGGGAGAGATTGGCAATGCAGCATGACGGCAACTACCAAAAGTTCTTGCTTTTTGTAATTCCGTCGTTTCGGACTCAGTTCTGCTCGGCAGACCTGAAGCTGGGAATTTAACAAGCCTGGATTTTGAAAATGCCTCCCACTTACTGGTCTTTGAATTTGATAAATGGCCTTCCAGAGCTGAGGAATACCTAACAGTGAGACAAGTCAATGAGGAAAAGGCAAGTTTCAGGATTCAAACTATGCTGAAATATGTTCTCCTTTCACCTTATGGAAACAATACAGTTGAGCAAGCTGCAGTTGCTTTTTGGTTTGTTTACTGTCAAGATGTGTCACAAAGTGATATGACTTTCAGACTGTTCTGACTGTTTAAAGCTAGCAAGCAGCAGCAAAATTAAAGCAAGAAATTTACTTGAGGATATTCAAAGAAAAAAGCTGTCTCCTGAGAAGAACAAAGTAGGACAATGGCATCTGGAGAGTGTCTTCTGCTAGACTTAGAAACAGATAACTTCATTCTCTATAACATCTCTGTCAACCAGAGTGCAAACCTCTCCCTCCTTGGTGACGACTGGTTCTACCCAGCGTTCCTCTATGCCATCCCCACCATCTACGGGATCATCATTTTGATAGGCCTTATTGGCAATATCACTTTGATTAAGATCTTCTGTACTGTGAAATCCATGAGAAACGTCCCCAATTTGTTCATCTCCAGTTTGGCTCTGGGAGACTTGTTGCTTTTAGTGACTTGTGTGCCCGTGGATGCCAGCAGGTACCTTGCTGACGAGTGGCTGTTTGGCCGAACTGGATGCAAACTTATCCCCTTCATACAGCTCACTTCTGTAGGGGTGTCAGTCTTTACTCTCACTGCTCTCTCAGCTGACAGGTAAGTTGGCTGCCGTAGCCTTGAGAAGAAGCCTGCATAATTACGACTCCATAAAACGCATGATTATGAATGCATATTTTCAGGTTACAAGTATATTTTTTAACTTAATGAGGGAAAAAGAACAACTTCAGTTAATTTCTGTTGGTTATGAGCACACAACTTGGGGAGGATGCAGACTGAACACAGGATACTTTTTCTAGGCTAAACTAAATGTTTGTGCAGTTTAACTAATAGCCTAGCTTAATTAAAAGAAGAACAAGAGCAGATCAAGCTAAAGACCAGAGAGAAAAAATACCATTAATGAAGCTCTGTTAAAAGATAGCATGTTCATATTTGCCAAAAAGAGAATTGATCCATATTTCATGAAGTGTGAAGGTGCTGGAGCAGCAATTTAAAGTGCAGTTAGAATCAGTTCTTTCTGGTAGCTTGTTTCCTTAAGGCTAATTACATGTGAGGCAATATTACATTAAATATGTTTCAAATATTGAAATGAGGATGCCCAAATCCAGGCATCTCAGTTTGCTATAGCCAGGATATTTCCCTTGATTAAACCATTTGCCCCTCATCCAATCAAAACTGATCTGTGCTGTTGGTTCGGAAACTTTGTCTTCCAATAATGTTTGGTAAAAATAACATGTAATAGCTATGCTATTTTAGAATATGTGAAAACAAGTTTGACTTAACAAATTATATGCTTCTAAAAAGCCAGGTCTATTTTAGATTTCTGTGAAGCTTTGGAAAACTGTCTCAGACCATTCAGATTTACATTCAAAAAACATTGTAATTTGAATGTTATTTGAAAAGATGAAGCCTACCTTTCTGGAAAGGTTTTAAGTAATTTTAAGACTGTTGGCTTTTATAGAAACTCCTATGTACATCAGAGAAGCCAGGATATTTTGTTTCGAATTTGGCTGCTTCAGAAAAAGATTAAGGAATACATTGTCACCATGCTAAAGTTATAAAATCTCACAAAGTACTAAGATTTCCAATGAGAAAAATTATTTCAGTTTTGTTTTGCTCAAAAAAGACCTGAGGATTGTATTTCTTGGTGGCAAAGAAGTGAAACTAGGTTTGCTCTAGGTAGTCCCTTGCATGCCACTCTGTGTCTCTCCTCCTAACCTCCTACTTTGAAACATCAGACTATTTTTGTTCCGTTTTCAAGGTAGTTTGTAGACATATTTCAATATACAGTGTGCAGTCTCAATGCAAGCAGATGACTCCATAGTGTTTCAGAGACAGAATGGTCAATATGTTCATTAACTCCTCCATGTTGGTGTGCTTATTAAAATAGCACTGTCTGCCCCAATAGCAGATGACAAACAGGCCTATATGTAGACAAAAGTCTTCAAGTAATTTGCTCTAAAAGACTTGGGAAAATAAGAAAAGTGCACAAATCCTCTAGTAAAGGATCACCTAGACTTTCACTCCTGAGTTTCATGTGGTGGCTGGACCCCTTCTGCTTGCTCTGAAGAAAATGTTAGGAACAAAATAAGTATTTCTCCAGGAAACTCACCTTTCCAAAGCTGTAATGTAAGTCATTTTAAGGACCATCAGGAAAAGAAAAATGCATCATAAAGAAGATTATGTTAGACAGATTTGTTGCTATCTGATCACGTGCCACAAAATGTAAACATTGAAAATGCTTTTACTGAGCAGCACATCAATAGTGTTTTTTGCCTGAAGTGAGCAAACAGAACAGAAAACAGCAGCTGTGGCAAGCTTGAGGTTTGGTGACTTTAAATTCTCAACTTCAGCTTTATCTGGCTCCTGTTAACCATTGTGCTGGGCTGGGGATCAAACCTTACCACACTCTTCAATGCCACTTGGCTATAAGGGAAATAGGCATGCATGTGGGAGAAGACTTTATGTTCCCATTTCCAAGGGATCATTTCACCCTCTTCTAATGCATCTGTTGTCCACTGCTGAAGGAGTTAATAACACAACTTCTACCTTTATTAAATCTACGAATCTTAAACACTGTGCATTAAACCTCAAATGGCCCTTATCTACTATGTTTACTGAAGTTTCTGTTTTGGTATATTAACAGCAGTGCTGGGATAATTTTATTACAAAATAATACAGTCTAGATTTTTTCAGCTCACAGCCCATTAGTTTATCTTTGGTTTCTTAAAACTGTCACCCTGAACTCTAGGGCCTATTATTAATCATGTCAGAATGATTAGGAAAATAAAATGTACAAGGAAAGCTTCCAAGATGCGAGTCGACTGTGACCGGCATGGTGATGCCTGCTTGGGTCTCCAAAGGGACTGTCTGTGGCCCCAGGGGCAGGGAGATGCTGAGCCTGACATCTGGGGTGGTTTCATAGACAACCATTTCCAAGGTCAGACATGGTGGTGCACAGAGGATGAGCAACAGCTCTGCCCTGCAGGGAAACACCTACAGAAGACAGGGGCATGGTGGTGAGACCAGGGCAACACGAGGACTCAGGAATCCAGCAGGTAACACTGCTAAGGAACAGCTAATTTCACTGGTTTTTTGCTGTCTGAGATGAGAAGCCACTCCAGGATAGTCAGCAAGGTGTCCCCTAGTCCATCGAAAGAGGCGTCTCCAGAGGTGACAGGATAAATCACCATGTTAGGATACCTATCTCTCTCCTTGGGTTTAAAGGAAGCCTTGCTGTTTAACATGGATTAGATGCCCATATTTGAGATGACTAACGTTCAGTGATGTGAGCCCTACTTGAGATGCTCACGAGGCGTGTGAATGTCCCTGTTCTCATGAATCAAAGCCATAGACCATGGGAGAGAAAAAACCTCCTAAACCATCTGCTGTGAATAGCATCACATGGCACTGTCTCCAAGGAAAGGGACATTTATCAGCGCACCACAGACTTTCTGTCTATAATTAATTTTCTGCAAAAAATAATAACAAAACCCCTTCAGTTCCAGTGTCCTTCCATTGACAAAAGCAAGTGGGAACAACTGCTGGCATTACTGAAGGTAAAGTGGTGATGCCTAGAGAGACCTGGCGTCGCAGGGGTCAGAAATCTTCTGTGTAAAGAAAAGCATTGGAGTGTGATACAACAGGGTCATTTCCAAAGAGGTGACCATTGAAACACAAGATGAAAGGCAGTGGGTAGGTGTGATGGGCAGACACAGTATATGAGAGAGCACTGAGACATGTATGATACATGTTACGGCAATTGTACAAATAATCTCTGTTGCTTTGGATCACCTTCTGAAAACAAGGGGTCCAGTTATAATAGATTTTTGCACAACCCACATCATGGGCGCAAGTATAAGCCTTCCTGAGGTACGTTTTCATTCTTTCCATTTCCACTTTCCCATGTGTTAGGCAGGGTTAATAAATACCAAATCTGTCATCTGCTGGTGACTGCAAACGCTCAGCTGAGTGCCAGCCTCCACCACAGAGCGCCTAAAGCTGCTCAGTGGTTTGACCTGCTGAGACCTGGTGGTCATCCAGAGGATTGACTGCTTGTGTGCAAACTTTTCTCAAGTAGAAACGGAGGGACAAACTGCCGATCTCAGCTTTTCCTGCAGTGGGAGCCTGCCAGCCCGCAAGGTGCTCTGCATGCATGTGGGCGCACAGGAGCGTGCCTGCGCTGGTTTGGCTGGGAAGGGCACAGCCGAAGGGTCCCCGGGTGCTCTGTGTATAACCATAAGATCCCATCAAACTAAGGTTAAATTATGTAATAGTGTGTGGGAGAAAGGGCAAAGAAAAGTTAACAATAACAGGCTGAGGGGGTTGGGGTTGTTCATCCTGGAGAAGAGAAGGCTCCAGGGAGACCTTATAGCAACCTTCCAGTACCTGAAGGGGGCCTACCGGCAAGCTGGGGAGGGGCTGTTTGCAAGGGCATGTAGCGACAGGACGAGGGGCAATGGTTTTAAACTAGAGCAGGGTAGGTTTAGATTAGGCATTAGGAAGAAGTTCTTTACAATGAGGGTGGTGAGGCACTGGAACAGGTTGCCCAGAGAGGTGGTGGAGGCCCCATCCTGGAGACATTCAAGGCCAGGCTTGATGAGGCTCTGAGCAACCTGATCTAGTTGAAGATGTCCCTGCTCATTGCAGGGAGGTTGGACTAGATGACCTTTAAAGGTCCCTTCCAACCTAATACATTCTATGATTCTGTGATTCTGTATCAAAAATTTATTTTCTGTGGGACTACTCCACTCCACTACTAGATGCATGCAGGGAGCTTGCATCAGTCCAGCTGCATTTGCAGGAGCAGTGGGAGCTGTTGGTGAGACCCCTTTTTCCTGCAAGCTTGGAATTTGTAACTGAAATTTGCAGAGCCGCCAGGAGAGGGTTAAGGCCTGTGGTGTGCTTACAGCCACCCTCCCTGAGCGATAAGGCGCCAGGGCTGAGTATACAAGAGCAAGGAAACAAGCAGTTGATGCGTGTGTATGTGTGTTTGTGTGTTTTAGAAGGACTGTAAAATGAGGTTGGCAGGGGAAGGACATCTGTCTGCACTACTGCTCTGCTCTGTCGAGGCAGCGGGTTTCTTTAGCTGCTGCTCAGCTCGTCCCAGCAAAGAGGGAGTTTGAGTTAGTTCACTGGCCTGCCCTCCTCCTCCTCCTCCTTCTCAGTGCCAGGGGAAGGGGTATAGAGGCACCTGTGAGAGCGGTCACACCTGGGCCACTAGCCTTGGCAGAAAAGCCAAGGCTGGCTCAGCAAGTGACAGGAAATTAAGGAAAATCTTTGTGCAGTAAGAGGAAAAGCAGCCCATTTAATTGCCCTTGTCATGGGAGATGTCTTTATTTAATTGACTGATTCTCCCATGACTGACAAGGTTTATACATTTGCATTTGAATTACCCAAGCTGTCAAGCACTGATCATACTTCGCCACCGTTTTGCTGAGATAGTAAAAAATCGAAATGCCCTGGTGCTCATGCAGTGAAACCTTCCTGAAGTAATGCTGTTTTTACAAGCGCACAGCATAGTAAGTGTAATGCGTAATTGAAGTTTGCAAGCAGCAGCTTTACTTTAAGCACTTTGGATTAACTGAATTGTAGTGCGGGAAAACTGCAGCAGTGCCTGCCATCTGGAGCTGCCTGATGGCCTGTGGTGGAAGGGAGTGATGGTGTAGTGAGACACCTGGGGTGACATTACAGGAGAGGTTACATGGCTTACCTTGGTAAGTTCAGCTGCAGACAGCAGGAACTGCAGTCGCAGGGGAGCTCTGAGGCCTGAAATGAGAACATTAGCTTTGGAGATGTTGACCTCAGTGCTTGGACGCAGGGATGCAGGGATGCAGGGATGCTGCGGTGCTTCCAGCTGCGCTGGGTCCCTTGGAGCAGGTCACAGACACAACTTTTGCTGTTCCTCTGAACTCATATGACAGTTTGTTTGTCTAAGCAATAAAAAAACTTTAAACAGCCCTCGCTCCCAAAAAAAGCAGTGGTGGAAGGAAAAAAACAAATCTAGAGTTTCTAGAAAGATGTTTGTAAACATGCAAAAGTTTTTGCTTAGTAGACTCATTTCTTCTGTGATTTGGGTGTCTCCAGACCCTAATATTAATATTATGTACAATACCAAAGGAGGAGTAATATGTACATGTCAGTTCGTTTGTTTTATTTTACAATCACTGGATTATGTCTCCACAAAAGGATTAAGGGAAGTGTGCCACCCTAAAATAAAGCTATGGAAAGCCAAACAGGATTTCCATTTAGTTGTTTTACAGTGTGATACTTTTCTTTTTTTTAATACCATCAGTTGTAAAGTGTCAGGTCCACAGTGGTTATGAATTTATTCTGGGCAGTCTAATCACAGCATTCATGAAGTCCTTTCAGGTCACTAAGGCACTGTTTTGGGGCAATTTACTTGTGTTGTAATTTACTGTGTAGCCTCAGGAAGGTTTTGAAAGGGTGGCAGAGAAAGCCACTCCGAACTATCAAGGCATCCCCTCATCCGGTTGATGTGAATTGACAGAATGATACACCTATGCGTGCATTTTGGATCCACTGGCAAAATCGCAAGATCTCTCAACCTTTGCCACTGACACAGTGCCCGTAACGCTGCTCTTCCTGTGCTGATGGCACAGGGTACGTGCAGAGAGAGACACACATATCTCTCTCAGCCAACGTGCAGGGTCTTAGATCCTGTGTTGCTGGCCACTGTGTCAATACAATACAAACACTCTTAACACCCTTGGTTTAAGCTCATTTCCTCAGCCCCTGCATCCGTCTGCACCAAGAGGAACAGATCAAACAGCACAAACTTTCTGAATATCTTGATTAGCTGGAGCAGATGGCCAAAACACAATAGATGCACTTCTATAACCAGGAACATTAGAGCTCCCATTTATATCAGTGGGGCTGGTGCACAAATCCGACGTTAGAGTCAGTGCTAATGTGCTGGAGACTGTCAATATTTAAGCAATCAAAAGGGAGAAAAGTTGGATTACCTATTGTTTACATTTCAGTAAAACCTAAAAACCCCAATCAGTTGTCATGGTCTCACGGTAGAAGGTGCTGTACACGCCGTTAATAAGGAGATCGACTGGCCACGGAGAATTTGCCGGCCATGTGTCAGACTGAATGTGGTGGGCTGGGACATCAGCATCGCTGCAAGGAGACGAGCTCATGGGGGTCCCATCGGCTCATGTCTTACTGCTTGGTGTTCAGATGTGGACAACAGCCTGGCTGAGAAGAGTAAAAGGGAGCTGAGCTGAAAAAGGAGAAGCAGGCACAGCCTGTCCTGTATATACAGTGAAAAATCCAGTAGCTGCTTTGCTCACAGACAGCCCTTGCAATAACCTGTTTTCCTCTTATTTTGAAAAGAGACTCCAGCACTAGCCCTGCCGACTCCCCTCGCCTTGTTTCTCACCAGTTCTACACCCACGTGCCCACCTCACTCTATACCATGTAAGACACCATGGGCTATGAGGTCCTGTCTGAGCTCCTGCCCGTACTGGATTCTTTGATTGTCCCCCACACTGCCTACTGCGTACAACCTCAGGTGGAGCAGGGGATTTCAGCATCCAGAAGACCAACCTGTGCCCTGAGGATGGTGCCTGGACCCTTGTGGCGCTGAGGCACCAAAAGGCAGCACGCCAATTGCTGTGCTGTTGAGAAAGGCAGAAAGCTGGAGTTCCTTGCAGGATACTCCCCTCCTGGTGCCAGGCTAGTGATCAGTTTAACCAGGGTGCAGAAGACTGTGGAGCATCAAAGGGAGAAATGTTGTCAGAGCTCTGCCCATCCTGCCCTTGCCTGCCCTCCAGCTATGGCCAGTCTCTGCAGCTCTGTCAGAAGGCAGGACAGAAAACAGTACCATGACACCCTGAGGGGAAAAACTGTTTCTTCACACCTGCAGACAGCCCTGAAGCATGAGACTTAGTCATGGATGGTCAAATGACATGGTAGAGTCAGAGACGCAGATGCTAGGCTAGCACTGACTGCACTAGCCATCCAGTTCAGCAGCATTTCATGCCCGCACCCATGCACAGAGGCTGCTGAATATCTCACAGGATTTGGATTAAAACAGGTCTTTTCAGTGATACTAGGCAACTTTCTGAGTATTCAAACTAAAGGTGCACGTATAACCCTGTCTCCCTCATGTGTCTGTGGCATCCTGTTATCCTCACTGCTTAGAATTCATGTCATATTTCAAATCGAAATTCACCTGACCTCTAACCACTGCATAATAATCAAACTAATAGCATAAGTGAAAGGGTGAGAGAGTTGGGGTTGTTCAGCATGGAGAAGAGAAGGCTCCGACGAGACCTTATCGTGGCCTTTCACTACTTAAAGGGGCTTATAAGAAAGGCAGAGAAGGACTATTTACCAAGGCCTGTAATGACAGGACAAGGGGCATTTGTTTTAAACTGAAAGAGGGTAGGCTTAGATCGGACATAAGGAAGACATTTTTTATGATGAGGGCAGTGAGGCACTCTAACAGGTTGCTCAGGGAAGCTGTGGATGCCCCATCACTGGAAGTGTTCTAGGCTGGACAGGGCTTTCAGCAACCTGGTCAAGTGAAAGATGTCCCTGCCGACAGCAGGGGGCTTGGACTAGATGGTCTTTAAAGATCGCCTCCAACCTGAACCATTCCGTGGTTCTATGATAAGAGCAATCAAGCATAGCACTAGATTGTTCAGCCCCAACATGCAGCTGAAAGTGGAGGTGATGGTCTCTTAT
This sequence comes from Dromas ardeola, assembly GCA_013398915.1. Classification (NCBI taxonomy): domain Eukaryota; kingdom Metazoa; phylum Chordata; class Aves; order Charadriiformes; family Dromadidae; genus Dromas; species Dromas ardeola. The sequence goes on from VYZM01008035.1 coordinate 73,232, forward strand.
GACATCTATGTTTACTGAAGCACAGAAAGGACTTAAGCATCATATAACTGACTTAGTTTTATACTAGCTAGATCAGGTACTGGATACAACCATGACACAGTGAGAATTGCATGGGATATCTCATTTTGTCAGGTGCAGAAGAGACGCTCCAATGTCTTCTCTTGGTCTCCTCTTTCCTTGAAACATCCCCAATTTTTTGGTATAATCTGCTCACTTGGGTGCTAGATATATTATTTTACACCTGGCTGAGTTAAAATGGCTTCTGTTAGACTACAGCCATTTACCCCAATGACTCTAAAATATTTTTACAGTCTGGTCAGCCACTGTCATCTGCAAACTTTCCCAGCAAAGGTTTTATAGCCTGCTCAAGGCAGCTGATATACGCAATAAATAACACTGCAGCCAGAGCAGGTTCCCAGGACCCAGGCTAGAAATGGCTCCACACACTGCTACCTTTTTACAGTCATGTTTGAGGAGCTGCTGGGGAGGCTTGGGATTCCCATCTAATACGGCTCCTCCCAGGCCAGGACTGCTAAATTTAACCCTTGTCCCATGGGAGAGGGGCAGGGATTGCATGGGTGTGGATAGGGGAGGAAGGACCATGTGTGCTCCAGCACATGCACGTGCATATCTACATAAACTGTCACCCATGCCAACATGTCCATGCAAGCTGCACCTCCCTCGCTCCCTTGTACACCAGCATGGCCAACACCCTTTTTACGTCACCTATAATGTTGTGAGAAGATTAAAAAAACCTAAATCTGCCATGCATTAAACAAGACAGACTTATATTAATTATCACCTGTTAGTAGGATTAACCTCTCCATTATTCTAACTTCAACTGACCTTGGGGCAACCCAAATATTTGCAGTTTTCTCGGTCACACCTTCCAGCTTTCTGAACTTCACAACTGGAGCCAGTTCTCCACTTCCTGGGAATTTCTCAACTTTTTCAAGACTTGTAAAAAAATTGACACCAGTTGTTCCCCAGCTGGTTCCTTTAATATTCCTAGGTGTAAATTATTCAGGCGTGCTGGTGTGAAAGGGGTTTGTGTTGGCACATGTTGGCTCGCATCTTCTTCAGTACAGCTGACACGTTTTCTGCTACATCTATAGCACTGCACACATGGTATGGACACCTCCCCCACATTTGGTCTTAAAGACAAATATCTAGCCATTGCTTTTCACCTTGTCTCATTATTGTTCATATCTTCTCCATTTATGTGTATGCGTGACTTACTGATTTTTTTGTTCCTGATGTATTTAAAAGTGCACGTTTGTCTGTTACCCAGTGACCTTTGATATTTTGTTGGCTCCTCCAGCTTCCCTTATCAGTAACTGACATTTTTAAACTCCGATATTTGCTGTCATTTACTTTTGGTTTTTTTCCCATCTGTTGTATATTGATTTTTTTAATTACTTCTTTGGGGTTTTAGCATGAGTCCTCATTTTCTCTCATTCAGGGAAGCATTTTGCCCTGCACAGCTTTTTTCAGGGCAAAGTCGGGGAGACAAGGGAGGAGGCTGGGAGTCAGTATAGTAAACATTGCCCCCTATACATTTATATTGCCAGTCAGTTGATCTGACAACCGCTTTTAACTTTAGGAAACCTGCTTCTCTGAAGTTCTAAATATATATATATATATGTATATATTTATTCTCTTTCCACAAAATTAAGATAAGCACACCGTGGCTGCTATAGCTTAAGAAACTGCTAATTCTTAGGTCAATGATGAACTCTTCTTTCTCTGTCAGAACAAAGTACAATATTGATTTATTGCACATCACAGGCAGGACTTTTTGGGTTGAGAAATTGCCATTTTTAGAAACTTCAATGAATTTCTCTAACTGGCTCTGTGAGATATCCAGCAATTATGCCACGTCTTTAGGTTACCCAGTGATGCTGGTTTTATGCACCAAAGGTGGAGCTTTCAGAAGAAATAAGGCTGATTCTCTAGTGAGATGAGGGCTCCATGTCTGAGGCCTCAGCTTTAGTCGCCCTGGTAAGGGTTCAGTCCTCAGGCACTCCGAGCCCCTGGTCCCATGCCAGTGACAACCCTGGAGACTTGAGCTGCAATAGCAAAGCCTTGGATGGAAAGCATCACCAGGGCTTGCTCCTTCCCATCCCTGGTGGCCCGGGTGCCAACACCAGCCCTCTCAGCTCCACTCCAGACACACACCATATTGCAACCCTGGCACCAAGAAGCTGCTCCACCAGCATGTGATCTGGTGCCACGTGGCATGAGCAGGCACATCCTTCTGACCGTACTGGGCACTGAGCACGTAGAAATGTGTGCAGTGATGAGCTGGTGCTGAGGAGATAAGGCATTAACTATGGGGGGGAACTCACTGGTTTGGAAGTCAAAGGATGTTTTTAAATGAATGGGTCCTACTCATCCTTCAGACAGCAGGTTTCACATCCATTTGCAAGGACTGCAACAAAGTGTGAGGCTGGCCCCATTGAAATGTTTGACTTAGGATCAGGGTTTCATTCAGAGACTTGGCTGAAGATCACCTACAGGGAATAAACACCCTGGGTGCAAAGGGTGTCTTTCTAATAAGAAAAGCATCATCCATGGCATTCCAGCTAGTTCCTGCAGTAACCTTTACATCCTTTGTTTTCCACATGTATAGTTAATTTCTGAAATATTTTATGGTCTGGATGGTCATGGTTAGGAACAGCACATTCACTATCAAATGGTTACTATTTAAGTTGTCCTTCCCCAATGTGTAGTGCAGTTGTATGGTCTCTAAAACGCTGTCTCAATTTTGACATTAGTCATTCCTGGACTGAAATTCCCATTTGTCCAGATTCCAGGATGATGTAGCAATATGCAGGTATACAGACTGTAATTTGAACACATGCTTTAAAAAGTGAGAACTATGCCACTTCCATCAATGTCTTCTTTTTCTTTTCATTTAAATGTTAATTAATAAAAAGAGAGAAAAAGTAGGCAGTACCTGCCAATGTATGTGAGACTAGCCCATCAGAGATGTCTTTGTGCCCAGATGCAATTTACTGAAGTAAAGATTTTAATAACAGATGTTCACCCAAGAATCATGCATAATAACGATAATCTTAACTAAGTATGCGGAAAGCAGATAGACCCAGAATAGATTGTCGCAGTGTGTTGATGGGTTAGACAGTCTAGCAATTTTGTGGATTTATTGAATTATTTGTCTTCAGAGCTATGAATATTCATAACATCCACGGTGGAAACAATAAAGAAAGTTTAGGGCATTGCATTTCTCCTAAATTTCTTCAGATATTTACTAAGACGTTTTCTTTGCTTTCCAAGCAGAGTTTCACACTCAACAAGGCTCCATGTGCTTCATTTATGCAATTTTTGCACAGCATCAACTTTTTCTCTGTTGCTTGAGGCTTTTTTCTGCATGGTAATTGAGCCAGTCCTTCATATTGTGTGGGCAAAACAATAATGTGATACTAGTAGAACATAATTACAAAATTTTAATGAGAAGATCTTCATTCAGTCTATTCATGGGCCAGGACCAGATCAACGTGTGCGCATTAAGCTTACAAATGAGAAGAGATAACTGGGGATCAGAGGAACTCTGAATTGTACATCTTTTCTCCCTCTTTCGGTTACAGGTGGGAACAGAAGAAATATGGGGACGTGCTGACTGAGAGGCAGTTCTTTCATCATTACAATAGGAAGTCGTGGCAATTTCAGGAGCTCATTTTCTAGAGCTGGGAAGAACTCAGCCTTTTCACTTCACAGTAATTTACATGACCATTTTTGTAAGACATCAGTGCATTCCAACTAATCCCTGTTTTTTAATTTAAGTTTCAGATGTTGAGCCCAACATCTCAAAATAGAGCTTTTGAATAAATTCAAAAGTTTGTAAGTGGATTTCTCACTTCAGAGAAAAAACAGAAAGCAGCAATATGGCAAATCTTTCCGCCAGCTTGACGCAGTCTAAACAGTGGGGTTGGTAATGAAGCAAGGGTGGCCAAGCCTTCTGAAATTTTGTTTGAACAGGTTTTAGCACACTTGGTTTTTTAAACCATTATACAAATTCAGGAGTGGAGCCCAGGATCTTTTTATGCAAACAGTGTAAGACATAGTGATGGATGATACTACTTGGAGGAAACTTTACTTGAAACTGAAGTACTCCTGCAAATTCATTTTGGACATGCAGTGTCCCTTTCCCTGTAGGAAGGATGGGGAAGATTTTTTTTTTCTCTTCTTGTATTTCTTGCAAGTTTGAGGTTCAGCTGTAGGAAGATAGGTGTGCTTGGAAGGATCGTGATAAAAAAGGGCAGTACGCTGTGGCAGAGCCTCTTTCAGCCGTTTTTCTCTTGCTACACTCCTACTGATGAAAAAAGTAAGGAAGAAAGCGTTATGAAAGCAAATTAGTGCCTCTTATTAAATCAGATGCAATAGATGGGAGGGATGTAGTAGCCAGCACGTAGCTGCTATACAATCCTTGCTGTCATATTCGATCACCAGGAACATTTCCGACATCCACCTATCTGTGTGACAAGCTGCCTTCGCTGCCGTGAGAGAGGGGTGTTTCTTTCCCATTGCCACTGGCAGCAGCTGCAGTTATTACAGAGGACACAAATTATTTTGGTTGAAATTAATATCTACTGACCTGCCACTTGTAAAGGTGCTGCAGAAGGTGGTACTTTCAAGCTTTAAAAAGCCTGTCTCTTTTTAAGCAACATGTACCTACCAGATATACAATGAGGGCTGTTGTATGGGCCGTCTTTATTAGCTTTAATTGCTGACATAAGGGAAGGGGGAAAGGCATTAATACAATGCAAACATAAAAGATGAAAGCAAGCTAAGGCTGCCTACAGCACCAGCTTCCTCACACAACATAAAGTTACTTCCCTAAAAAAAATAAAACCAGGCAGTGAGACGTATGGACCTAAATTAATTTAAAAACCAAGGGAACCATCTGATTTTTCTCCCATGCTTTAGTTGTTTTAATTTAACTTTTGTAGCTGTTGCAGCAGGCACAACTAAGTGGATGAAGGTGACAGTAAAAAAGCATGAGAGATGCACTGGAGCTGCTGCCTTAGGGATAAAGTACTTTCCTCCCCAATGTGAGAGCAAAATTACAACTCTTCATATCTCTATGCTTAGGAACGTGTAGGCAATATGGCTTTGAGGGCAATGTCTGTTTATACTTCAGCTGGTGTGTATTTTCTTGGCTCAGCTGAGAAGCATAAAGATGGCTAAAATATTTTGCACCAGCAGAGAAACTGCATCTAGGAAACTTTGACATCCATTTGGGGCCTTATTTTGATCTGTGCCTTTGGAGACTATATCTGTAACTGCCTTTTTCTTGTTAAAGCTACTTCTGTGTTTATATTTGAAGTTGCGGCTCTGAGGCTAAGTGTACAGTATTAACCAATGTTTGCATAGTCAAACTTTTAAAGTGCATTAGGTGGTGTTATCATTAGTTACATTATTATTAACACAAGGATAATGACATAGTTTTCCAGTTTCCCTGGCTTATTAACCTCAGTGGGAAAAGTATTTACAACAGAAAAACCACCTTTGTGTCACATTTTAGCGCTTTATGGTCATTTCAGTAGTTTCAGCTGTGAGAAATGATTATTCAATGAGCACAGTAGAGATCCCAAGAGACATATAAGACATTTTCCAGGATTCAATGGAGAGGCACACACTCCATGGGCTCCTACCAATCTCAAATGAATTTTTGCGATTAGGTTAAGAAGCGATCCTGCATTATATGTTGAATTCTGGCATTCTGGGTTGAAGCAACCCTCTCACCAGGCTCCTCTTGGGGGCCTGGAGACTCACGTGGAGAAGAGGGGAGGCACCGGAGTCACCATGGGTGGTGGAGGAGAGGGTTGCCTTACGGGGTGAATCCTCATGGTGCCTCATAAACTGCGATTATATTAATTGCACTTAAGATAGCCCCATGTGTAATTTCTTTGTGCGGGCTTCTTTGAATGGAACTGTGAAACACAGAGATCACCAGCTTCCATCCTGGCCAGAAGGTCATCGGTAGCTGCTGTGCACAAGGCAGGCTGCTGCTTCACAAGCGCAGTGGGAACAAAGAGGTTCAAAGACTGAGCAGTAGTAAAGGTCAGCATCTCTTTCATATTTCCTACCAGATCGGCAACCCAGTCATTTTCATCTGCACCATTTGACAGCTGCCGAGAGATTGGAGTTGACACAAGTTCTCAACTGTATCATTTTTCATTCAGCTGAATCTTCAGAAGGCATATTTTTCTTTTTGAGTTTTGGCCTTTGTTGTAGGGCATGAATCATACCTCCAGTTTTTAATCTTTTTCAAAAATTTCTTTAGAAGCAGGTCGGGAAAGGAGTTCAGCTGGAAAAAAAAGAGGTATCAAACAATAATTAGAGAGACTGACTGTGAGAGCAAGCAGAGGTGATAAATCCAGAGCCACGTCTGGATCTACCCCAGGCAAACTGAGCATGCAATGTGACACATACTCTCAGAGACTGCATGGGTTGAAAATAATGCTGTTTAGGACCTTTGCATGAGGGCTCACTCAGCTGGCCACCTCGGTCCATGGCTCCACTGAGGTATATGGACATATTCATCAACTTCCCCTTCGAAGTGGATTGGATTATTCAGACGCTGGATGTTAAATATGGGAAAGTTTTGTGCCTCAGGCTAACTCATTGAAAAAGAAGTTGCAGAGGTCAAAGCTGTGGAAAGCTTGAAACAATATTTGATGCACAAGCTGGAAATACAAATGCTGAAAAACAGAACCAGCTGCTGCTCAAATCCAGTCTACCTTGCTGAAGTTCTTAAGAAATGTCAAATAAATTATAAAAAGCAAGGTTGACCCTGTCGTGAAAGTGGTGTGGAAAAGTAAAGGAGTGAAGGAGTTTCTGAGCCCCACTCGGAAACCAACCAGGAGGTGCAATTTTTTTCACTTCCTAAGCACTGACCACAGGCACATCTTCCAGTGGCCTCCCAGCCCTCACCCGAGGGGGTCCGATCGCTTGTGCGTGTCCCCGTCCCCGTGCCCTTACATAGAGCAGCCCCTGCCAGCCGCTGCCCTGAACACAAGCTGGTGTGGGGGAGTAGAGCTGCTGAGGCGCAAGCTGGGAGAGAGACGTATTGGAGCATCGTCAAGGTGGCTGGAAATGGAGACTCCCACCAGATCAATGCTGATCAATTAAGCATTAATATTCAGAGGATAACATAGATTACTGCAGATTTCTGAATAAGTTAGCCCAGCATCAAAGAAGTCATGCAGATAGTCAGCAAAATAATTTGATACAATTGTCAAGCTCTTAAGAAAATATCTATCTGTGTTCCTACATCTGAGAACTTACATTTTCAGTACCTATTTTCTAGCTTTGGCTTTTCTGTCTTACCTTTTTGTTCTTTCAACCTCAGAATTGGGTCTACACTGAGCCCCTTGGAAGCGAGCCATCTCTCAGATCTTCTTTTATATCTGCTGTAGCAGGTTTTAAAAAATAAACTAAATGCCTAATAATCAGTGCTAGCATTCCAAGGTATTTCTAATTATGTTCTTTCAAAATTATATTGTTTGGAAATGCCATCTATAATCAAAATGTATTAATAACTTAAAATTTATGCATTTTCTGACTGTCCCTAATCTATTAATGTTAATGTTAATCTCTCTTTCTCTGTATTCTTCAATTCATTCATGTTACTGGAAATTAATACTGGAAAATATTCTCTTAGCTGGCTATATTATGTAAGAAAATCCCTGAAAAAATTATACTAATGTGCCATGTTGCTAAGCATACACTAAGCACCTGCTGAAATATCTTGGAATTAACTAAATCTATTAATATCTATGTAATTAATTTCCTTTTGCATTTATCTTCCTTAGGGTTTACTGAACATGTTCAGTTAGCCAGGGTTTCTGTCAATAATCTATAACTGGTGAATCAGATTATGAACTGAGCTATATTTCAGCTACGTTGTTTTAGTAATCTGCCTAGCTATTCCATTTTACTACTGCAATAGTTGTAACATTATATTTGTTTAAGTGCTGTGATTTTCTTCACTGAGAAGATGATCTTGCACTGGAAGATTGTGCTTTGTAGTATGACACCGCTTAACCCCCAGCTTCAGAATGAAAGTTAAAGAGGTGCTAAGCAAGCCTGAAAAATACTGTGTCTGGCTGCTGCTGCAGCTGTTTAGCTGGAATAAAGGGGAGCTGGGGAGCTTGGAGAATAAGTGGCTAAAAAGAAGGCTATTGAGCAAGGTGTTTGCAGTCCATTAAAGAAAGAAATTATCTACACAAGACACCTGTGGTATTGCATGAAGAAACATCTGCAAATGATGAGATGTCCAGACACAGTCTTTATAAATATAAATATAAATAAATGTAAATGTAAGTATGTATATACTACATGTATATACAAGTATGTGTATAAAATATATGCATATAAATATATGTGTATGTATATAAAATATGCACATACATGTACAGACATATATACATACATAGAGGGAAAGGATAGGCATGCTGAACAGGGTATTGCTTATAACTAGAAGTTGAATGTGTGCTTGTCCTGCAAATAAGGCAATTACCCAGTTAAAACAGCGCAGGACTGAAAGACTCCTCTCTGAAATGCTGAGCTTTAACTTCATACAGGCTATAGTATGTGGCGAATCGATCGTGTACATGAAGTGTCCCTGGCCTGGGCTGACGGGCAGATGGACCCTGCTGTCTGCTGCCTGGTCTCAGGCAGAGAGTTATGCTTGTGCCCGCCCCAGTGCTAAATTAGGCTGTCTGGAAGAGCTAGGATCCTTATAGGTGCTTAGAAATGGACCCTGGAGCAGTCACATGGAGATGTACCCTGCCATGCCAAAAGAGGACTGGGACAGCCTAGGACCCAGACGCCCATCAATCCCCAGGGAGCGGACAGTGACCAAGGGACAAAATGGGCTGTGGGCAGTGTGAGGTAGATCTTGGAAAAAACATCCAACAGATTGTAATTGTTTTGATAATGACCGTAAATAATAATTTATGAAACCTGTAGACATTCCTTCCTAATGATATTTTTTTCTTCTACTGTGTTCCTTAAATGCGTATGTGAAACACAATTTACTTGGAGTGTACACTCCTTCCAGAGCCGGGCTCCAGCAGATATGAAGCCCTTCTGTTTTCCAGTCCTCTCATTACACACATCAGGTTCAAATAAGTTTGCTTCTTTCATTTTCTTGGATTCTAAAGTACAATTTTCTGAAAGGATGAAATCATGAAAGACAAAATTGCAAATCAAAACAAGTCTAACATATCTAGCATGGCAAGCAATAATAATTTTTTTTTTTAAGAAAGTCAGATAGCAGCTATGGCTACTTAGCCTGGGTGCATTGTGTTATCAACAACAGTTTATTGCTATTTACACCATCCAACAGAAATTAAAGTGAGCAATATGCTCTCTTTAGCTTGAAAAAACTCAAGATTTGGCTTGCAGGAGGCCAGGGTACTCACAGCTCAAAATGAAACGTGTGGCAAAACCTCCATCCAGTTTCCTTCAACACTATTCTGTGCAGGGGTGTAAAATGCTATACGCTTTTGAAAAGAAGTTTATGATTGCACTTCCTATCTTAATGCTATTTGGACACAGATATATTAATGTCAGGCAGCACCGTGCTTTGTTGTGTCGATTACAAATTAAATGAACTCAGAATCAATACAGATGAAACTGAATGGACCCATGACAGGTGGCTCTGGTTTAAAATGAGAAATCTATTAAAAATATCGAAATTTAGAACACCAGGAAAAAAAATCACAGTCTTGAGTAAAGAAGGATTTTGTTTGGGATTTTTTTTCCTCAATGAAAGGGACAAGCAAGAATACAATGCCTGAGTGTTGAGGTCAATAACTTCTTTCTTTCTTTCTTATGTTTTAGGTATAAAGCTATAGTAAGGCCGATGGAGATCCAAGCATCCCATGCACTGATGAAGATTTGTGTGAGAGCTGCTATAATCTGGATTGTATCCATGTTGCTTGCCATCCCTGAAGCAGTGTTTTCAGATCTGCACCCTTTCCATGACAAAGGGACTAATAAGACCTTCATCAGCTGTGCTCCTTACCCGCATTCTGATGGACTGCATCCCAAAATTCACTCGATGGCATCATTTCTGATCTTTTATATCATTCCCCTATCTGTCATTTCAGTATATTATTATTTCATTGCTAAGAATTTGATCCGGAGCGCTTACAACATCCCTGTGGAAGGAAACGTGCATGTGAGGAAACAGGTAGAGACTTGACTTTCTTCAAAAATCCTCATTCCCCGTGAATCTGGGAGTAAAGGGTGCGCGTACAGGGAAATTTACACCAGGACAGACTGTGCTAATTTTAATAGATTAGGTGGGCTAAAAGAATTAAAATGGTTGACACAAGCCATGGCACAGCGCTGAACAGTTAAAGCATCTTCTCCTGTTTCTAAGTTCAGAGACTTTGGCAGGGTGGTTACCATGGCAAACACAGCAAGAGACCCATGCCAAAGCCTGGTTAGGTATTGACTGGGATGCAGGGAAAGGGGCAGAGCTGGGGACGGTGTTTGGAGATTGAAGCTGAGGGGTGACGCAGCAGAAAATCAAAGCTTCTCAAAGTTGCTTTGTCAGAGAGAGGACCTAGGACAAAGCCTTGCTCCACGAAGCAGTCCCTCTTCACACAGAAGGAAAAGCTGGCTCTGTAATTTGGTCCTCTGGACTGAAAAGCAAACAGGACACAGCAATGGGGGAGTGGAGGTAGAGGAAGCCCCTTCTGCAAGGACCCCTCAGGGCCAGGAGCACCAGTCAATCAGGGAAGTCCACAGCTGCTCCATGAGAGCGGCGATGCCTCCTGTGCTCACCATGGCCCCAGTTCTCATCTGCTGGTGCTGTGCCACGTTGATAAACCAGTACAGGTTAGAGAGGGACTGGGGGAGTGAAGAGCAGAGGATGATGGTGGTGGGCGCAGGGTCCTCAAGAAGGAGGACAGAGCAGGATGGTGTGGGGTCCTCACAGATGGACCGAAGTTACGTGTCTTATGCATGTTGTGATCTTTGCAGTGTGAAGCCTCGAGAGAAAAGAAGAGTCCTGGCTTCTTCCCTTAAGCCCTTTGGTCATTATAATTGTCCTTCTAATAATGCCTCTTTTTCTAGGGTCTCTAGAGGGGAGTGGCGTTGGACACAACAACTTGTCCACCTGTTATTATAATCCATAAGAGTCAATCTTCTGGTCCAGTAGCTGGTAGCCTCAGGTTTCACCTTAAGACAGTTTTTGATTTATAGAAGCAGGCTATTTGCTCTGAATAATGAAGTCTTTTAAGCTTCCCTTTGTACCCTGAAAACAGGGTTACTTCTGTTACTGTCACTCATGAGTGGGTTTTTTTTTATAAAACTCCACAAATTGTCTCACCAAAACTCCACACATTGTCCCACCACAGAGGTCACGGTTGGGCTGGCTCAGCTGGGACCCATGTATTTCAAGTGAGTTTCATGCTCTAGTTTGAAATGTGTGGCTGAAAATGTGCAAGTCCTGAATCAAGTGAGGGGATTTAGCTAGGATTTGGGCAACCTAACTCCAGACTTTCTACTGGAGACTCTTTCCTCTTGACTGCTCCTGCTGTAAGCAACTGGAGAGAGAGAGAGTCATCTCCAGGGGGAAATCCAAATCTTGCATGAGCAACTGGGGATTTCAGATCAGTCCTTAAATCTGAACACATCTGAGCTTTAGGTTGTCCAAATAAGAAAGCAACAGCAGGGTAACTTGTTTCTAAACAACTTATTTACCTTGACATATTTACCCTATTTACCTTACCCCTTCCTTTCAACTGAGGTGTGCTTCAACCTAAGCTAAACTGACACAAGCCATTCCTCAGCTGAACAAATGTCCATATAATAGCACCCAGCTGACATCTCCACCTTGTGCTGACCTAACACAATCATCTCACGTAGCCTTCAGGTGCTAAGGTGAAACAGTAGCACCGGAAAGCTGTGTTTTCTGCCCATTAAATGATGTGCAATCCCTGAAATCCTTACCCTTTTCCCCTTCTGAATGTGCGTAAATCTTCCTCCCCTGCAGGCCATTTTTCTGCTGATTCGATGACTGTTTTGATAAGTGACAATAAAGTGAGTAGTAAAAGCAGCCCTTTCCCCCTTTTGTTTTGGGGAGAGCTCTAAAGAAAGCAAAAGGCCAGGCTGCAGCCTAGCACTGTCAGTCCATCATTCCCGTCCTGCAGTGCATTCAGGAGCTATAGGTCTCCATCTGAGATAACTGGTATCGATTTCTTTATTGCGTTGCTTCCTTTCTTTATAGTGCAGATGTGGCCTCAATAGCCCTATATCAAATTAAGGATACATTTAAAAAGAATATATGGTTTAGCCAAGGAGAGTCCTTTCTCAAAGGATTTAATTTTCAGCCCGCTCTCTGGAGACATTATCATCTGGTACATGTCAATCCTTCCGAAGCTCAATGGCTGAATTTCAGTCGGTGCCATTAAAGGGGCACAAAATAAAGTCAAAATGGGCTTGTCAGGTCTCTCCTGCCTACTCCCTGCTTGCAGATGTCCTGAGGAAAGATCAGCCTGTGTGAGCTGCTGAGTTTCTGATGTACCCATATAGCTCGGAAGGGGATTGAGGATGGGGAGGTGTCCTGGGAGGCTGGCCAGGCACCACGGCTGCACCAGGGCAGGAACAAGGGCAGTGGGGCTGGGGCTGGGAACAGTTTCAGGCCATTCAGGTCCTACTCACATACAGGGAGCGAGCTGTAACAAATTCCCTAGGAGTACCTGGGAAAAGGTGCAGGGATTACCAGAGAAGAAAATATTATGAAGGTCTGAAAAGTCAGTGGCGTTACACTTTCCGTGCCTGCAAACTTCTGGCTGTGCAACGTCTCCCAGGGAGCAGTGTATTTCAGCAGGTCTTTCTGGGCAACTCTGTCCTCTCTTTTTGGGTGACATCCATCATGGCTTTTGTCTTCATTAGGAAGAAAGATGTGGTTTTCACTGGCATTGTTATCTTAGTGTGCAGCATTGGTGGACAAAAGACAAGGTATGGTTTACCTCAGCTCCCCTCAGTTGAGCAATACCTTTGGGCTGACTCCAAGCCTGTACATGTAAGTAAAACAAAAGTGTGGCTTGTCTGCATGAAGGTTATTCTGCCGGCTAGCTGACATTGTAAAAGCACCTTTTCCCAACAAAGCTCAAATTATGCTAAGAGGGGTGGTCATCCATCTATTCACCACCTACATCTACCTTCTCCTCGTGGCCCAACCTTTTTCAGCTGAAGGGTCCACGTCGCCGCTGCCTCAGTGTTTCTCCAAGTAGAGAATTTCCTTGCTCGATTTCTCCGGCTACTTTGGCCTCTGAGTGCTGCACTTGATCTCTAAGGGCCCTGAGCTGTTGGCAGCACATTTGTGTACATACACAACATGGCCCCAAGGCAGAAAGTCCTGCCTCTGGGCTCTGTGAAATATCCCAGACCCCTACCCTGTAATTAATAATAATGATAGTAATAATAATAATTTCATATATATAAATTACATAAGAACATATATATTATATGGGGATAAATAATGCAGGTGCCTGCGCTTCCGTTGCCTGAGCTGGGATATTACAAAGTGACAAGCCATCGGAGTTTTATCCCTAAATGGGAAAGGAAAGACTACTTCCTTATGTAATAAATTTTCAGAATTCTTTGGTTTTAGGGGAAGATGATTGAGGAGAGACAAGGAGGGTTCTTGACTCTGTGTTCACCTGTGGTCCAGGTTGCCCTGCTCTGGCCGTGCTGCCTACCATGCGCCAGCCCCAAAGCTGCAGCACCGGGAAAAATAGTTAGCTAGTGGTGTGAGCTAGGAATAGCTGCTAATCTGCATTTCTCTTTCTTTTTCCAGATTGAATCCCGCAAGCGCCTGGCCAGGACAGTACTGGTCTTTGTGTGCCTCTTTGCCTTCTGCTGGCTTCCCACTCACATCGTCTATTTATACCGTTCCTACCACTACTCAGAGGTGGACACCTCAGTGCTGCATTTCATTGCCAGCATCTGCGCTCGGATCCTGGCATTTACTAACTCTTGTGTCAACCCGTTTGCTCTCTACTTGCTCAGCAAGAGCTTTCGGAAACAGTTCAACAACCAGCTGTTCTGCTGCAGAGCTCGCCTCCTCATCCGGTCCCAGAGCATGGCCAGGAGCACCACACGAATGACCTCCCTCAAGAGCACCAACCACTCCCTGGCCACCTTCAGCCTTATTAATGGCAACCACGTCTGTCATGAAGGCTATGTCTAAAGGGCACAGTCAGGGACCGCCACATCATGTATCTAGCGCAGCTGCTTGGTTTTGCTGCGTGGGGATGGTGAGTAACGCACGCACACAGTCTGATGTGCTCAGAAAACTCAGAGGAGCTTGAAGCATCCAACATTTCATCCTGGGCTGAGGCTGAAGCATCCAACATTTCGTCCTGGACTGAGGCGTCACCAGAGCTGCAGATCATTGAGCACCAGCCCACAGGAGCTCCCTGGGAAGCGTTGCGTTGCTTCAAGACCTGCTGCTTTTAACGAGAGCAAAGTGAGCATTTTAAGATCAAATCTAGTTTAGCTCTGCAGGTTCTTCGTCACTTTCTGCTCAATCCCGAACTCAGACAGACTTACAGCAGTGACACAGACCACACCAGGTGCACAAAATTTGTCAGAACAGTTGCGTCCAGCAGTTCATGGTATAATACATTTTGACACCAAAATAAATCCATTTAAATAAGGTAAATACTTTTACAAAGGAGTTCAGTGTAGGTCATTTACAGACTTTTCAAGTATTTATTAATGTTCTTGAGTACAGTATTAATTCATGGTATAAAAGATAACAAGAGTTTACTGGGGCATGTCGGTGGCCCCACCTGAAATGCGCAGTATCTTGCACCACATCAATGTGAAAGCAGTAACGTGAATAAATGTGAGTTGGAATATGTTTACAGTTTTAAATATGTGAGCTTTTGCCATGTTGTGGAGGAGACAGCAGGGCATTTTCCAAGCATTACTGTTTTGCTCTTTCTGTCTTCAAGGTGTGATATAGCAAATGTTTCATCACCTAAGGAGTACCACAAAATTTTAGTTGGGTTTGGCTAAGGGCAGGCAATTAACGGAAAATGAAGCACAGCTATTTTTCATGCAGTAGTGCTTTGTAAGACACCCTAGTTTTTCAGTAAAAGCTACCAGCAATGCAAGGTCTGATCTCCAACCCACAGTTTTTTTCCTTCTGTCTTCACAGAGACCTGTGGAGACAGAGTGTCAAAACTGGCTAACAGATTGGAGAATCAGGTCTTCTGTAATGTTCACTCCAGAGCAGTTCCTGTGTCAGGTATCAGCTATTCTGGAAACAGGAGCACAGTGTCCTGCAGATAACAAACTCTTGAGTTGCGTGGGCTATAGGACAGGCAATGAAGCCGCTCACCCGATAAAGAATGCTGCTGCAAAATGAAGCCATAAACCAATCACTGTAACAGAATATTGAGTTTTTAATGGCCCTCATCCTCTTTGATGATGACCCTTTTCCTTACCACCGTAAAAGAAAAATGAAAGCTGGTAAAACTTTGTGTTGGGCTTTCTCTGTGAATGTAGAAAAATCCATGTGTGCAGTGTAAAAACACTCAGCCCTGCATCTGCGGCTGCCCAGGGATGCTGGTGGGAGCTGCTGTTTCCAGTGACTGCAAAAGGGCTGCGATGCCAAAAGCAGAGCTCTGGAAACTCGTAACTGGTTTTGCCTTTGAGAGCGGTGGCCTCTGGGTCAGAGTTCAACACGCAGGTACATGAGCTCAGGATGTGGCCACACCACCGCACTGATGTGTTGCTAAGGGCAGTCCTGCCCTGTCCCCCCACCACCCCTGGGCACCACCACCTGTGTCACCCCCTCCTGCAGGCGTGAGTGCCTCCACTTCCCAATCAGCCTGGAAACTAACGTGATGGGGTTATTTTACAGCTGAGTCAATTCCATTGCTTAGCTGACTGTGTAGCTATGGTGTTAATTTTAATTTTCTGGTCTGTCTGAGGTCCTCATTTACCAAAATTTTCAGCAAGACGGTGCTTTCTCTGATCTTTAACATGAAGCCGCTTACAGTACCAGAAGCCCAGTCTGCAACCATTTCAGACAATTTGGTCGAGTTTCGAGCTGCTTATGGCACTTCAAAATGAGAAAAATGTACCTGGCCTGAGATATTTTTACTAAATATTTTCTTCAGCTTTGTAAGAACTTAATCAAAGGCAAGCAGGAATTGCACACTTCAACAGCAGCCACACCATCTGTGCTACGTGATGAGTCCTCCTGTTCGGTAACAAACACCAGATTACTGTTGCTCTACAAGAGGCTCCCATAGTTTCTGAATTTTTTGTTTCTGAGGGAAAGGAGAAAGCACAGCTATGATGTGAGAAAATCATAAATATGGGGAAAAGAGCATTGCTGTAGCTCCCTCAGGGCTAAGCTGAATACAGACCCTGCCTCCCTGAGAAAGATGCTGTTCTGATCACAGGAGAATTATGAAGATACGGCACCCTGGAATTAAATAAATGCTATTGATTTTACCCTTTTCTTCCTAAGAGAGCTAGCGACTCCTCTGAGGACAGAAAAGATGGTTTTGGTTCTGATCTGGAAAGTGCTTTCCAGAAATGCAACTGCAGGTGCCCATATGTGTCACAGCCTCACCATTGGTTCATTTGCTCAGTATTCCTTTTGTCTTTGTTTTTGGAGCCGGTAGGCAAAAATTTAGGGGGAATTCCATGCAAATTGCAATCCTTTCATCAGAATCTAAGATACTTATAACTTCTTTTAATTTTTAACAACTTAGACCAAGCCTTTTCAAATGAGATGCAGATTTTCATTAATTTTCTTCATTTTATTCAGATCCCTGCCCTCCCATTTAATATAACCACCTGACCAGCAGAGCCAAGC
>VYZM01008036.1:25541-63388 GCA_013398915.1 Dromas ardeola
CGGAGCGCGGAGGTAAGGCCCGGGGCCTCCCTTGGGGGCGGCGGGGGGGCGGGCCCCGGCGGGCCCGGTTCTGACGTGCTTCTCCCCAGGTGCCGGCCGGATCGAGCTGTGCGCGGGCCTCGTGGAAGGAGGGACTACCCCCAGCACGGGTGAGCCGAGCCCGGGTCCTCTCCCTCCCCTGGGCCGGGTCCCCCTCCACGGGGTGTGGGGGGGCGGGGATGTCAGCCGTCCTAGGCGCACCCTCCCGGGCGCCCTCCTTCCCTTCGCTCTCCGCCTGTGCCACCTCCCGCCAGCCTGGCATCCGTCCCGGCCCGTGTCCCACTCCCCACTGCTCGGATTTCTGCCAGAGCCGCCGCAGGAGGCAGGGGCAGAGGTCCTGCTGATCCTCCATAAGTCTCCTGCAGGCCATAGAATCGTATAACCATCTAGGCTGGAAGGCATCTTTAAGATAATTGTGTGCAACAGTCAGCCTAATGCTGCCAGAACCGACTTCCCAGGTTCCCGTCCCTCCCTGCCTCCCCCGGTGGCTGGAGCTGCCGTGGCTGGGTGTGCTGAGCTGCCTCTCGCCCTCCTGCCCCAGGACTCCTGCAGGTGGTGAAGCAGTGTGTGAGAATCCCCGTCTTCGTGATGATCCGACCTCGTGGCGGAGATTTCCTCTACTCAGACCGTGAGGTGGAAGTGATGAAAGCCGATATCCGCCTTGCCAAGCTGCATGGGGCCGATGGGCTGGTGTTCGGGGCCCTCACTGAGGACGGGCGCATTGATACAGAGCTCTGCACAGCGCTGCTGGGTAAGAGTGGCTGCAGTCAAAAATGCTGTGCTGAGCTCTGCGCGGTATCTCTGCTGTGACTGGGGGTGGGAGTTCGGTGCTGCTCTGTCCGGTGCTGTAGAAAGAACCGCAGGGTGCTTTGGACTGCATGTCTTGTCTATGGCCTTGCTGTCTTTCTGCAGCTGTGACATATTAAATAGGTTAGAAGCTTTGCAGACCAAATGCCACTGCCTCAGGCAGTTCACAGAGTTTGAGGCCAGGTCTAAGCAGGGTCTAAGAAGGAGAGAGCGATAGGTGAGCTGTTTTGGGGGCACCAGAGTATTAAACTGTTGCATTCTCTTCTTTCTCCATTTTCTTTGCTCTTTGTTGTTTTCCTTACATCCCTGCTGCAGGTGTCTAGGATATGTCTCTCCTGGACTTTGGCCTTGTGGGTAGCTGGCAACTCATCTTTATTTTTTCCTGTAACACACCTACTGAGAAAAGATAATGAGAAAGAGAGGTGGAAACATAGAAAAGGCTACTGAAGCTGCAGAGGGAAATTGTTAGTCCAGGCCCCTAACATGTACAGAGAAAGAGAATTTGGTTCCACATCTTTTCTGTGAGCTACAACCAAAGCTAAAGATTGCCGAGCCTTTCTCTGGTGATGTGGTGCTGTGGTTCTTGTGTGAAGGTGAATGTGCTGTAGGGAGTGCAGCAAAAGAGAGGGGTCTTGCCAGGATTTACCTCCACTAGAGCAGTGAGGTGCTTTGCTGGAACCAGTGTTTCCAGGGCAGGAGGCAGTTGGATTTCTTTTCATGGAGATAAATAAGCTTTGCCCAGTAAATAGAGCACCACTGGTAAAGCTTTTGTGGTCTGAGAGCAGAAATTGTAGGTAGTGAAAGAAATCACAAAAATCAGCTCCTGCTTTCAGAGAGCACTGCTCCTGTCCCTTTCCCAGGTAGAGGAGGCAACTTTCCTGCTTCCTTCCTGCAGAGAAAGACATCTCTGGTGGGAATGAGGGTTCTGTATGATCCAGATGATGAGATGGGGGACTTTGGTGTTACTCATAAAAACAAAGGTTTGTTGCTTCCTCAGAGGGCAGAACTACTCTTCCCCACGAAAGAGCATGGCCAAAGAGCAGCAGCTGCATTGTTCCCAGCAAGTTCTGGGACTCTTCTGAGCTCCCTAGCAATGGCCCAAGAAGCCTTTGTCCTTTTTCATCTCATGTGCTTTTCTGATTCTAGCACAGGGAACTCTCTGTGCCAGCCCTGACTGACCATATGTCTTCTTATTGCAGCGGTGTGTCGTCCCCTGCCAGTCACATTTCACCGAGGTGAGTCGCCTGGCACAGTGGCCCTATCTGGGACCCTGCTGCCAGCAGAAGATGGGGCTGGGAGGGAGCTGAGCTTAATTAATATACTGTGGTCATTCTTTGGAGGGGGGAAAGCTCTGCACGCTGTGCCAGAGAAGGCTGTGGCAGTGCTGTTCCCCCAGGAGGGGAAAGGTTCAGGGGGTCCAGGCTTGCGAGCTGTGTCACTTTCCTGTGTGGGGAGGAGGTGTCTGAGGAGCTGAGTATGGTGGCGCTGCCACTGCTGTGAGGAGGACATTATAGTCAGGAGCTCTGGCTCCCCGTGGGGGCGGCCAGCTGTGAGAAGGATCCTTCCTATTGTTGTCTCCTGAGCTGTTGGGGGGACAGGGCTTGAGCACGATGAGCTGAGTGATTTCTGAGCTGTTCTGTTGATCTCTCAGCCTTCGACATGGTGCACGACCCTCTGGTGGCATTGGAGACCCTGATTTCTCTGGGGTTTGAGAGGGTGTTGACGAGTGGCTGTGACAGCTCAGCGCTGGAAGGATTGTCCTTAATTAAGAGGCTTGCGGAACAGGTAAGTGGTCCCTGGGCTCCCCTGGGTGACCGTAGCTGCTTCCTGGGCATTGCCTGGAGGCAGCTCCTTTATGGTAGCCCTCATTTCTGTAAGCGGACTTCTGTCCAGGAGCGCTTGCTCTTCTTGTCTGGCTTGGCCTTAATCTATTTTCCCAGCTCCACGTGGGCTGGCCCTGGAAGTCTCCCACAGCAAAGACTAGTTGGGTTGTTCTTGCTGTAAGGAGGGAGGTAAGAGTTGGTTTCGGCAGCTGATGTGATTAGCCCATGTAAACAGCAAAGTGAGGTCTCTGCTGGGGTCTCACAGTTCCTGTTAGGGAAACGCAACAGCCATACCTGAGAGGTGGGATAGAGGTAGGAGGAAATGGTGACAAGTTGTCTTAGCTGTAACTGCAAAGTCTTTTCCACTTTTCCTTGTAAAGCATGAATAGTACAAAAACCATAGGTGAGAGTACACAAACTGTAAGCCATGGTGACATCCATGAGTTTACTGAAGGCATTGCACATAAGGTGCCTTTGCTGCCCCACAGCTGGACATGCGGATGTCGACCTGAGCAATATCACTAACGCATTATTCTTCTTTCAGGCAAAGGGCAGAATTGTGGTGGTGCCAGGTAATGTTTTTTTTGTCATCTGTATCAGGTTCCGTAGTCCCTAGCTCCCGCTTCCTAACTTCTCGCCCTGGGATGCGCTGTCTGATCTGAGTTTTTGAGCCAGGTCCCCAGGAGGAGGAGCTCCTGCCCTGGTGTGGGTAAAGGCCACGCAGCCAGCTGTTGATGGCAGAGCCGTGCAGCTGCTGCTCATTGGAGGGTTTGGGAGTCAAGGAATCCCGGAATCACGGAATTTCAGAGTTGGAAGGGACCTCTGGAGATCATCTAGTCCAGCCCCCCTGCTAAAGCAGGATTGCCTAGAGCACATTACTCAGGACTGCATCCAGACGGGTCTTGAAAGTCTCCAGAGGAGGGGACTCCACACCCTCCCTGGGCAGCCTGTTCCAGGGCTCTGTCACCCTCACCGTAAAGAAGTTTTTCCTCATATTCGATCGGAACTTTCTCTGTTCCAGCTTGTGCCCGTTACCCCTCGTCCCGTTACTGGGAACCACTGAAAAGAGCCTGGCTCCATCCTCCTTAAACCCACCCTTTAGATACTTGTAAACATTCATAAGGTCACCCCTCAGCCTTCTCTTCTCCATGCCAAAGAGTCCCAGCTCTCTTGGCCTTTCCTCGTAAGGGAGATGCTCCAATCCCTTAATTGTCTTTGTTGCGCTACGCTGGACTCTCTCCAGTAGTTCCCTGTCTCTCTTGAACTGGGGAGCCCAGAACTGGACACAGTATTCCAGTTGTGGCCTCACGAGTGCAGAGTACAGGGGGAGAATGACCTCCCTTGACCTGCTGACCACACTCTTCCCTGTGCAGCCCAGAATTCCGTTGGCCTTCTTGGTGACAAGGGCACATTGCTTGCTCATGGATAATTTACTGTCTACCAAGACCCCCAGATCCTTTTCTTCAGAACTGCTTTCCAGCAGGTCCACCCCTAACCTATATTGGTGCCTGACATTCTTCCTCCCCAGGTGCAGGACCCTACACTTGTCCTTGTTGAACCTCATTAGGTTCTTCTCTGCCCAGCTCTCCAGCCTGTCTAGGTCACGCTGGATGGCAGCACGGCCCTCTGGGGTGTCAGCCACCCCTCCTAGTTTGGTATCATCAGCGAACTTGTTGAGGATGCACTCTGACCCACCCCCATCCAGGTCATTGATGAATATGTTAAACAATACTGATCCATGTATTGACCCCTGGGGGACACCACTGGTTACAGGCCTCCAACTCGACCCTGCTCCATTTAATCACAACCCTCTGAGTCCTGTCACACAGCCAGCTCTCAATCCACCTCATTGTCCCCTTGTCTAGTCCACGCTTCCTCAGTTTCCTAAGGAGGATGTTATGAGAGACAGTGTCAAAAGCCTTGCTGAAGTCAAGGTAGATGACATCTGCTGCTCTGCCCTCATCCAGCCAACCAGTTACAACGTCATAGAAGGCTATGAGATTGGTCAGGCATGATTTACCCTTGGTAAATCCATGTTGACCAATTCCAATAACTTCCTGTTCCTGAACGTGCTTGGATATGACATCCAGAACGAGTCGCTCCATTACCTTCCCAGGGACAGAGGTGAGGCTAAGCGGGAACAGCTCTAGATCTGTGGGAGAACATGAGCCAAGGCTTCTGCCATCTCTTTTTGCATGCCCCGGTCTCCGTTGTCCCAAGGGATGTCTTTTCCTCTCTGTGTAGATGGTGCTTGTCCCTTAGGGGTAGGTCCGGGGGTGATGTCAGGTCTGGGACAGTGCCATCTGTGCTGTATGTGACACAGAGATTCTTCCCACCAGGGGGAGGCATCACAGAGCGCAACCTGCAGAGGATTCTGGAAGGCTCCACTGCTTCTGAGTTTCACTGCTCTGCTCGCTCAGCCCGGGACTCAGGAATGAAGTTCAGGTAACTAATTTTTTTTATTATTTTTTAGCAAAACTGTGCAAGGGAAAAGCTGGATTAATGTGAACATAAGTTTGTAGAACAGGCATGAATTTCAAACAGCTTTCTGGGTGCTAACTGTGCACTCGTGGATCATGGGATCGTGGATCTCGTGTATCATCTCGTGGGATCATGATGCCTGGCTCTGTATTCTGCAGTGTACGAATCCAGCAGTGCTCATCATCTGGACATGAGCTCCATGCATACCTGAATCCTTGGGGCATTTCTTCTGCTACCGCTGCCCTAGGGCTTGTGAGTGCACTCGTGTGGCACTTAGGAAGGCAGGTTCTGGTGTAGTAGCCTTAAACATTTAACACTGGAGCGTGTAGGATTTGGGAAGCCAGTGGGTTGTGCCTCTGAGGAATGAGTGAGGAATGGCTTACATTTGTCCACAGGTCTGCACTGGGTTTCTGTTGATGCTGTTGCTTCTTGCCTTTGGGTTATTTTTCTTTCTATTACTGTCTTATCTTTGGTCTGGGTGGCACCAGCAGGTTCTCTGGCCACTGCTGAGAATAGGGGAGAGAGTGGGTTTTCATTACTTACTCATCTGTATCCGTCTTACTCATCTGTATCACCTGCACATAGTAACCAGTCCTTTTCCTGACAGAAATCCGAACGTTGCCATGGGAGCGTCCTTCTCTGCCCCTGAATACTCCATAAAGGTGGCGGATGTGGCCAAAGTGAGGACCCTGAATGCGATCGCAAAGAACATTCTGTAGTGGAAGGCACCGTGCTGGGACAAGAGCGCTGAGATGCCAGGGTCTTCCCTGCCACATGGACAGATGGGTACTGCTTCCGTCCTTAGGCTGCAGAGGATGTGAACTAGGTGACGAAGCCTGACATCTCTTCCCTTGGCTTCCCCTGAATGACAAGTCCCTGGCCTGGAAGCTTACGTTGGCCATTTTAAATAAAAGGACTCATTCCCAGATGGTGCGTCAGCAAGCTGTTCAGCAGTATTTGGGAGGAAAGGAGCTGAGCAAGTAGGGGAACCGAATTGTGTAGCACTGCATGTGATTGTCAAATAAACACTGCAGCTGCCCTCAGTCTTGCTGTGCTTTTTTAAAATTTATTTTTATTTTACAGGTGAGACTGTGATGTGTTGCATAGCCTGTCAGACCCCTACTACTCCAAAGGAGAAAACAATCACATCCAGAATTCCAGGGAAGGAAATACCACAGCCACAGCTGGAAAACAAGGCCGGCTGTGGTCAGCCTGTAGGGTAGCTGGAGACGAGAAACGCAGCAGCTGCTAGGTAGAAAGGAGCACACGTAAGCTTCTTATTGATACACAGAGGCGATGAACACATTAAGTTCTAATGGGAAGGAGCTGCTAACTACCTGACTGATGAGGTGAGGTGGCTGTGAGGCATCCTGGGCCTGTGAGTGCTTGAGGTGGGATGGGCATACAGTGAGATTCTTTGGGGAGGACAAGGTGCTTTTTCTCATGGAGTTTCCAGGTCCTTTTCCTAACATGAAGCACAAACCATCTGCTTGTTCTCCAGACAGTGCTTGGGGCAAAGTGCCTGATGCGTGATTGCTGCCTAGTCGGAACTGAGGCCTTAGACTCATTTCCGTTAGCCTACAAAATACCTGATGAAAGATCTGAACGGTGCCAGAGTGGTCCATTTAAAGAGTAGAGACACAGAGATAAAACACCTTTGTTCTTTCTGCCTGCTCTTTAAAAGATCCACAAAGCTGAAGAGGATTCCCTGACAGCAGAGATCGCAGACCTTCTTTGGAAGCAAAAAACAGGGTTCAGATTTGTTTGCTCCTCTTGACAATAGCATACAGCCTGTGAGGACGTAGAGGAAAATGTAATATTTGACAAGAAGACAGCACTTTTGGTTATCTTAAACAGAATCGGGTCGTTGAAAACCTATAACCAAGACTAACTGCGTATCTTCAGCTCAAAGGGTACATGATGCATCAGAGGTATCAGTGTCTCCCAAAACACACCTCAGGAATGTAGGTGGTAGTTCTCGACGTAGGAGCCGGGAAGGGAATGGCTGCTCAGTGCTGGTGTCAGAGCCAGCTTCAGCACTGACAGAAACCCAGGCAGTAGGAGGGTTCCAAACTCAGAAGAAGAAATAATTAGATTTATGGTTATAGTCAATATAGTTCAGAATACCTGATTTAAGAGTTCATGGCTTATGTTGTGAAATTTCATGAGTCGTGGTGATTAAGATATCGGTAGCAAAATTAATGCGAATATTCTGCTGACACAGCTTCGTCAGCGTCATAAACACAGAGTTCCGTTCTTTCTTTTTGCACAATGTTAAAAAAAAGAAAAAAAAGAGGCTTTTGAACTCATGCATAACAAAGCAGAGAAACAAACCCTTCAGAAACAGAAATGGGCACTGAGGACTGGACTAATTTGTAAATTGCATTGCAGAAGCCTCTGTCCTGGACCAGACCCTGTGTGAGACGGGTATGAAGCAATGCCTAATTTTGAAAACTTAGGTTATAAGATGGTGGACAACAGATGGGTAAAAGCAGGGGAGCTCAGGGAAATGGTGTGGTATTGTTGGCCAAAGAGATCTTACCACCTTGGTAAGCTTGGTCCCAGTGAACGTTTTCTGGGTATTGTAGCAAAGGAAGCTTTATGGAAGGCGCTGAAGGACAGTGATGTGGCTTTGTGGGTTTTTAGGAGGAGGATGTCCCAGGTACGAGGGTAGATAAAGTGGGCGTGGGCTTGCTTTGGACATTGAAGACAGCTGGCATCCTGTGCCAACCAAAGCACTTCAGCTCTGAATGAGAAACCAAAGATGGGGTGGGGATGGGCTGTGACGTACCAACAAGTGATGCGACAGCATTAAATAGGAAGGTGTGATGAGCAAGTGCTCCCCCCGGGCCGGAGTGCTCCAGGTGGGTACGAGCAAGAGCAGTGGCTCCCTGTGGCAGCGAGCAGAAGGAAGAATCACGTCAGCACTCTGAATGGAGAAGGGCTGAGGGAGTGATTGCTTCATTCACTTATTTCTTACCCATCGCATCTGATTGCTGCTCTCATCAGCAGTCTCTTGGTTCTGGCCTGGAGGACCTAGCACTAGGGGTAGCGTTATTTACAAAAACAAGTGGATTTAATCAGACAAGCCAATAATAATTAACCAATGAGTTGGACATTGAACTTTCCTCTTTTACTGATGGTGAGAGGGTTGTTCCTGAGCAATTACTCATTGTATCACCCGTGACTTATGAGTTATCTCTAACTCCATGAACAGTGAGACAGCAGAATCCTTGCGGTCATCCTACCATCCCCTTTTACCTGCTGTTCCCCAAGAGCATGCATGATAAAGCAAATTCAGTTCCAGCCTTAGAGTAGCACCATCCCTACCTGCCCCTCCACCTTTCTAAGCAGCCAGGTGATGATGTAGTGGCAGTTATCCTTCTTGGGAATGGTCCTCTGGCTGTCTCAGATGCGGGAGTTGCCTTAGAATGAATATTCAAAGTCTCTTGGGTTTTGTGGTCAGTCAGCTGCTGTAACATGCAGACAACACAGAGATGTGGGAAAGGGAAAAGCAAAAGGAAGAGCTGGGAAAGTCTCCGGGCTCTGCAGGCCAGAAGTAGTTGGTAAAAGGAACCTGGATCCTGGGGACTCAGAAAGACCACTGCACCATGTGGTCAGCTCAGCTGCCAGATGCTGCAAGTTCCCAAGCCTGGAGCACTGCTGGTGCCCTGGGCCTCCCTGCTGGGTGGTACATGAGAAGAAGGGTACTGTCGTCTTTGGCTCGTGAGGGACCAGCCTTTGCTGGGCTTTTCAGCTGCATTCAGCAGGCTCCTTCTGGCAGGAAAGGTCTGTTACACCAATGTAGGTTGTCTTCAGTGGGACCATAGGAGCTTGTCTTGGTTGGTGTGTGCTGGTGAAGGCTGTGGTTTCTGAGTGGTGGCTGTGATTTCTGAGCAATGGCTGTGGTGTCCTGCAGTGACTGTGACAGCGGCTTCCCAGCATCTCCCCTTACATCTCTTTCTTGGGTCTTCCTCTCCTCCCTTCCCCAGAGACCATGCAGTTTACAAAGCCCTTTTGGTCACTGCTTTGGTTTGTGGTGTTGTGCAACAGGACCAAGTTAACAATTAACTGCATGTCATCAGGGTTTTTGTCCCAACACCACTTGAGGGTGTGTGGGGACTTTTATCCCAAGCATCCACCCAGGATTCTCACAACGAGGCAGAGTGAGGGGAAGGAGCTGCCATCTCTTCTCGCCTGAGCCATGTCGGCAGCCCTGGATGAGTTCTGCGGCTCCGTCTTTTGGGTGAGTGGTTGCATCACCCCCATCACCCGTTCTTGGGGTGGGATGCTCAGCAGATGGGGAGAGCAGTAGATCCCAAGGCTCACAGCCTGTTCAGCCAGTGGGACCCAACTGCCAGCGGTCAGCCAAGGTTCTGCTATTTATCCAAGGGCTGGTACCCATGAGACAACCATGCAAATGGCAGTTCCCTGAGCGAGCCCTGTCCTGTTTTAGCCCCGCAGCCCATCTGGGAACACAGGACACCCTGCATGGACCTCTTGGGGAGCCATTTGGGTCCAGACACTGGTGCTGGCTTGGCTCCAGCAAGGGGTGGCTGTGGGGGAGGCCCTCCCGGGTTCAGGCAGATAGATGGGTAGGGGGATGCCACCCGGGACCTTGGATGAGTGCTGACATGCTCAGCCGGGAAGGTGGGTGTTGAGGAGGGGGGGGGCGATGGGGTGGAGCAGGGTGGGCAGGAGCTATAGGAGTGACATCCCGAGTGACTTGGCTGTCTGTCCTTGCTGCCCCCCAGAATGCCTCCTACCTCACTCGTCCGGATGCCGACCTGCCCGTATGCTTCCAGCAGACTGTGCTGGTCTGGGTCCCCCTTGGCTTCTTCTGGATTTTGGCTCCATGGCAGCTCCTGCCCATGTGCAAATCCAGAACCAAGAAATCATCTGTGACCAAACTCTACATCATCAAACAGGTAGAGTGGGGCTGAGGGGGCACAGAGGCCAGGCTGGAGCAGCCTGGGATGGAGAAGTGGTGAGTGGAAAGCCTCTGGGCTGCAGTCAGGTGCGGGATGGAGAGATTAGAAGTGTAGGAGAGACGGAGCAATGGGCTAGGGCACCACCTGGGACAGAAACATAAAGGGGGGCCCAGGAGGAGGCATAACTGGGACAGAGGGGATAATGGTGCTGGGATGCACTGGGAGGGAGGGCTGAAGTGTGTACTGGGGCCTCTCGTCTTGTGGGCTGTTATTCTCCAAGCTTAAAATGATGTCAGTGCTCCTGTGGAAGTCCTGCAGGTTCACAGGACCCTAGAAAGCTCTCCTGGGCCAGGTTTGGGTTGGAAAGGGTGTAACAGTGTATGGGACAGAGTGCTTTTATGCCCGACTGTGTTGTCTCCCAGTGGTTCCCAGTGCCCATGATGGGCTGGGTCTCCCCTCACAGCTGCTCCCATCTCCCTGCAGGTTCTGGCTACCTTGCTGGTGCTGACAGCAGTGGCAGAGTTGGCCCTGGCATTTGTAGAGGACACAGAGCAGGACCCCCTGCCAGCTGTCCAGTACACGAACCCCAGCCTGTACATCGCCACCTGGGTAAGGGATCAGCCGGTAAATGTGCTGTGTGTCACCAAAGAGACAGGGCGTGAGACCGCGGGGCCAAGCAGCAGAAAACTTCCCATAGCACAGAGATCAGCTGGAAGCCATGGCCACGAGGGAAGCGTAGCCTGGAAGATGGGTAGGGACTATCCCTGAACGTGTGTGGGTGCTGCAAAAGGGCAATAGGTTGAGGGCAGGTGTCTGGTTGTACAGTGCTCAGTCCTTCTATCCTTAAAGCTGGGATAGATACTACACCTGTGAACATAGCTGGGCTTTCTGGCAGAAGCCTTAATAGCAGTATGGGTTTCACAGGACTGATTGCACAGCGTGAACATCAGACCACGGGTTGCTGCTCTGATGTCTCACAGCTTCCCACGGGTTGCTGCTCAGTTTTGTGCGAAGAGTTGAGAAGTGCCACAGGATGAGGGGAAAGCTGAGGACATAGGGGCTGTAAGCTTGATGGAAGTTGTTGATACCTTGTATGAGACATGGGATATTCTAACAGTCTTATCAATGCCATAACTCTCAGGAGCTGCACTGAAAAGCAAAAGCAATACTGCTGTTTGCTACCCTTTGTATTTTGTTGTGTCATTTGGTTTCAAGTGCAGAGTTCATGGGAGGTTATAAGTCAAGGGGACTGCCCAGAAAGGCTGCACTGCTGGGTCTCTGATCTGGCTTTAATTCCAGGTCTGGAGGCAATATGCAGGAGACAGGGTGTCTCACACAGCTGGGCGTATCTGAGAATCTGGGGTGAGAACAGCTAAAAAGAGAAATAGTGCCCTGCTGTAATGTTAGGATGTCTTTAGACCTTGCTTTTCCTATGAGGAGCCTGATCCTCCTGAAATAAACCTTTGCCCTGTGCAATTAACTCCAAAGCTTATGTAGAGTTGGCAGCGACCTCAGTCACTGGGAGCTCAGTGTCTTCAAGGCAGAGAATCCCAGCAGATCATGTGTGCCGGCATCCCGTGACACATGCACCAAAGGCATGTTCAGAGCCCAGACCTAGTCCTGCACCCTTACCTGAACCACTGACAGGTTTTCCTTCCTCCAGCTCCTGGTCCTGCTGATCCATGATGCGCGACGCTTCTGCTTGTGCAGAGACTCCGTGATACTTTTCTGCTTCTGGGTGTTGTCCCTGCTCTGTGGGATATTTCCGTTCCAGTCACTGCTCCGGAGAGCCCTACAGGTTGGGTTTGGCAGGAAGCTCTGCGCTTCCCTGTGGTCTTGTTCTGTCCCCAAAGAATGTCCCTTCAGACTTCATCTCTTGACACACTCTCAGTGGTATCACTGAGGTCCCAGCTGCCCTAGGGACCTTGGGGAACCAGAAGATACCTGAGAAGGAATTGCTTTTTGAGTGTGGGGAGGCATAACCTCTCCAGGCCAATTTCTCCTCTTATGGACTTATGGGAGGAGGTTAGGGAGAAGCAGGGAGGGGTGGCGAAGGAAAGCTGAGCCAGGACCCCAGGTGAGTTTTACACTGCCTGGTCGGGCTCAGCCATGTTCACTGTCCTGGGGATGGATCTTGTCTCTGAGGTCCAAGTGGCCTTGAGACAAGCCCCAACAGTCACCTGTGACTCTCCATTCCTGCAGGCACCAATCTCTGATGTGCCACGGTTTGTCCTTTTCTTCATCTCCTACGGGCTCCAGCTGCTGCTCTTCCTTGTCTCAGGCTTCTCAGATGTCACCCCGGAAACAAAGGAAATCACGAAGAAGGTGCGAGGTCCATGTGGGAGTGGGCTTGGGGTATCACATCCTGGCTGGTGTTGTGTGGTCCATGGTGGGCTCCATGCAGAGACTCCTCCTGGCCCCTCTGGGAGGGCAGGTCTGGGGACTTCAACAAGGGGCTCAGCGAGAGCTGGAGCCTGCAGCCTGGGGCATCTGCATGTGTGCCCAAGGTGGGTGTGCTTCTGGCTGTGAGATGGGGTTCCTGGGGCTGGAACCAGCACGGTTTGAAACCTCTGGCATTCCTCAATGGCTGGGGGTGGCGAGTCAACTCTTGTCACCACCATCCCTCAGCATCAACGACTTCTTGGTACCCAAACTCTTTGTTTTGTACCCTAGAATCCAGAGGTGACAGCCTCTTTCCTGAGCTCCGTCACCTTTGCATGGTACACCAGGTGAGCTGCGCTCCTCGGGAGGTTGCGCTGGTGCAATCAGGGATGCTCTAAGGCTGGGCCAGTGCTGTTTGGGGGAGCCTGCAGCACAAGCTGCTTGGAGTCAGTCATAAGAGGCACCGCATTTGGTGCAGTCTGTGCAGCCTGAGCTCAGGGCCAAGCTGAGTGTGAAGGGCTCTGCATTTGCAGCAGGGACTCTCCCACATGTGTAACGTTGGGGACTTGCTGAGGGGAGATTTCTCTGCTCCACAGCACAGTTTTCAAGGGCTATCGCAAGCCCTTGGAGATAGAGGATATCTGGGAATTGAAAAGTGAAGACAAGATACAGACTATTTATGCTGTTTTCGAGAAGAACATGAAGACTGCGGTGAGGAAGGCCCAAGCAGAACTTGAAAAACGGAAACGCAAGAAAAGACGCCGGGAAGGTGACCCGGACCACGGGAAAATGAGCAAGGCCCAGAGCCAAGACATCCTGGTGCTGGTAAATCCCTTTCCACTCCTGGCCTTGCATGGGACTAAGAGATCCAGGTCCAGCCCTGGGGAGTAGGGTCACCTCCCCTCCCTGCAGCCCCCTTTGCTGGGTTTTCCCCTGTTCGATTCTGCAGGGCCATAGGCAAGAATGGGGGAACCCATGACAAGGTCTTCCCTGTCCTCAGCAGATCCCTGTATTTTGAGAGACCAGGAAAGTCTCCATCCTTCTACCCCACAGAAGGAGAGGAACCACCCTCAAGTCTGCAGTACAAGCAGCTCCCTTATCTCTGTCTTTCCCCAACCCTGTTACCTCCTAGCAATGAGGTCAGAGTGAGCATCACTCTACGGTCACCACAGCCTCAGATTCTTCCTGGGGTGCCGGATATTTCGCCTGAGGGGTTCAGGTTGGTCTGAGGTTTGCAACAGCTGTTTTTAGTGCATCTGCACAAGAGAGGTGTGTGTTAGTATTGGGGGTGTATGACAGGAGCAGAGATCAGCGAGAGGGAACATGACAAGAGTTAAAGCTAAGGCTTCATTCAGGATACCTGATCTGAGGGCTGTGGCACTGCCCTGGAATCATCTTTCCAGGTGCAAGGAGCCTGCACAACCAGCTCCTTTGCTTCTGTGTGGGCTTCTCTCTAGGAGGAGAAGCAGCCAAAGAGGAAGAAGAAGGGGAACAAAGGGGACTCTGTCCCTCACAAGGATTTCCCCAGGGGCTGGCTGGTGAAAACCTTGTGCAAGACCTTCTGGCAGAACCTCCTGCTGTCCGTGGCATTCAAGCTGGTGCATGACGGACTTGTGTTTGTCAGCCCCCAGCTGCTGAAGTGAGTCCTTTCTCTCTGTCCCCGTCCCTGCCTTGTCCTGGCTTTGCACCCAGCCCCACCACCTCCCTGTGTGCACTGCATCCGACTCCATCATCTCCATATGTGTACCCCTCCCAGCCCCACACCCTGGGGAATTTTTGTGCCCTCAACAAAGATGTGAGAATGTGTTGGGTTACTGTTCTTACAGCTCTTATGGGTGATATCTTGCTCCCTGCTCCCTACATCCTTTTTTATGCAGTCCTGCTCCCTCCCAGGAGACACTCCTGGCTCTTCTTTGGGGCCCTTAATGAATCAGCCCAGCAGGACCTGCCCCGTTTGTTTTGCAGAGCCTCACAGTCTCTGTGGATGATCTGACACAAGTGACCGGATGCTGTATGTGAAATACAGTGTCCCTGGGGTGGGGGTCCCCAGCTTGCTGAGCACGAGCCAGCTGTCTGGGCAGGGTCTCTGTCACCACTCTCGTGAGGATGCTCTCCCTGCGTTGGTTTGGAGCATCCTGCCTGGGTCTATCTTAGTAGGGTGGGGGTCTCATGGGCCACTCTGCCCTCCAGGCTGCTGGTCGCCTTTGTGTCGGATGAAGAGTCCTTCGCCTGGCAAGGCTATCTATACGCCATCCTGCTCTTCCTGACGACCATGATCCAGTCCCTCTGCCTGCAGCAGTACTTCACCTTGTGCTTCAAGCTTGGCACAAATGTGCGTGCCAGTCTCATTACTGCCATCTACAAGAAGGTTGGTGTGACCCTGTCATCACCCTCGTTCGCTTCCTCCAAGCTGGGATACCAGCATCTCTTGCCTGCCCCATTAACCTGGGGCGACTGGGGTGTGAGCCCTTTGCTTCCCAGGAAGGCACAGGGAGAGCTTGACTTGTGGGACACCCACCCAGGGCTGGGGACACTGTGGGTGCTAGTTTTGCTTGGGACCTGGGTGCTGCAGCCATGTGTTTGACAGCTACCAGGGGCTGAGGGAGGTTTCCCTTCAGAGCAGTGCAACACTGTGGGCAGCTGTCGCTGGGATTCCCGCATGGGGATGTGTTTCTTTGCCCCCAGCATCCAGTGGCTCTCAGTGTGCTGGCAGTGCTGACAGCACCTGTGGCCAGCAGAGAGGCACCAGGAGCAAACCCAGGAGCGGTTTCTGCCTGGCCTGCTAATTCCTTGCTCTGTGCCATCCTGCTGGCAGCCAGGCTGCTCCCAAAGCAGCTTGCAGTGACTCTGCTTTCTCTCTCCAGGCACTCACCATGTCCAGCGCTACCCGCAGGGAGTCCACGGTGGGAGAGACTGTGAATCTGATGTCAGCTGATGCCCAGAGGTTCATGGACATGTCCAACTTCGTTCACCAGCTGTGGTCATCCCCCCTGCAAATTATCCTGTCCATTGTCTTCCTCTGGGGAGAGTTGGGCCCCTCTGTCCTGGCTGGCATTGCAGTCATGGTGCTACTCATCCCCATAAATGGGTTCCTGGTTGCCAAGGCCAAAACCATCCAGGTCAGTGGTGGATGCAAGATCCTTCCTGGCCTCCCACTCCTGAGCCCCACTGTTGCTCTCCTCACTCATTTTCCCCACTCCCCTACCCTTCCCTGTTATCCCGCGGATCTTTCCCAGCCAAGAAGCTCATCTGACTTGGGTTGGGGGTGTCTTTAGCCTGAGCTGGGACCTGATCAGCTGCGACCTGTGAGACCTGTTGTACCATCACAGCTGAACTTGAACAGGGCTGGGTGCAGCCTTGAGGACTGAAAGTGAGATATTACCAACCATAAAATAAAGCTCTAGCTTCTAGCTGACGACAGGGTGCTGTTTTTCCCAGATTGTCCAGAGCCCTGGGGGTCCAAGGTCCAGCTTTGTGGGATGGCTCCTCTGGGCTCTGGAGCCCACCCTTCCTTTCCCAGGGACAGACCAGATGTATTTCCAAGGGTGAGCTGCTGTCTGGTTTAGGTGACTTTTGGCTCTTCTGTTTGTAGGTGAAGAACATGAAGAACAAGGATGAGCGCATGAAAATTATGGGTGAAATCCTCAACGGAATCAAGGTGAGCAGTGGAGTAGAGACCCCCTGGTCAGCTGCTGCACCCCTCTTCTTGCTGCACTGTGCCTGGAGGCAGCACACCTCTATAACCCTACAGCACCAGTGTTATAGTATAGCTTGGGGCCCCTGCGTCTGGCGTAGCCAAGCCTCAGTCTCTGCAATTCCCTTGGCTTCCTCACCTTTTAAAAGGTTGGCTGAGGAGGAGCTCTGGGTACCTGGACCAAGACTTGGGAGCCAAGAGAGGGTTTTCTAGGGTTTTCCTGGATGGCTGTGGTGGAGAGCAGGCTGTCATGGTGGCACAGGGGCTGGCAGTGGCCTGTATTCCAAGGATGAGGGAGTGGGAATGCAGCAGGGAAGTGCTCTAAGCCGTGGGACAGGACAGGAGAGGGGAGATGCAGTGGCCAAGCAGACTTCTGAGCAAGCCAGGAGCTGGTGATGGAGGTGCTGGCCACCAGCAAGCTGAGCGTGGAGGTGAGCATTACCATGAAGCCAGCACCCTCTCACCCTGATCATACCACAGATCCTGAAGCTTTTTGCCTGGGAGCCATCATTTGAGAAGCGAGTCAATGAGATCCGGGCACGTGAGCTCAAGAGCTTGATGAACTTCAGTTACTTGCAGTCAATCTCTATCTTCGTGTTCACGTGTGCCCCCTTCCTGGTGAGTGCCAGCGGGTCTGGGGAGGGCTGCACCTTCCTCAGAGCTGGGGTTGGTCTGTGTCCAAGGGGATGGGAAAGACTGGGAACCTCGG
Source organism: Dromas ardeola (assembly GCA_013398915.1). Classification (NCBI taxonomy): domain Eukaryota; kingdom Metazoa; phylum Chordata; class Aves; order Charadriiformes; family Dromadidae; genus Dromas; species Dromas ardeola. The sequence goes on from VYZM01008036.1 coordinate 42,408, forward strand.
CTGGAGTGCTTCTGCAGGGAGGAAGGGGATGGCTGACAGATGCCTGGGATCTGGGACCAGAGTACGGTCCTGGCTGCTGCCAGGAGAGCTGAGGTGGAAAGGGGTCCCTTCAGAGTGGTGAAACGCGACCCAAAGCAGAAGGGAAGCAGGAGAGGAACAGATCTCCAGCAGGAAGGCACTGCTGAGTCCTTAGGGGAGTATGAGGGGCTGGGCTGCACACAACCACACAGATGGTGACTTTCCCTGCTGTCTGTCCTAGGTCTCCTTGGCCACCTTTGCTGTCTATGTCCTGGTGGATGAGAACAACATCCTGGATGCACAGAAGGCCTTTACTTCCATCTCCCTTTTCAACGTGCTGCGCTTCCCCATGACTATGCTACCCATGGTCCTCTCTTCCCTGGTGCAGGTCAGCCCTCACATAGGGCAGGGGGTGCAGGGGGATCTCATGATACCTCTGCCCAAACCAGCAACTGAGGCTCGGGTCTGTGGTGGACCTGGATCTTGGACACCCAGGCAGGAGTCAGTGCACAGAACTCTGCTGGCACTGGGGTGGGACAGGACTCAATGCCTGACACAGGCTTGGGGCTCAGAGGCTGGGGCTGGCGCTTGGGTGGGGGCTGTGTGTATGGGGTGCTCTGCTTATGGGGCTCCTGCCAGCCCACCCAGCTGTGCCCCATGCCCACATGCCATCCTCTTTCTGCCACGGCAGGCCAACGTGTCGACTGCGAGGCTGGAGCGCTACCTGGGTGGAGAAGACCTAGACACCTCAGCTATCCACCACAAACCCATCGCAGGTAGGTGAACCTCCAGGTTAGTCCCTGTGGGTCACAGGCTGGCCTGACCCTGGGCTTTCCCAGCCCTGAGGCACATCTCTCTGCTGACAGGCAGCGCTGTGCGTTTCTCGGAGGCCACGTTTGCCTGGGAGCAGGACGGCAATGCTGTGATACGAGAGTGAGTGCTCTGCACCATGTTGGGGACAGATGGGTGGGGAGAAGGGAGTCTTTCTGCATTGTTAGTTGGGGACGGCGGTCAACTCTTACGGTGCTTCTAGAGGCGAGTGCCCCAGGGACGCTGCTCCATGCTGTCCCCGTGCAGGGGCTGGTGGGTGACCTGGCAGCGCTGCTTCCTCAGCCCTCGTGTCTTTGCAGTGTCACCCTGGACATCGCACCCGGGAGCTTGGTGGCCGTGGTGGGGGCTGTGGGCTCAGGCAAATCTTCGCTGGTGTCAGCCATGCTGGGGGAGATGGAGAATATCAAGGGACACATCAACATCCAGGTGAGAGGAGCCGGCCGGCGCAGGGGGCTGTGGGGCTGCCCGGGAGCTCAGCGGGGAGGCAGCAGGGCAGGACTGGTCCTGGAGTGGTGACTCAGGGCAAGGACAGGCTGCAGGAGATGGCAGTGTTCCTGTGTCTCTCTTTCCAGGGCTCGCTGGCCTACGTCCCCCAGCAGGCCTGGATCCAGAACGCCACACTGAAAGACAACATCCTTTTTGGGTCAGAACTGGACGAAGCCAGGTATCAGCAGGTTATCAAAGCCTGCGCCCTCCTTCCAGACCTGGAACTGCTGCCTGCGGGTGACCAGACAGAGATTGGAGAGAAGGTATCGACCCTGGGCACCATGGGTTTCCCATAGCACCTGCAGCAGAGGACAGAGCTGGTGCCCTGTGCCAGCCCAGGGCTCAGGGGTGTCCCTTCCCTCCCAGGGCATTAACCTGAGCGGGGGCCAGAAGCAGCGAGTCAGCCTGGCCCGGGCAGTGTACAGCAACGCAGACATCTACGTCCTGGACGACCCGTTGTCTGCCGTGGATGCTCACGTCGGCAAGTACCTCTTCGAGCATGTGCTGGGGCCAAAAGGGCTGCTGCAAAAGAAGGTGAGCATCCGTGCCCTCCTCCCCACCACCGGTCCAGGCAGGAATTGCACTGGCATGGTGTTGACCATCCAGGGAAGTTTGAGGTTGCTTGCTTGGGACGGAGAAGGGTCCTGTGGCTTTCATGTGGGGCTGCAGCAGGCAGGAGAGACCTCATGGGTCCCCAGAGGGGTGCCCTGTGTCCCCATAGCCAGGCAGTGATAAGCAGAGAGGTCCCCAAGTAGGGGATGGAGAGCCTGCAGGCGCATGGCTGGGGGGCAAGGGGTGCTCTGATGCTCACTACCCTGCAACCACTTTGTTGCAGACGCGGATCTTGGTGACGCACAGTATCAGTTTCCTGCCCCAGGTCGATAACATCGTGGTGCTGGTGGCAGGAGCAGTGTCTGAGCATGGCTCCTACAGCACCCTGCTTGCAAACAGGGGGGCCTTCGCCCAGTTCCTGAACTTGTACGGCAGCCAGGAGGAGAATGCTTCAGAGAAAAATACCACAGGTACTGGGAACACAACGGGGCTGTGGCAGTTAGAGGGGCTGTGCGTGTGTCTTGGGCTTATGAAAACCCCAAGACCTGATCCGTCAGTCTGTCCTGGCTCTATTCACCCCTGGCCCCAGTGGTGGCCCCTGTGAATCCATCCCAGCTTCTGGCAACCAGCAGCACAAGGACTTTCTGCCTAAGATTTGCATCCAGACTTTGTGTTGAACAGCCAGCGAAGGACCTGTCTAATTTTGTCGCTCCTTTTTTAGTTCATTTATGTTTATGGGTCTCATAATCTTATGTGGCAACAGGCTCCGCACCTTAGTGATGCTGGGGTGAGAGAGATCCTTTGGTTTATTCCAAACATGCTGTTGGATAACATTTCATCTTTATCATGTCCCTCGGTGCTATGTGGAGGAGTGGTGTCAGGTCAGGTGGATGCTCAGCCTTCCTGGACTCAGCCCAGTTGTCCAGCTGGAGCCTGGCTATTCCCAGTATGTCCCCACAGGACCCATCTCCACCTGCTCAAAGAGATGCTCCTGAACTGGAGTGAAATGACCTACCAGATCTTGCACCTACTGAACTAGCACAAATCTCTGCTTGAGGTCTCACCAGTGGTACTGGGATAAGCTAGCAGCAGGGACTGCCTCAGTGAAGGCCTTTAGCCCTACATGCCCTGTCAATTCTCCCTCCAGCACAATGGATTTCTTCCTCCTCCTGCTGTACTGGGCTTGCGGCAGGGTTGGAGAAGGTGTGATGTGTGGTGGTAGGACAGAGCCCGGGGTGCAGGGTGGAGCTGAGCGCAGCAGAGGTGTGGTGCGTGGGATCTGCTCCCTCCTCAGTGCCTGACCCTACCTTCCCTCATCCCTGTCCTTGTAGCTGTTGCTTTAGCTGGGGATGAAGAGCAGGGTGATGAAGACGGTGAGCCTTGCGTGGAGGAAGGCCCTGATGATGTGGTGACCATGACCCTGAAGCGAGAGGCCAGCATCCATCAGAGAGATTTCAGTCGCAGGTGGGGGACTCCACCTGGGCTCTCAGCTGTCTCCCATGGCCCCTGCACTGCTCCCTTGGAGTTGGGGGTCTGGGGGCTTCACTGGGGGGGACTCCTGCAGAAAAGAGGCTGGGAGCCCCACTACCTGCTCCTACCACCAGCTGGGCTGGGTCAGGAGCATCTGATCTTGCCTTTACTCCCATTAGTGTGTCCCAGCCTCACTCTGTGATCTTCCCTGAAACTCCTGCCACTGGCTGGTTCTGCTTTTGGGGACAAGGGCTATGATTTCATGGCTGCAAACGGCTGGGGCTTCCACAGGACTCATTCAAAGCTGCCCAGTTAGGATGTTATTTCCCAGAGGGCTCCAGCACTGGAGTCTCAGAGCAGCATGGGGATGGACCCCCAGGAGAGAAGGACCCATCCAGCACCCTGTGACTAACACTGCCGATCACCTCCCTGCAGCCTGAGTAAAAGCAGCACCAATTCCTTGGAGAAAGCCCAGGAGAAGCCCCCGAAGAAGCTGAAGGGCCAGCAACTGATCGAGAAAGAAACTGTGGAAACTGGCAAGGTGAGGAGGATGGGTGGAGTGGGCACTGTGCTGCCCTGGCTCACTGCTACAAGACCCTGACTGTGGCTTGGAGAAGCTGGTGCTGGCATTCTGTGGCCCCATTGCAGCCAAGAGGCATTGAAGGAGACAGAGCTGCCTGGGGCTGGTGGGCAAGTAGTGGAGGGGAGCCCTGTGGGCAGCAAGGTGGTTGTCCCAAGGCTGTGCTGGGTGTCGTCGGACACAGTTCGCTGGGCAGCGGTTTGATGGACTGAATTGGTCCACAGGTGAAGTTCTCCATGTACCTGCGGTACCTGCGTGCTGTTGGCTTGTGGTATTATTTCTGGGTTGCCGTGGGCTACGTCGGACAGTACGTCGCCTTCGTGGGGACCAACCTGTGGCTCAGTGCCTGGACTGACGATGCGCAGTACTACCTGAACCAGACCTATCCCGCAGAGCAGCGAGACCTACGAATCGGTGTCTTTGGGGCGCTGGGGGTGTCACAAGGTGAGCGTGGGAGCACAGGGCATCCTGCTCACCTCAGCTGTGTGGTCCAGAAGGGATATGGCTTGCAAGGCCCGCAGCCAGCAGTGCAGCGAGGAGCAAGGGGCCCAGCATTGTGTCCGTCTGCCTGCTGCTGCCTTCCCTCCTGCTCCTGACTCAACTTGGGGACAGATACCAGTGTGAAGCCAGCATAAATTGCCCCAGGAAGTCTGTGTTGCCCCCTTAGGTTGAAGATCACTGTCCTTAAGCAGCTTGGAGATAGTGCCAGGGCCCAAGGCTTTCCAAAACGGTTAATGTTCTTCTCCTGTGGTGGGACACAGTTACTGGGGCCTCCCAAGAAGGTGGGATGCAGGACTATCATAGCGGCTCGCTGCAGAGCTGCGGGCTTGGAGTTGCTTCATTTGACCCAAAGGGTGCCTGGAGCTAGCGTCACACATGAGCTGGTGATGACCACCCTGTGCTCTCCTTGCAGCTCTCTTCCTGCTCTTTGCAACCATCCTGTGTGCTCAGGGTGCCGTGCGAGCCTCCCGGGTCTTGCATCAGCAACTGCTCAGCAACATCCTGCGTGTGCCCATGAGCTTTTTTGACACGACCCCAAGCGGCCGCATTGTGAATAGGTTTGCCAAGGTAAGAGAACAACCCCAACAGGGAGAAGGTGTTTGTTCTGGCAGGTCTGGAGAGCGTTGGGTGGTGGCACAACGCTGTTGCTGTTCAGCACTGCACAGATGAACCCAGTTCAGGGCCTGGAAGGGACCTGAAGGGCATGGTGGATGTGAGGCTGACTGTGAGGCAAACCACAGCCTGGGCTATACTAGGAGGACAGTGGCCAGCAGGACACAGCAAGTTACCATCTCCTCTCCTCAGTGCTAGGGAGGCCACACCTGGATACTGTGTCCTGTTTTGGGGACACCTGGTCAAGAGGGACATGGAGAAACTGAAGAGGGTCCAGAGTAGATTACCTGAGAGGCAGGAGCCCAGAGCTCATGTCCTGTAATGAGTTGAGAGTCCTTCTGCTTGTGTTCCCAATGGGAGTCCTTCTGGTTGTGGACCCTCAGCGAAATATACAGTCTTTGCTACATAAATGAGATTCATAAAACAAAGCAAAAAATGAGAAAGGAGGGAGAATACAGACAGGTAGCTTCAATTGTGCAGCAGCTCCACTTCTTCCTTTGGTGGCATCTCTTGATTTTTGGGAATAAAAATCTCTTTTGAGATCAAGCCTATGGGCCTGATGGGTTTACTCCGAGATGAGGAAGTATGTGGTACCCAGCTAGGAGAGGGATGATGACCAGCTGGCTGGATGATGGACCTGGGGTCAGCCCTGTCCCTCTTTCTGCCTCAATTGCTCCCCGTGCATCCTGGGTCCAGGCAAAGATGCAGTTCCCAAAGCTGGTCTGTGCTACAGGGGAATATTATAGAAAACTTCTATGTTAAATCAGCTGTTCCCAAGCTAAAAGCCATGTCCCTAAATGGGGTTGTGACCCTAACACCAATTCAGTGTCATCCAATATTTTTGCAAGTGTCTGGCACTGTGTTGCTACATGAGTGTGTAGGAACCCCATATTTGGGGAGCCTTTGGACTTCTCCCTCTCTCTGGGGTCACTGACTGCTTCTCCCCACTTCCTTGTATGCTCCAGGACATCTTCACGATAGATGAGACCATTCCCATGTCGTTCCGCAGCTGGCTCTCCTGTTTCATGGCCATCATTAGCACATTGCTCATGATCTCCTTGGCCACCCCATTCTTCGCTCTCATTATCATTCCCTTGAGCATCTTCTACTATTTTGTGCTGGTGAGTAACCGGGGCGTGAGGGAAGCTTCTGCCCTGCTTAGAGCAGTATCTTTGTCACTGCTGGGCTTTGTGTTGGTAACCAAGCTGTGTCCCTCATTTCAGCGCTTCTATGTCTCCACGTCACGCCAGCTACGGCGTCTGGACTCTGTAACTAGGTCTCCCATCTACTCCCACTTTGGTGAGACAGTGTCAGGCCTTTCTGTGATCCGGGCCTATGGACACCAAGAGAGGTTCCTGCAGCAAAATGAGAGCACCATGGACATCAATCAGAAAACTGTTTACTCCTGGATAATCTCAAATAGGTGAGTTTTACTCCTTATGCCACAGCACAGCCTGCAGCACCTCTGCCCAGGGGCTTCTGGGTCCTGAGGGAGGTCCCTCAGATACTTCAGTACTCCCTCTTGATCTCAGGACTGAGGGTTTGTGTAGAAACTGTGTGAGCTTGGGACAGGGACACCACCTGTGGGAAGGAGACATATTAGGGTGATTTTGAAAGCCAGAGTGTGGCCTCCTACGAAGTGCCCAGAGCCTGGGCAGGGTGAGCTGCGCTGTCAAGAGCCAAGATGCTCTTGGTGGGTTCTGGGGAGACCTGATGCTCCAGGCTGGGTGGGAGTGCAATGGGAGCACTGTCTGGTGTTGATGTGTTACTGGTAGATGCTTTGGGTGTGTGAGGGTTGTGCAGGTGGAGCTCCTCTGATGCATGGCATTACCAACACCGGAGGTTACGTGTGAGACCCAGGGACAGAGGGGTAAAATGAAGCTGCTGGGAGAACTGGCCACAAATTGCATGCTGTGTAGGTGCAGGTACCATGTGTACAGCGCTGGGCGCAGGGCTGGGTGCGCAGGTATGCTGGTGGGGTGCTGGTCTCACTGGTGGGCCCAGTGTTGGACACAGGCAGATGCCTCTCCCACCACCCCTCAGCCGTCCTCTCCCGGTGCAGGTGGCTGGCCATCCGTCTGGAGTTCGTTGGGACCCTGGTGATCTTCTTCTCTGCGCTTCTAGCAGTGATTTCAAAGAGCACTTTGGAGGGCGGCATCGTGGGTCTTTCTGTCTCCTCCGCCCTCAACGTGAGTCAATGAAAGCTTTTTCTTATTCTGGGATGGGGCTGTTCCTGGGAGCTCTGGGCTGGCTGCAGGATGCAGCCCTGCCTCCAGCTCTGACCCATGGAGAGGGGATTACCTGGGGTGTCCCATCACCTGGGGAGCTGCGATGGAGCCAGGGGAGCACACATCCCAGTGTGAGGGGGGTACTCGCTGCCATGGCGAGGAGCACGTTCCCGCTGTGGACCAGAGATGCTGTGGGAAAGCTTTTTAAGGGCTGGGGAGAGGGGGCTGCAGCTGGGGAGTGGAGAGTTGGGGGCCAGGCCAGGGATGCTTGAGCCCAGGCTGAGTCCCTGAGTTGAGGTGGGATGTGGTTGTTCCTGGATCCCACTGAGCTCTGCATCTTCTGGGCTCTATCCCACAGGTGACCCAGACACTGAACTGGCTGGTGCGAACTTCTTCGGAGCTGGAGACAAACATTGTGGCTGTGGAGCGGGTACATGAATACACGAAGGTGAAGAACGAGGTGAGAAGACCAGGGGCCGGGCAAACATCTGCTGCACAGCTTGGTGCGAGCCAACATTGCAGGGTGCAACCCCCTAAACGCTTCTGTCCCCCCAGGCTCCATGGGTGACAGAAAAGCGTCCACCCCGTGGCTGGCCCAGCAAAGGCGAGATCCAGTTCGTTGACTACAAAGTTCGTTACCGACCTGAACTGGAGCTGGTTCTTCAGGGGATCACCTGCAATATTGGGAGTACCGAGAAGGTGAGGACCTCTCTGCCCCTACCCTCACTACACCCCTTCTGTAGTGACACGGTGTTAAAGTTGTTTCTGTCCTCTTAGCTTCGGTCTGTGGGCTGGGAAAGGATGGTGGCGGGATGGTGGGGACTTGAGCAGTGGGGCAGGGACCAAAAGAGACTGGGAGATGGTGATTGCAGATGCAGGGCAGGAAGGCCCACCAGACCAAGACAGAGAGCATCTGCCCTGTTTTCTTCAACCCTGCCACCTCATCTAAATACCTGCTTCCACAGGTTGGGGTCGTGGGCCGGACTGGGGCCGGAAAGTCCTCCCTCACCAACTGTCTCTTCCGGGTGCTGGAGGCCGCTGGAGGGACGATCATCATCGATGAGGTGGATATAGCAACAATTGGCCTCCATGACTTGCGCCAGAACCTCACCATCATCCCCCAGGTGAGCTGACCCCACCTTCCCGTGTCCCGCTGCTGCATGGCCTCCCCAGGCTCTGTTCTTTGGGTGATGCATTGCGCTTGATGGGTGCTGCGGGGAGTCCAAGGGCCCCTGAGCATGCCGTTGTCACCTCCCCTGCCCAGTGGGGTGGGCGAGATGTGGCCAAACCTGGGGGCCTGGAGCCATGGCGTGGCTGAAAACAGTGCTGTCCCTGGCAGGACCCCGTGCTCTTTACTGGCACCCTGCGGATGAACCTGGACCCCTTTGACCAGTACACAGACGAGGAGGTCTGGAAGGCCCTGGAGCTGGCCCACCTGAAGACATACGTGCAAGCCTTGCCCGAGGGGCTGCAGCATCTTGTGAGCGAGGGAGGGGAGAACCTCAGGTGAGTGGAGACATACCCAGGTCCCCTCCCTTCCCCTGGTCCCAGGGAACAGCCTGGAACAGCAGCTGCCAGCAGAGCGGCTGTCCGGGGATGAGGACACACAAGCTTCTGGGAGTGAAGGTGGGAGAAAACGGTCCAGGAGTCAGTGCTGTCAGGGAGCCAGTGTGAGCCAACCCCTCCGTGGTGGCCCAGAGAGCAAGATGCTGAGGAACTCGGGGCTCAGGGTGGCAGATGGTCAGCTGTGGCAAGGGCGGGCAGGGCTGGGCAGGCACAGTGCCGGGGTCAGGGCAGCGTGCGGCAGTAGGCTTGCAGAAGCCATGCTGGTGTCTACCCCGTAACTCGTGTTCCCCACCCCATCCCAGTGTTGGGCAGCGGCAGCTCGTGTGCCTGGCCCGGGCCCTTCTCCGCAAAGCCAAGATCCTCATCCTTGACGAAGCAACAGCAGCCGTGGACCTGGAAACTGATCATTTAATCCAGACAACGATCCGGAGTGAGTTTGCTGACTGCACTGTCCTTACCATTGCCCACCGCCTCCACACCATCATGGACAGCAACAGGTACCCTGGGGCAAGGGGAATGGGGCTCTGGGCTCCTAGGAAGGGGCGAGAGGTGGCCAGCAGCAGAAGCAAGGATGCAGCCAGAGGGGCAGCGGTGGATGCAGTGCCTGGCACAGCAATATATGGAGCTTCCAGGAGAGTAGAACAGAGGGGTGGGAAGGGTGGCCATGCGGTAGTTACGTCTTTGTGGGGAGAACATTTTTTGGGATCTATCTTTACAGTAACAGGCCATAGAGGAGCTGTTGACACCCTATGTGTGTTGTCCCAGCAGTACAGGGAGGAGAGCTGTGCCATCACCTCTGTGTGGAGAGGTGAACCACACAACACGGCTATAGGAGGAGTGAGGCTCGCTGGGGCTGTAGTGCTGGCGCCAGCAGCGCTACGGGCTTGGATTCCGGGAGCTCAGACCTTCTCGTTCCCTGCTGCAGGGTGATGGTGCTGCAGGCCGGGAGGATTGTGGAATACGACAGCCCTGAGGAGCTGCTCAAGAAGCAGGGTGTCTTCTCCACCATGGCGAAGGACGCCGGCATCACGAATACAGAAAGCACCACGCTGTAGGAGGAGTGGAGCAGCGTGTGTGGGGGTGCGTGGGCAGCTCCTGCCCGCTGGCACTCACCAAGCCGGCACTGGCGTCTCCCTGCAGCCGCGCTGCCCAGGAATCTGTCTCTCTGGAGCTGGGAAGTGGAGAGGGTGGCTTCTCTGGCTGCCAGGGAGAGCAGATCTGGACTTGAATGAGCTGTCAGCCTCGCTACCAGACCCTGCCTGCTGTGCACACGAGAGTCTGGAGCTTCATAATTTATTCCAGTATAGAGGGGAAAATGTATCTGTCAGGCAGGGAGACCATGGCCCCCTGCGGGGGTCTTAGTTTTTGTACTTTGCCATGCCACGGGAACCTAGCTGAGAGATGCTGTAGCGCTATGGAATGAAATTTAGTTTAATCTAAGACTGAATGTTATAATTTATTTACTTTTTGTAACCGTTTCTTGTCTTCCAACTAAAAGTTTGACTTTAAGGCATGCTAAATAAGCCTCAGTTTACCTTTAAACCTGGCTAGTGGTTGAGGGAAGCTGGCAACACAAGTTATGCAGACACACATGGGTGGGGGGTCCTAATGGAGCGGCACAGCTATACCCAGGTATGAACACGACTCTCTGGCAGTGGAGGAGAAGCCAGGGCCTGCCTTCCCTATGGCTGCAGCTCCCTCTGACTGTAGTGCAAATTAATGAGGCAGTGGCGCAGATTTTGGGCTGTGGCTCCAGACTGCAAACCTGCCTGTGGTGGAGACAAGGTGGAGAGATGCACACAGAACGCGGTGGTTACTGGTGACAAAACTCTTGACCCTTCTTTGCTCTTGGGCACGAAAGCCAGGAGCTGCAGCACTGACCTCAGCTGCTGGCATGCCCACGTGCGCGCTGCTGCTGCCAACCCGCTTACAGCAGAGCAAACCCCTTCATCCCGGCTGGTAACAGGAGGGACACAAGCCACCATCAGCCCCAGCTGAGTCATGTGACACAACGCGGGGCGGAGGGCGCAGCGCAATCACTTCATCGCCATGAAGAACTTTCCTGGGAGGGTTTCCTAGTGCCTAAGCTGCAGCTGGCACAAACACGAAGGCAGAAGCATGCTGGACCCCACTGAAAGGCAAATGTTCTTCCTGTCCCTGCAGGGTCTGCGTGAAGTCTGTGGGCTTTGCTCGCCAGCCCAGCAGTGGCCACGCACTCCTCCCAGCTCTCCCAACACATCCACAGGCACCTCCTATACACAAGGGCAAATCTTTATTTACAGAGCAGCAGTACAGGGGACACAAACATCACCCCAAGGAGATGGAAGCTTCTCTCCTTCAGGGCACGGCAGCAGTGGGTAAGACACACCACCCCGGCAAAGGGCACCACATCTCTCCTAGAGATTGCCTTGCCCTCCCAGAATGTCAGCACTGTCTCCGGTGCCCTGCAGAAAAACGCAGGTGAGGCAGTCCTGGTCAGAGCCCCCCCAAAAATCAGGCTGGAGAACAGCCTGTGCTTTGTCTTCTGCCCTGCCCCAGCCCAGAGCAGCCAGGTGGGCATGTCGGCACAAAGATGGGTCCTGGGCACTGGAGACACTGCACTGACGAGGGAAAGTGGTGTTCTGGATCTCACCTGGGAGATGAGAACCCAATAGCTGCTGCTAACAGCAGAGCTTGGAGAGGCCCCAGCTCCTGGGAGACAAAGCACGGGGACAAAGCATCTGCTGGGGGCTCTGCTGTGGGGGCTTTCAGAGGCCAGGCCCGTCCCAGCCCCTGAGCTCAACTACCCCCAGTGAACCTCAGAGCAACTTCCCCAGGCAGCGTGTAGATGTCCCACCCTGAGGTCCTGCACAGACAGGTGAGACCAGGCTCCTGCTGCTGCTGAGAAGGCACAGGGAGCATGTTCACAGGGCCCGGGTTGCTTTTAAGACCATTTGACTAAAGCTGGACTCTGGAAACTCAGCAGCAGCCTCCCACAATTAAACCCACAGCAGGTTCTCAGCCTCTGTCAAGCCGTTCTCTCCCAGGCCACGGACCCACGCGTTGCTCCCCTGCTCCCGGCTTAACACAGGAGGCTCAAACAGCACAGGGTGAAGGCAACTCACCCCTGCCCTCACACAGGCTGCCTGCTCCTGCTTGCCCTGCCAGCCCACCCTCCTTCCTCCCCAGAAGGGGAGGTGGCAGCCAGCGTGGTGGGGCCCAGGAGCACTGCATGTCTGCGCGGGACACGGCCTCAGGGTGAGCAGTGGGGGCTGCAGGGCTGGCTAGCCTCCCTGAGGCCCCTGTCAGTCCCCGCAGGAACAAGGCACGGGGTGCAGGCTCCTGCCCGCTGCCTCACGTGTACTCTGTCTTCCGGATGTAACTGGAGGGCACGTAGCCCTGCTTCCCGTGCGCCTCGGCCAGCCACCACTCGCGATTGCCCGTGATGTCCTCAAATTGCAGGATCCTGAGTCTCTGGTTAGCTGACACGCTCAGCTCGTTGCTGTTTCGGCCTTTGAAGGTGTAGAGAGCATAATAGACCTGCCAGAGGGACAGAGGGAGACCGTCAGCTGGATGGTCACGCCACACAGCCTTGCTGTCACATTGCACAGGATGTGTAGACTTTTGTGCTTCTCCCCAAACGGTGACAGCCCCATCCCCATCCTGGCCTCTGCCAGAGCTGCCCCCACCTGCCCACCCCCATTTGCAGCCCAGTTCTCTGCCTCTGCACCTCTGCTGCTGGGAGAAAGAAATCTCCTCCCAAACCTCAGCAGCATCTGCCTCCCACCTCGCCCTGGTCACTGCGAGGGAGGAGGATGATTCAGCCCCCACTCAAGCAATGGAGTCAGCCATTGGCATCCCCTGCCCTGGGGTGGCCGAGGGCTCACCTGGTTTCCCTCTGACTCGCTGCTCTCCAGCCCAGAGTCTCTGTCCTCCACTGAGGGTGTGGGCCTGAGATGCACTTTGGTGGGGTGCCCGTTGCGAGAGCTGGGGCTGCAGCCCAGCTCGGGGCGGCTGTAGCGGCGCTGAGATGTCACCGTACCAGCCTCCAGCGGCGCCGTCCTGTCACTAGAGCCAAGCTGGGGCAGAGAGGGGGAGTCTGTCTCCGAAGGGGGCTGCGGGGACTGGTACAGGTCTGCTGGGGAGGCAGAGTCCTGCAGGGGTTTCTGAGTGAAGGTGACGGCCGCCCCGCTGGGGCTGAAGGTCAGCGTGGTGTTGCTGTGGGGAGAGGAGCTGCTGTGCTCTGACTCGTTGGAAGAGTGGCTGCCCACAGAGACGTCCGACTGGCTGCGGCGCGGGTTGTAGGGCTTCAGAAAGGAGCTGTACACAAAGCCCTTGGTCACTGCAGAGAGGGAGAGGAAGGAAGCTCAGATTGGAGACCAGGGGGACCAGAGGAGGGGAGTCGCAGCAGGCGCTGAGGGCAGGGAGAAGCCACCTACCCCCATTGTCTATGAGCCAGCGATTTTGGCTGCCCATGGGGTCCTTCTTCTTGATGACACCCACGATGTCTCCTTCTAGCAGCGAGACATCCAGGTCTTGAGCAGCGTTGAAATTGCGGTCTGCCTGGAATAGACTCTCTGGGGGATAGCGGGCCAGGAGGGCAGCTCGGATGTCATCCGACTGCAGGAGGTAGCTAGGCTGCAGAAGAACAAGACAGGTGTGAGCAGTTGTCCTGGGCTCCCCCACAAGCCCTGACACGGGGCAGAGGGAACTCACCAAGCCTACAAGGGGCTGCCTCCGGGCAGACTGCCGCTCCATGCTCTTCCTTTCAAAAGGCTTCTTGGGAGCTGCCTGGGACTCTGGGAAGAAGGTGAAGGCCTGGAGCTGCTGGAGGACTCGACTGTGCTCATCCTGGAAGATGGCAATGAGGTTCCCCTCCTTGCCAGACACCTTCAGCAACTGGAACCAGACCAGAGTTGGGGGACATGGTTAGATGACAGCTCCTGAGAAAAGTGGCCAAGAACTACAGCAGAGACCATGCCAGGCCCCAGGCCAAGCGGGGCTCTGAGCCCTGCCCGTGACTTGCATCAGGCCCAGATTTGCAGTCCTGTCTGGACCCAGCTCTGAATAGTCCCCAAACTCATGACCTGAGATTCTCCCAGGCAAATTGTCTCCTGCCACTGCTCCAGGAGCAGTTAGAGCCTCCACCTTCTCTGCACAAAATTGCGTCGTGACCCCACAATCCCCGACTTGAAAGTAATCCCACAGGAACCCTCCCCAATGTACTTGGGGCCAGAAACTGCAGCAGCAGCTTCCCCCGCAACGGGACGGGTCCCACAGAGGCTTGGGGACAAGCCCTGCACAGAAATTAGTGCTGCACTGAGCCCAGAGCCCTGGCTGTGCTCCGGGAACCCACCGACAACAGGGGTCTCAGCTCCTCCAGGGCCAGGCGCACAAAGTCGCAGTGCGCCTCGGCATAGCCCCGCACGCAGCTGGCAAACAGCTCCTTGGCGTAGCGCAGGAACTGGGGCAGCTCGTCCAGAAGCTGGGCATTGAGGGCCTCGTAGTTGTTGCGGGCTGACTGCAGCTCCTCCAGCGTTCGCTTGTCCTTCAGCTTCTCCGCTCGCTCCGTGCAGTTGTGGAAGTCGAGGAGCTTGTCGAAGCGTTTCTGCACCAACTTGTGGGGCCCCGCAAACATGCTCAGCAACTGGTTCAGGGGCGAGCTCACCAGCCGCTCCGTCCGCTCTTTCTGGTGGGCAGAGATGCAGGAAGCAGGTGAGATGAGGAGCTCTCTTACACTGTGTGGTGAACACCAGCGGCTCACCCTCCAGCACACAACTTCCTCAGGACCGCACAGGGTCCGTCTTCCCGATGGCACCCAGCAGAGGTCCCTTCCAACAGGAATTATTCTACAATCTTACGTAAATGTGCCAGCACGGGCAATGCAATGGAAGCACCTGAACCACCCACACAGAGGGCTGTAACATTTCAGGTAGGGCTGAAAAAAATCTGTATCTAACAGGCATGCTCAATACACCACACCTATAAATCCATAGGAATCAAAGCTCTTGGGAGGGAAGAGCCCAACAGGAGTACTCACACCTCTCCCAGGATGTGTTACCCTCCCTGCAGCCTCCCAGGGGCTGCCCATCTGCAGCAGCCCTGCCAGGGAGGGCCCCAGAGGGGCGCCCCAAACACGCGAGAGCACAGCCTCACTCACGAAGTTGGAGAAGAGCTGGTCGCTGATGAGCCGATTCACTTTCTGGAACTGGTCCAAGTCCCCGCTGCCCTTCTCCGTGCACAGGTCCCACATGCTCACTGCTGCCAGCGCCTTCATGCAGGCCGACTCCTGCACCAGGGACACGCAGTCAGCACAGCCATGCCTGCTGCCCAGGAGAGGCCTCCCAGGGCAGCCCAAAGCCCCAGAGACCACCCCCTTGCAGGGCTGAGAGCAGGAGCACTGGCCAGAGACACTGCAGGTTCACAACCTGCAGGCAGGAGGGGCAGCACACAGCGAGCCCCATGGGTCAGGCACCACACCCAGACTGACTCACCCTGACGTGCTGCAGGTAGAGGGAAAGGTCCCGGATGAAGGACTTGATCAGCCGCTCCTGCATCCGGAAATTTTTCTCTGTCTCTTCAAAGGCTTCATCCTTCATCTGTGAGAGAAAATGTCTCAAGTGAGGCAATGCAGCACTTCCCAGAGTGCGAGATGTGGGGCCTCCTGCCCACAACCTGGACAGCAGAGATGGGTGGTTCAGATCCTAAGCTCATTCTGCCTTGGTGGTCTGGACCACAGCTCCTCACTGGGGAAGGGGTGTGAGGGGGCAGCAGATACCACCACCTCCTCAAGCACCGAAGGATGTAAGTGCACCTGGCAGCTGATGCATATTACCTGGGGCGCAAAGCCTGTGAGATGCTTGAGGTGACTGCTCACACGGTTGGATTTCTTGATGATAGAGTGGATGTTCAGCTTGGAGATCTTCTCCATGAGGCTATCCTCATCCCCCTTCCGGTACTTAAGCACTTAAGCACAAGAGATTGATGTAGAAATCAGAACCCTTGTCAGCACAATGCCCATGTCTTACAGTGCCAAATCAACAATTGCCTTGCTGGATCCTCCCTTCCCTAAGCATCTGCAGTCCAAGTGCCCATCAGGCCATGCCATGCCTCGCCTCATTTTGAAATCCATCACTGTCCCATCTGTAATTCCCTATTTGGCTCTCGATAGGCCCTACACTTTGTAGACCTACCATTCAAACTCTTCCATAGCATTATGAATAGCATTAGCATAAGACGACACAGGAGATGGTGTACAATAATCACTTGACATATAGAAGGTATTTATATTGCTTCTTTAGCAAATATGAGGAATCATTACAGGCAGCCTATGGCATCTCAGCTTTAGTGGGGCTATGTGGAAAGAGTAAAGTGTAAGACTTGCATGAGCCAGGGGCTTCCAAGGGAAAACAGAGAGGGTAGCTGGCAGGTCAAAGGGAAAAATTTTCTCTCTCTCTTCAGTCCCAGGGAGGCTGCGCTTGGATACTGTGTCCAGTTTTGGTGCCCCTAGGTCAAGAAGGATGTCAGAGAACCAGAGCTCCTGACCCACAGGGAGAGCTCAGGTCCCACAGCGAGAGCTGGGGCAGCCGGGCGAGCTCAGCCTGGCTGGGAGGAGGCTGAGGGGGGTCTGCTCACAGCCAACAGCTACTTCAAGGGCAGCTACAACGGTGCTGGATCCAAACTGCTCTGAGCAGTGCCAGGCAATGCAACGAGGGGCAGCGGCCAGAGATGGCAGCTTGGGAGCTTCAGGGTGGATAAGGGAGGACAGCTTCACTGTGAAGGTGGTGCAGCCCCGGCACAGGACAGCAGAGAGGTTCTGCAATCTCCGTCCTTGGGGGTGAGTGGGAATCGGCTGGAGGGAGCGATGGCTGATCAGGGCCAATGTTGGGGACAATCCTGCTCCCAGCAGGAGGCTGGACAGGAGATCCCAGAGGGCTCTTGCAGCCAGTGCCTGTGTGATTCTGTCCTGTCTACAGATATACCTTCAAACTTAGTCTCCAAATCTCAGTAAGAGAGACTGCCCTAGCAGATTAATTCCCTGCTTGTTGTTTAAAATCCCCTGTGTTGCTTAAAACTGCATTTTTTTAAGTATTTATTCTTTTGTCTTATCATTATTTTTGTTTTCATTTAATAGCCATGTGGTCAGCAACTGCATACATTTCGTATCTCTGTACCACAAGAAATAGCTAAAGTCAGATGTGTACTGCATTATTCTATGAATTGTACCTCATGCTCAGATTTTTAAATGCAGCTCTTCTACTGCCCTGCTGCGAGGGCATAGTCTACTGGGGGTAGCTTCCCTCCATGACTGTGGTTGCGAGTTAATGTTCAGGAGCTGACAGACACCAACCTCAACACACTGTCCCTTGCTCCCTAGTGCTACCCCGCCACTCACCCAAGTCCTTCCGGCGCTTGTATTCGTTGATGTTGACGTTGATTTCTTTGACTGCTAGGACAGCAGCTGTGAGCGGTGCCTTGTCAGGGTGAGCCTCGGGGGTGGCGCTCAGCAGCTCCATCAGCAGCAGTGGGTACCGCATCACCCTTTGCACTGGCTTGATGAGGAAGGAGCCCAGGTTAATGTAGTTTGTGCAGCCCCTGGGAAGTTGGGACAAACGAGATGCGCCAGGTTTCAGTCCAGCTCTGCCACACAAATTCTGCCCTCTCAAACCAATGCAAACCAGACCCAGAACACCAATGCCTCCAAATCCACTGTACTAAGTCATGCCACCCTCATCTCCAAACTCACTGCGCTCCTGAAGCTCTCAGATCAAGCCCAGGTTTCCAGGCCTCGCTCACACCAGGTGACCCTTCCCACCAGGTGACCCTTCCCAGCCAGGATCCTCTCCATCACCAGACCCACCGTGAAATCCCACATTAGGCACAGCCTCACACTTACCAGAGTGCCACTTGCTTCAGACTCTGTCCCACCACCCAGCTGCCCAGGTCTGTCCCTCAGCGCAGCACAGACTGATTGTGCTCAGGAACCGCAATCAGTGCAGGACTCTCCTGGCTCCTTGGGGCTAATGCCTCCCAAAACCTGTTTCCTGCCCAAGGCCTCCCCTCACCTCATTACCTGTGCTGCCTGCCTGTGTAGCCCACCCATTGCCTCTGCTGCGATCACGCCACGAACACCCCACTCCTCCCAGACGTTCCCCCACAAGGCACTGTTAGGGCCCCTCAACATGCACCCAGCTGGTGGCAGGAGGTTAGTTACAAGGGGGCAGCCAGGGCAAGACAGACAGACAGGCGGGGGCTAACAGGAAGGATGCACTTACCACTCACTGTATAGGCTCCTGCCGGCCCACAGAGTGCCAAAAAGCAAAGAAAAGCAACGGGTTAATGGGGCGGCAGGTGTGCAATCCCGCAGCCAGCGCCTTTACCCTGTCCTACAGTGATGCTGCCAGGGCAGTGGGCAACCCTGTCCCCCCAGAGCACCAGCTGGTGCTGCCAGCTCCTGGGGCATTAACCTCCACAAGCTGGAGCCCTGGCAGTCGCTGAGCCAGGCAAAGTGGCTCCTTCCTCACCAGCCATGGTGGGGCAGGGCTTGGGGAACAGGAGCCCTCAATCCAGGACATGCCCCCTTGTCTGTACCTTGGTGGCTTCTGCTCAGAGTTAAAGGGGGCCTACAGGTGTTCCAGCACTTGTGCATTGGGGCAGGGGGCCATTTGAACCCAGAGCCTCGTCAACTACGCAGTGACATAGCCAGCTCCTCTCCAGCCAACGACCTGAACTATCCAAGCACTGCTGGCAGAGGGGCAGGGATGCTGGAGACTGACCCCCCTACTCCAGCCTGGTGGCTGTCACAGCCAGAGGCTCCAACCTGAGGCTATCCAGCAGGTCCAGGAGTAGTTTCTGCATCTTCTCATCCTTCTCATAGGTTTCCAGCAGTGCGATGGCCTCATCATGGTTCTGGCAATACACCCTGTAGACACTCTCCAGCTCTGCACGCTGTGTCAGGAACACTGGCCCTGCAGACAGCAGCAAAGCAGGACTTCAGTGTCTCCTGGTCCCCAGCTGCCTCCAACAACACTGGGGTGTCTCATGGTGAGATGCCCAGTGTCCCCTTTCCACACACACAGCTCAAGACAACAGTGCCACCAGAGCACCCAGGACACCTCCTCATCACCCACTAGCACAGGGAGATCAATTGATCCAGGTCTCGCAGGGGTGCGAAGTGGGGACACTGGTCACTGGAGCCGCACAGACAGCAAAGGCAGAGGCTGCCCAAGGCCTGAGCAGCAAAAGCTGGCAGCGCAGTAGTGAGGAGTGGGGCTTGCTTCAGGGCAAGTGGCCACAGAGGGCCACAGGCGCTGTATTTCTCAGCATAGCAACCCATGGGGCAACACAGATCTCCTTGGCTTCGCTGCTGGACTGATGAGTGGCGACAAGGATCAGCGGGGAGGACGCCCAGCCCTAGGGATCCTCTCCCACCATTTAAACTGTTCTGCCGCGCCACTAGCAAAGCCCATCCCAGCCTGCTGAGAAAAGTTAACAGCAGAATTCATACCGATGACATCTGAAGCCTCCAAGGTGGACAGCAGTTGCTTGGAGAAGCTAATTACCATGTGGATGTTTCCAAAAAGACCCTCAAAGTCTATGTTCTGCATCTGGGGAACGGGAAGAGAGATGTCATGAGTGGGAGAATATGTCCCAGTCAGACCCAGCAGCCCCCGCTTGCCCTCCTGCAACCCATCAGTCCTCAGCTTCACAGAAGCCACCTGGTGTGACCTCCTGCCACCACAGTGACCTCTGTACTCACTCCCTTGTCCCCCAGTGAACTGAAACTCTCACTCCTCGTGTCATACCACAGTGTCCTCCTCTTTCCCAGTAATTTCATCCATGCCTCTGTTCACCTGTTATTCTCCCACTCCTCCCACCAACTCTGTCCCCACACCAAGACTGCATATTTGCTTTTTCCCGACAATGAATTTAACCTACAAGTTAAATGAAGAGGAACATTTCCTGCCCCAGGAAATTAATCTGTGACACTTTCTGCCAGGTCTCTTGCTCTCTGCAATGGTGAGAGCTCAGCAGGATCCCAAAACAGATGGGCTATTGCTATGAGTGCAGGAAGCAGCGAAAACCATCCCGTTCCCCTTAGCATAGCTGATTTTCCTCTGTGGGTTCTTGTGCTGCTGCTTGGCCACCTCTGAAATCAAAGTGGACTCAGTATGCTCACCCCATCCCACTAATGCTGCACTACAGCTTGGCCCCCCCTCCTCCTACCTGTGCCTGCTGCAGGGGCACCATGATCCTCTCCACGCACATCTCCAGGTCTCTGATATAGTCCCGCTCTGTCTGGAGCAGTTCCTCAATAACCTTGGACCTCTTCTCCAGCATCCTTTGCTCTGGGCTCTCAGTGGCAGCTGAGGACGTCTCCAGGGATGGTGTCTGGGAGGACAGGAGAGTCATCTCTGCAAGACAGACAAGCGAGATCAGCATCATTTAGCAAGGATGCAAGGGCAGGAGACATGCAGCACCTGAACTGTGCCACATGCAACCTATGAGACTACCAAACACAACTGTTAGAGAGCAAGACTGTCCATCCAAGGGCCTTTCCAGAGAGGCCACTGCTGGCGCTCCCTGGCCCAGGGCAGTGGGGAGCCCCAGCTTGCTCCCCTGGTGCTCTCGCAGCACCAGTAATGCCCCAGCACCGGGATGGTGGGCACCAAGCAGCACAAAGCTGCTCCAGACCGTCCCCCCTGACGCTGGCCGGGTCCAGCCCCCTCTCCGCCGTTCCAGGAAACTCCGCGGGGCCGAGCAGACGGGAGAGGAGTCCCGCTCCTCTTCCCCGACGAGTAATGGCGGCCGCCCCCTCCCCTCAGGCTGGGAACAGGGTCTCCATTCTCCAGCCCCGGGGCATTTCCATCTGAATGGTCGAAAAGGCCTCGGGCGCCCACAATGGGGCTGCCGGCGGCAAAGCCTGGAGCTGGAGCGCGGCGACCAGCGCCACGCGGGGCCGGGAAGGCCGGGGCGGCGGCGGCCTGCGGCGGGAGGCCGGGGTGGGCCCCCCGAGGCCTGCGGTGGCCAGTTGCACCCCGTGGACGGCCACGCTGCCACGGCGGGCAGCCCCAAGGTGGGGAGACCCCCGGGCCCCCAGCACAGCCCAGGGACCTGTTTTGCCCCCAGGGCACCGAACGCCCCCCCCGGCAGCACCC
>VYZM01008036.1:63879-89124 GCA_013398915.1 Dromas ardeola
CCCAGCCCACCTCAGGAACCCGATTTAAGGCCAACTGCTGGTTTGACAAACGCCCATCCACTCCTGCCACCTCCCACGGATCCCCGGCCGCTCTCCCTCAATGGGATTTTATTAGAGTTGCGGACATGCCCCATCTCAGACATTTGTGCAAATATTTTTGCAGGATGAGCAATTCCGGCTTTCCACCTCCCTGACCTCTCCCGTTACAGCCACAGGCCGCAGTGGTTCAGCCTGGGGGACTCCTGGGGATGCCCAGCAGGGCTTGGGACCTACCCTGGTACCCTGGCACCCACTGTCCACAGCCCCAAGAGATCCCTGTGCTCCCAGCCGCCTCTGCCCAGGCCCTGCCCACCTGCGGGCAGCCCCCAGCCTTGCCCCGACGGGTGATGGCAGTCGCCAGCAGCAACGTGAAACCTGGGATGGGAAATTGCTGCCCCAGCCCAAGCATCCTGCTCTGCCAGGCTGGGGGTTTTGCACTGAAATGACCCAGGAAAGAAAAGAAACATGGCCAAGATAAGACACCGAGTCAGCCCGTAACTATCTGAAACACCAGCCCTTCCAGCCCTCCCCATTTGTAGAGCAGCAGCAACAAAAAGAAACCAGCAGCACTGGCATCAAACAGCGACTTCCCGCAGCTACCTGAGCTGAGGACGAACCGCTGTGCCTCTTGCAGAAAGAGCAACTTCAAAATCAGTTCCAGGCATCCCCCCCCAGCCACAGCAAACGGGAAACCCAGATGAAACCCTGCTCAGAAGACACCCTTGACACGGGACGGAAGATACCCGTCTCTCTAAACAGGCGTCTCTGCTGCCCTGCCTTGAAATCGAGCCCAGGGAGTGCCAAAAGGGCCAGCTCTGCGCAGGAGGATTTAGCGACACAACCAGCACTACATTTAGTAAGCAATTATTGGGAAGAGCAGGCTTCAGTGATTCCTACTGGCAAGTATCCTTAAAACTACCCCCACCACAGCCACCCTGCATAAGGGAAAAGGCTGATTTCAGCTAAGTCAATAGCTGTCTTGGCTCGCCATCAGATAAGTCCCTGATGATGAACTTTATCAACTCAAACACCGCACGAGTCCACAAGGAGGGCCTGGGAGCAGCTGCTGGGTTTAACATTTGCTGTTTGCATTTCCGCGGCATCTGCACAGCATCTCGGCAGCAGACCAGGCCCTGCCGTGCAAGGTCCTCTACAACACCCAACAGGGATATCCTGCCTGAGACACAGCGCTTGGAGCCTGAACAGGACACGAGACAGAAAAATGTACAGGAGGGACAAAGAAGCACCAAGATAATACAGTCAGCAGGTCTCTGCAGCTCAAAGAGTTAAGAAAGTAACAACAAATGAGTTAATCTAAAGAAGGATTCTTTTTTTTAAAGAAATGGCATTTATTTTGCTCAAGTGGGAAGGCAACCTGGAAGAAGCAAGAAGGTGTTAAATTGCAATGCAAACAGGTGTGTGAAACCCAGAGGAGGTGGGTGGGTGAGCTGATACTGCAGCATGGGGTGGCCTGGGAAGAATCTTGAAAATGAAGACCAGCCAGAACAACGGCCAGAAATGACCAATGCAGCAGCATCTGGGAAGACAAATGGAAAAGAGTACATTTGCCTTGGTCAAAGATTAGGATTTTGCATTTATCCCCAGGCAAAATGCCACCAAATGAAGCTTTGGGGCAGGCCATCTCGGGAGGTTAACGGTACCACCAACCAACCCTGCTGTGTTCCCAGCTTTAGCCATAGCTGAATTGCAGCCACACGATGTGTCTGGCTCCAGCTCACCAGAACGGAGCTGGGCATGCCCGGCGCTGCCAGCGAACGCAGCAGCTTTCCACGCTCCACCAAGCAAACCCCAGGCAAGGAAAACTAGGTCAGGCCATTTCAGAGAGCGCCCTGTGGCGAGGATTCCACTGACACTCGTGGGATTGCCAGCTCCACGACACTCAAATCCCCGCCTGTGGAAGGAAAATTAAAACCTTCCCTGCACAGGTTTTAAGCCCTTAGTAGTCATCAGCTCAGTTTGCTTGACCTGGCACAATGCTGGCCACCAGCTGGCCACTTACACCGTATCAGTATTTGTGTTATTTTGAAAACTCATACAACTTAATTCTCCTCTGGCCTTCTTGCTCTTTCTGAATATTTCAAGATTTGTTTAAAAACAAGGCTACTGCAGCCAAGTCTCTTAGGACTGTTGCTGTTTATCACAAGTCCAGCATCCTCCTTTAGCGATGAACTCTAAACTCGTCCTGCCTCTTTCCAAACACTCGCCGTTCAAAAAATTCAGATAGACAATTTGTTTTTAATATTTGGCCCTTCTATCTGACCAATATGTATAATACTTAGATTTGTCTCTGACGCATTTAAAAACTCACTTTTTGTATTTCATACTATCTCGGTTGATTTCTGTCAATTTCTTTTTTCCTGTTTGTCACACATT
The DNA here is from genome assembly GCA_013398915.1 of Dromas ardeola. NCBI lineage: Eukaryota > Metazoa > Chordata > Aves > Charadriiformes > Dromadidae > Dromas > Dromas ardeola. Next base: position 66,313 of record VYZM01008036.1, read on the forward strand.
CTTGTACGTCTAATAGCAGCTTTCCCTAAATGAGGCTTATTAAGCATTTAACTAAACCCACCCATTTCACAGCTGTGGGTTTTGGTCATCTAGTAAATGCTTTTTAAACAGATCTCCATTTTACTTCACAGATTTTCTATTTAAATGCTACCTTTCAATCTGAGTCACCATGCCCATCAGCTTTGGAGGCAAAAGACATACACCACAGCTGGAACCGTCTCCGTTAGCCTGCAGGAATCTGACTGGTATTTCTAATGAAGCCACCGAATTCCAATCCAGTGACAAATTCGTGTTTACCCATGACACAGACGCAAAACCGGCATTCAGAAATACATTTCCAAAAACAATATTCGCAATCACAATTTTCAAAGACTCAAAATTTGTTCTCTCGTAGGTGGCGCGAGCTCCGCAATCTGCCTCTCTATATTAAAACCTCTAACTAAATTGTTTTCTCTAACCCCTTTGGCGTATTTGTGACACATCCCTGGCTCTCTGGATTGGTTTGATGGTCTGCGACAGCCTCCCAGGAGCGCCTGCTTTTGAGCTTTGCTAGTTTGCCTGCTGACACATGGGAGATTCAACACCAACTCGTAACCCAGCCCCTGGCAGCGAAGTGTCAAGATGGAGCACACTCCCACCTCTGCCCGCCTTGTGGAGGCCATGATTTAACACTGCAATCGCACGGCTCATCCTGCTCGTCTTAGAAATACCACTGCCACCGACTTTCTTCCAATTAACGAAAACTTCTAATTCTTATTACCCAACCTCCTAGCGGTAGCACACGCGCAATTAGAGGTTTCCTCCCTGCCCCACTCTGGAAGCAAAGTTGACCCATGAAGATCAGATCCAATGGGATGCATGCCCATCACGCACAGGCTGGGGGGCTCCCCCAAACGGCTGCATTGCCCCTCAACTCCTCCTCGTTGGGGCTCACCTGCCAGCATCCCCCACGGCATGGCGCGGACTTGCAGGGCACCCAGGCTGCTAACGCGATCTGAAGAGGGACATGCTGCCCCACCAGCGCTGAGGACAACCCCTTGCACAGGCTCCGTAAGCAGGAATCTCGGATGGGAGCTGCAGCCAGCCAGGAGGTGAGCCCAGCCCCAGGCTCACAGCTCAGCAGAGTCAAGCAGTGACTCAGGACAAAACAAACCAGCTGCAAATATTCGAAGTATGTGGACACCAGGAGGGGAGGAGCCACTGCCTGCCATGAGAAGAGAGGGGATGAAACTAGGGCAGGGAATAATTAATCTGAGCGAAAGGCTAAACTCGCTGCCAGGAGCAGGATCTGGCCGGGGTGAAAACTCTCACTCTGGACATTGGTAATAAGCCTGTAACAGAAGACATCCACTGCTCTGAAAGCAACAGGCTGAATATATTCAGTGTCTCTTTGCTCCTTAGGAGGAAGCAGGGGGTGCAGCAGTGAGATGCCATGGCAAAAGCGGACTTCAGTCCACAGGACTGAATTCAGCCACTGGCCTTGGCAGACTCCCGAGACCAAGGAGCAGGAGATAAATCCAGACAAACCACAAAAATGAGCCGAACAGGAACAGACTGGGGACACTTCTCCAGGGCCACTGGAATGGCTTGACTTCTCAAAGATGTCTCATCTAGAGCCTGCTTGGTAGGGATGTCTCTAGGCCAGGTAAGATAACAACCATCATCCCAACACAATCCCACCAACATTCAGCTTGAACATGGGATGGTCCCAAGCCGTGACGCAAAACAAAGTGAAGTAATATGACGGTATGCAAAGAGTTAACATTCCAAAGCTAAGGCAGAGCATCAACAAATGTGATTGTGAGCAAAAGCATTGATGGAAAACAGAATGAAAGTTGGAAGTTCTTTAAAAGGATGTTTTAAACAGATAATCCAAAAAACATGGTTATGCAATCAAGAGAACAATATCGATGAAAAATCTGTCCTGGGTCTGTGCTTCAATAAAGGCAGCAAATAGAAATAAATGAATGAATATAGAAAACCAAATAATAGACAACAGACACACCAGGAACCCTGAAGTACAGAAAAATGGGAAAAGAGAGATATCAAGAAAAATTCATGGATGGCAGAACTAAGAATTCAGTTTTCATTTTTTAACGGAGGAAATAAAATGCTATTTTATAAGAGACTTTTATTTCCATCCAGGAAAAAAGAAACCCTTGCAATGATGCAATCCCACAAGTAAGCAGCGATAGTAAAATTTTTGGTAAGTTTGGCTAAAAGGCAGAATTATACAATAACTATTCTGTTTCTTTCCGTCTAAAAAGCAAAAATAAGACCTCACTAACAGGTACCTCAAAAACACATTGCCAGTGGAAAATACCCAGAAAAGAGGGCATTCCTAGCCAGGTTCTCCAGGGACAGTATGTAGAGCTGATACTATATAGTATTTTTAAAGTAAATGGAAAATCACTGCTGTCGAGAATGGAACATCAATTCAACAGGATCACAAATAAAGATGAGGTGTATGAGTCACCGAGTGACCCCAGGTATCCTGAATAAGATGGAATTATTCAAACCAAGCAGGTTTAATGCAGACAAATGCATTAATGGGGACAAGAAATGCAGCCACACGCAGGACTCTATTCTGGGGAGTAATGATTCTGCTTGGTCGGCCACAACTCAGCAGGAGTTCTCTGAGCGCTGCAGAAGCAGATTGGGGTCCTTGGACAAGGGCACAGGAGTGCAGCAAGGTAAACCTCTGTGCAAGCAAGTGCTGACACCCACCTAAAATGCCTCATGCAGGTCTTAAATCCACTATTTTAAGAGAGTCAGAACTGAAAAAATGAGCAAGCATCTGAAAAAATAAAGAGTGAAAGTTCTTCCTGTAAGTCTTTGCCATGAGTATTTTAAGACTCTATTCACCACAAATAACTGAACACTGAAAAATTACTTAATTACAGTACCTGCCTCAGAAGAAAATCCATCAACTAAAAAGCTCTAATTTAGCAGAAAAAGGTTGGGGTTCAGAGATGAAATGCAATACATTAGTATGCAAAACCTTTAAGAATGACGGTGACTAAGCACCAAAGCTATGACAGCCGGGTTCTCCTTCTGTTGATGTGGCAGGCAGACACATATGAGTCTCATCCTAGAAGAGATGCTCTAACCAAGTAGCCATCACCAGGCTGCACCGCAGAGAAATCTGTAAGAAGTGTAATAACCCCGCTTACGGAAAAGATCAGGCCATGCCATCTCTACCGGGGCTTTCAAGTCCTAAATTCTGTTACTCCGTGAACAGGAGAAGGAACCTGGGAGAGAAGTAGACAGCATTAGAAAAGTCACCTGGAGCGCACACAGAGGGAAAAACAGAGCTGACTTTTTCCTACCAGCTGGGCAGGAGGGTGTCTGCTGGCACGCACGATGGTAGGGCTTTTGGGGAGGCTCCCAGGTGCTGGTGAGGTCTTACGCTGAGGCAGCTACAGCAGCAAAGCACATATGCCAAGGAGGGCTGTTGCTGGTGCAGCACTGTGCCCCAGCAGGGCAGGAGGAGGAGTGTAACAGGGAATGGCAGCCAGAAACAGGCCACAGGGCGGACAATGTTTCAAAATACCCGGAGCTTTCCTCCCTCCTTTCCTGCTGTGGGACACAGGCGGCCCTGATGGTGAGGGCACCCTGCCCTGCACCTCCCACAGCCACTCCTGCGCCCCTGAGCCTGCCACAGCAGGGAAAACATCTAACATCCCCTCCCAGCGCAAGCGTGGGTGTACGCAGCGTCTCATTTAACATCAGAGGAGCAAAGGCTCTCCCTCGCCATCGCAGTCTGTCCCCCCTCCTCTTGCAGAAGCTGGCCAGGCCAGCACCGCTCCAGCCTCCTAAGGCTTCATGGGCCCATTGCCCTCCCCAGTCTGCTCCTGGCTCCTCCTTGCTCCTCCGCTGCCCTTTGGACGTCCTGGCACTGAAAAGCCTCTCCCTTCCCTCGCCCTGGGGACACAAGTGAGCAAAGTCCCACCCTGCCCGGGCGGCAGACAGTGCAGAAATGCAGCCAGCGGAGCCTGCTTAATCAAATACCTCCAGAGGACAGATTTCATGCTGTTTAAGCTGACAGGCAGCCACAGCCTCCAGCTCTGCCACCTCTTTGGCTGCTGCTTTGTGGTGCTGTTTTCCACTGCGTTTCAACCCCCCTTCATGGAGAAATCACACACGTACCCGAGACGCTGGTAGAAAGGGCACAGAAGCAACCAGGTTTTCAGCACACAGCTGCCCAACAGGGAGGCCAGTCCACCAAGAAGTGCTCTTTTACTTCCTCTGCCCAGACCCTACCACCTTGCTGCCCCCTCCCCAACACACACTAATATCCTTGCAACGACGAGCTAAGCCAGACAAAGCTGCTGGCAGCCAACTCTGTCCCAGCCATGGTGTCAATGGGACAATTCCGCCCATGCCAAGACAGCCTGAGCCCTCCAGCTTTGCCATCTTTCCAGCTCCAGGGTGCTGGCTGATGGGACTGGAGACCCAGGGATGGCTTGGGGACCCCAGACACAGGGGATGCAACTGCTGTAGCATGGGCAAAGGACAACTGTGGTACTGAGGGGCTGGCGAAGCAGGAGGTACCATTCCCATCTGTGACAGACCCCCGGCGCGTAGATGCCCTGGTGTCCTGCCCATGTGAAATCACAAAACTACAAGTACTTGCCCTGTGTGTCTGTCCCAGTGCTACAACAACTTCCCCTATTTTCTACTTTGTGCTGCCTAGAAACAGCTGCCACACTCACCCTCTGCAGGGTCAGCATTTGCTTCCTACATACAGAATCTGTTCACGATGGGTTATAAAAGTAAAACAGGCAGTGGGAATAACCCCAGCACCTCACCCTTTCCCCCCTGAGCCTCCTTGGAGCTCTGAGAGAGCAGACAAAGCAGGGCCACAGGTTTTAGGGTGTACCCAAAGTACTTGGGGCACAGATGGAAAAGTGACTGAAAGGACAAGAGTGAGCCGTGGCTCTGTGCCGCCTGGGCATCCCTCCCACCTGGGCCTCTGCAAAAGGTGGGCAAGAACCCTTGCAGGGCCTGTAGGTGACTGTACAGAGGGGTAACGATGATGATGCTCATTTCAGCAAGCTCCAGGGTTTCCCATGAGAGCCCAGCTATGCTGGCCACCCCTGCCTGTGCCAGAGTCCCAGTGCTGCCCCAGTGCCAGGGCAGGGTTAAGGCACACCGAAAGCAACTGCCCAGCATTTCCCTGCGTACCTCGCTTCTCCTTCCTGGTCTGCACAAACTCCGAGTGCCGCAGGGCGCTGGGAGCCGTCCGTCTGTAGAAGCTGTTTCGCTGCAGCACGGAGCCCACCCTGTTTGCTTCCTCGGCCTCCTGCTCCCAGACCTGGCTCCAGTCTGGCCGGCCCGTGCGTACCCTCGAGCGCTCTGTTCCCCCTCTGCTCCTGGCTGCCATCCCGGGCTCTGGGGCTGCTCCTTCCAGCTCCCCATGGCTGTAGTAGTCCACGTCCTGTGTCCTGGACTGTGTGTAGCAGGTGCCTGAACTACTGTCTCCTGAGGACCTGGCAGCAAATGCAGGAGCTTCACAATCTCTGTCCAGACTGCTGTGGTCCACGATACGGCTTTTGGGCTGCCTGTGCCGCTCAATGTCTTCTTGGTCCCTGACGCCTATATATCGCCTTTCCTGCTGTCTATATGCCCCAGAGTCTCCATCCTCTCTATACCACTTCTCCCTTTCCTTATATACTTGATTGCCTCCATCCTCTCTATACTGCCTTCTCCCCTCCCTATACTCCCTGGAGTCCCTCTCCTGCCTATACCACCTTTCCTTTTTCCCGTAATGTCTTTCACCCTCACTGTAGTCCCTACGAGCTCTGTCCCCCTGACACCACCTTCCCTCCTCCCTATAGTCTCGAGGGCCTCTATCCTCTCCATACTGCCTTCCCCCCTCCCTGTACTGTCCAGGTACTCTGTCCTCTCTGTACCGCCCTTCTCTTATCTCAGAACTGCAGTCTCTGTATTGAACGCCCTCCCTCTCACACTCTTCATAGTTTCTACCCTCTGTATCCCAGCTTTTGCCTTCCCAAGCACTGTCTGCTGTCCTGCAGTCCGTGTACTGGTTATCTTCCTTCCAAAAGCCTCCACAGTCTCCATTCACACTCTGTCCATCCACAGAGATGCCCTCCCCTCTCCTGTAATTGTCCCAGCCGCTCTCAGTGCTCCGGCAGCCCAGGTAGTGCCTGCTCGCCCTGGGTCTGTCACTGCAGCGAGCCTCACCACGCAGCGCGGCCACCCCAGCCATGTCCTCTCTCCCCATGTCACAGCAGTCCTCATATTCCCAGCCGAGGAGCCGCGGCTCCTGCCTCGGATCCTCCACGCCGTGTTTCGCTCCGGGATAAGTGCACATAGTCCCGTTGGGGTGCGGCGCGGGTGCTGACTCCCTTTGCTACCTGCTTCCCAAGCCCAAGCCCGGGCTGACGCCGCTTCTCCGCTCTGCTCCAGCGCTCCCGTCCCAAGTGAAAGGCAGGCGTCGCTTCCTGAAACCAGCCGATGAGGGTACGAAGAGGTGCGGGCCCAATCGCTGCCAGCCTCGGCCTCCTCCACCTGCTGCCCAAAGTAATCAGTAACCAGCCCCGAGGAGGGAGGCCGGGGCTGGGCAGGCTCTCACCGCCCAAACCGGCTCCGCGGCTTTGCCAAAGCCTCTCCGCAGGCGGCTCAGAGGCAAGGAAAAGGAGGGCACTGGAGCATGCGGAGGCCCTGCCCCAAGACCAGCGTCCTCAGGGAAGGGAAACAGACTGTGTGTGAGACCGTGGGAAGCCACAGACCAGAGATGGGATACCACATCTCCTTCCCCTGCCTTCACGTTCCTGCCAGCACGGAGGTTAAACGACATGATCTAGCGGAGGCTGGGCTCTGCTCCACACCTCACTGGGGGAAACTGAGGTCTTCAGGCTGCCCATGGCTCAAACCTGACGTTAAGCCCATCCCTTTCCCAGCCCTTACCCACAGGTCCTGGGAAGGGCAGGAGATGAGCAGCTCCCTGTGCTGTCACACATCCCGGCGCAGTGCCTACACAGTGCCACGCAGCCACGGCTGCCCAGTTCCCTGCTCCAGGGTGAACAGCTGGTCCCTTCACTGATAGAAACAGGCTTGAAGGGACTATCTGGGTTACAGACCCCAGCGCCAACACACAACAGAAGTTTCCAGGAGGCTATAGAAACACGCACTCCAGTAACGCCTCTTACTGCAGGGTGCAACATATTACCAGTTTTCCATGCCAAAGGCAGGAGCTCCTGTAAGAAACCAAGAGATGACCACAACATGCCCTAGACAGAAAGCGGGAGAGTCCATGGATGTCATCCACGTCTCAGGTTCTTGCAACACTTGTTAGGTATGCACAGTCAATGCTCCCAGCTGGTAGAAGACAAAAATAAAACCAATGGAGCCTCCTACTCCAACTGCAGGAGGGCAAGCACTAACCCTGCCCAAGCCTGGTGATCAGCGAAACCCTCAGTGTACACACAAGACACACCAAAGAAGCAATCTGCATATTTTAAACACATATTTTAGAAAACCGCATACTTTCTGCTCTTCCTTTGGCTCCCCAAAGGACACACCAAGGGGCTGGATTCCCCTAAGACTATGCCAGCCCTACTTTGGTGGCTGGTCAATGCTTAGTGAGAGCTTTTCTCCCTCCTGCGTGCCTCCATGTTCCCCTAATGGCGGCAAGGCAGAGGCCACACCTGACGCAGGGTGCAAACACATTTTGCTGAGCCGACGAAACACCACATTACTGATCTGGCCTGCTGCACTGAAGCTGGGCTAGCGAGCCTGAGACATGCTCTCTGGCCACACTCGGATGTGAAAGGAGGGATGCAACAGAGCTTGGGCAGGGCACATCTTTATCATAGGACCAGAGAGGCTACTCTTAAATTCTCAGGTTTCTTGAAGTAGTAAAAAATGCCCTAAGACTACTAAGGGGACAAATTTATAGGTAAGACGTCTCAGGATAGTGTGGTGGATCCTGCCTAAAACTTCCAGTTCCAGTAAACAACACGGCATGGGCTCTGCAGGACCCGTCCTCTGTCACGAAGCACTGGGACAGTAGGAGACGTTTCCCAGCAAGATCTATCCCATAAGAAAACTTCCTTTGATCCAGCCTAGATTTTCCTTTTCCTACCTTCAAGTTATTTAATCTAGCTGCAAATCCTGTCAGCCTCCTTCCAAGCACCCTTCTTGCACAGCACTGACGTGGAGGCTGTTTGTCGCCCCGTTCCCCTGGTGCACCCATATCAGCCTTCATTCCCATGTGTTCTGCATCAGACGCGATCCTGCAGCAAAGTGCCTGGGCTCCCCAGCGCTGATTAAGCAGTGGGAGGACGGAGGCAATGAAGTCAGAGTGAGTAATTCCCAGGCAGGAGTTGGCATTTCACTCCACCTCCCGCGTGCAGTGCCCACATTTCCTGCATATCGTGGGTTTCGGTAGCAGAACTGCAGTGTCAGAGCTCCCGGGAGAAGCTGTGGAAGGGACTGTGGGAGATGTACGTGGTCCCATCTTTCCACTCTGTCTACTATAATATCAAGTATAACGTAATTCACAGCACTGATCTTTATATGGCATCTTTGAGTTTTGGAGCCCACTGATATAAACAGGGCAAATTTCTCCTCCCTGAGTAATTTTTCTGGGCTGCAAGGACAAAAGTAATCTTTTTGGCTACTAACATGCTGCAATTTAAAGCTCTTCGTGGCTATTACCGACAGTACAGCATCATTTTCCTGTCTTGAAATTCTGGACTCCACGGACAACAGGAACACAGGGGCATTATTTTTTGCCCACTAACCCGCCCCACTCCCAGATCAGGTTCAGTGCCCTTCTGTGCAGCCCCTCTGATTTGAGTGACAAGTCCCCAAAGATCTGTATCACCACCAGAGCAGAAACCGCAGGAAACCCAGCGCCCTGACAGGCTGAGGGCAATCACGCCACAGACATCAACTCAAATCTCAACTGCAAGACCACTAGCAAAGCCACTCTGAAGCTGCTGCTCACTCCCCTACAGCTAAGAGGGGATGACGCAGGGAGGTTGAACCTGCAGCAGTTGTGGTTTTGCTTGACAGCCAGGACACACTGGGAATGGATCAGATGAGGGCTTTGGAAGTAAGATGGGGCTGGAAAAGGACATGGGAGAGTTGGAAGGAAAAGGAGGTGGTGAAGGCCAGGGCAGAGGGATGTCCCAAGAATGACACTGTGGTTCTCCTAGGCAAAATCATGATGATTTGTACTGCAACAACACTTAAAAAATGACCAAAATAACGAATTCAAGAAAGAAATAAAAGCAAGGGCCAACTGTCCCCCTGAAGCACCCCTAACCCATGCCACTGCAGACTCACCTCTCAGCTCCTGTAGCTCAACGCTGAGGCTCTCGATGTTGGAGTCACAGAAATCAAGGTTTTCCAGGGTCTCCACTCTCACCAGCTCATCCTGCTGCTCCTCCAGCATCAGGCTTAGCTCAGCACGGGTCTTGCCGTAAGCCTCCAGGTCTCGCTCCACCTCTCCGATCCTCGTCAGCAGAATGGAGCAGGGGGAAGCTGATCCTGCCCGTGTCAAGTCCTCACGTCCCTCCTCCACCCGCTGCTCCTGGGGACTGGGCTGAAGCTGTGCCGGGCCCACGTTTTTCCGCTGGTTGCTTGATGGAGGCCGGGGTGCAGGTCGGGAGGGCTTGACCGAGAAGGACAGAGACCTGCCTTTGGGCATCTGGCCGCCCCGCATGTGCACAGGGGTTGTCACAAGGCTGCTGGGCCGAGGAGGGGGTGGCCTCAGGGCTTTCCTCCTCTCTGGCTGCCTGGCGTGGGGGGCACACTCAGGAGACCCACGGACAATGTCCCTCTCAGAGCTGTAGTCCAAGATAGAGAAGTGGCGGGAGACCTTGTCCTGCTCAGCACCAGTACTTGACAGACTCTTCTCAAACTGTGCCAGCTGCTCTGTCAGTTTGGAGTCAATGTCCGTGCAGCTGTCCCCCTGCGCTGTGAGAGGGCAGCATTCTCCCCAGCTCCCACCCCATGTGTCCTGGGCACCTCCCAAGCTGGAGGAACAAGGTTTGGACTTCTCCTGCTGACCCTCCACCCAATTGTCCAGGTCCTGAGCAGTGCTTTGGCTCTCCTGGGGCTCAGACGCTGCCCAGCTGTTAGGCAAAGAAATCACCTGGCTCTTGCAAGGATCTGAGGGGGAGCGGGGAGCCTGCCGGGGCACAGTGGGGCTGTCTCCGTCATGCTCAGGCAGGGTGTGAGTTTCTGAGTTTCCTGGGGAAGCTGAAATGGTTCCCCCAGGCTCCAACTCACCTGCTTGGCCAGGCCTGTTGCCCCGATGGGGAGGCACCTGAGCAGCGGGGAGAAGGCCATTGACCGTCTTTGTGTGGTCAAAGGGGAAGGAGTCTGCTGTGCCTTTGGGATGTGGCCCTTGGTGTCCTGTGCCAGGAAAGGCCTGATGCTGTTTCAAATCTGTGCCAAGATGACCCTCTGTTCTCCCTGCCGTGTGGGACAAAACGGTGTCAGGCTCAGGGTGTGCAGCTGAGTCATCCTCCTTTTCCCTGACATCTTCTCCTGGCAAAGGAAGAACTTCAGAGAAGGTGCTTTCCGGGTCTTGATGGACGGTGACTCCACAGCTGCCTCCACCCTGAGGATCCTCAGCACCCACCTTTTCCCTGCAAGGCTCAGAGGCTTCCAGCCTCACAAATCTGTGTGGAAAGATGCCACGTTTCCCCCTCAGCTCCCCCTCCAGCCAGCCATCCTCCAGAATGCCTATGATCCGAATCTTGTCACCCACATCAAAATCCAGTTCCTTGGACTCCAGGGCTTGGAACTGATAGAGGGCCACACCGTAGGTGCTCCCTGGCTCCTCCTCCTCCTTGGGGGGCATCTCCACTGTCCCATTGGTGTCACAAGTCCCTGTGGGCTCTGGATCCACTGAGGTCCCTGGTGCTCGCAGAGGAGTAAGCAGTTCCACAAAACCCTCTGGGAAGATGCCCCTGCGGCCTCTGAGCTCACCTTCGAACCAGCCAGGCTCTGGGACACCAACAATGTTGATGACATCCCCTTCCCTGAAGTCCAGTTCCTCCTCCAGCTGAGCAGACAGGTCCATCAGGGCCCGGGCTTGGCCCAATGAGTAGGCAGGCACCTCCAGGAGAGCACTCTGGGACAGCTGACGGCTCCGAACTGAAAGGCACAGCTCCCGTACACATGATGAGGGGAAAAAGCCCTTGGAACCCCAGCTGCTTCGGCCCTGGAGCCAGCTGGAAGCCAGGGACCCTCCCAGGATCACCAGGTCTCCTGCAGGGAATGAGAAACACCAGTTCAAAACTGCCCTCACGGTTGCTTCCCACTTCTTATTCCTGTCTCCCTGTGTCCTTCCTGACTGTGGGCAAGGTCAGACACTCTACACAGAGCACAGTGTGTGCTGGCAATGCACAAGAGCACAGAATGGAGGTAAGGCATGACGCATGGGCAGTCTCTTCTATGCACATATCTAAGATACACAGTTCTGGCTGCTAAGCCATGAAGGTGCACCAAAGCTTTGATTTCTCTCCCAAATGCAAGTCTAAGGTTTGAGGATTGGAGGGCCATTAGAAGGCCGCTGTAAGTTTACTATGATCACACGACTACAATATTCAGAGTTTTAAGAGTAATGATAGATCACGAGAAACTGGTATCAGAGTGGCAGAAGCCCAAAGGTTCATGATGGATTTGACACGACCCATGTCATGAGGTATTAGGAAGTTCCCTGTCTCTCCTGCCACTGTAGGCAGGATGCTGTGGAAGGACATGTTTCTGGAAGGACAGATGAGGGCTATGAGACGCAAAGCAAAGGAAGGGAATGGAGATTACCTCTCTGCAATGACAAGCTCCCTGGCTCTTGAGATGTGAAGTCACTGGTACAGACGAACAGTTTTTCTCCCTGCTTCAAAGGGGGAATGTCCACAGGTTCCACAAAGCTGCTAGGAAACTGCCCTAAAATGAGAAGCAGTTGTCAGCAATGGGTCTTTCCGGTAGCCCACCACCAGTCCCTCCACCCTCCTTCCAGATTTTGGGATCTATTCAGTTCTTGCTAAAGGAAAATAACCAGCTACCCAGGGTGCTTCAATAGCATGGTGGAAGAGGAACAAGTTTGGGAGTCAGGAATTCCTGAGGTTTTAAATGCTTAAGAGCTAACAGAGAACAAAAAGCTTTGTGCCCTTGGCTCACTCCAGGCAACCAATAGACTGTATTTGTTACTGGGGCTGTGCCATCAGCACGGAGTTGCTGGCAACAGACATACTAAGTTTTCTCTGCTTTCATTGCTTGCTTCCCAACTCAGAGCCATGATGAGGACTGAGACATCCAGTAGTGCTGGACCACTAAACCAGTGTCTTATGACTGGGAACATCCACCTGGTGCTCCTCACTCTGTAAGGCTTGGCCCCTGCCCGGCCTCAGCCCAGAAGTCAGAGGCTCCAGGGACCTTGCCCACTTTGTCACACTGTGCACCTATTTTATCATGGCACACATTGCTGGATGGCCAGCTATTCTGAACGGGCCACAGCCAGACGGGGCAGTCCATACTTGTTGGCCATCGCAAGATAGCACTCAGCTACTAATTTCAGTCCCAGGAGCACAGGACGTGGTAAAGCCCACTGCAAAGGCCACTAAAAATGTCATTCCTGTCTTTTATAATTTGTGGCAAGGACATATGATGGAGTATGGGCTAGTGGTACTTCCAGCATGCACTCTCGATTACCCAATATGGCACCCACGTTCTCCAATAAAACCTGGAGACACCATATCCTAGACACCAAGAACTTTGCACTGGGTTTAGGCCGTTTGGCATCTGCGGTTATTAACCTGAGGTGCAACCAGCAGCCCACAGGCTGCCAGCCTCAGCAGCTTCCTTCACAGTTTTAACCAACTCTACCTCTTTTTTCACATCTTAGTTTCCTGCTCTGTACATGGAAACAACCTAATGCTGTTAGAAAGGAAGTCATGGAGCTACATTAATTATTCCCCACAGAGTACTGAGTATTGTAATTGGTAGGCTGCAGCACCTCCACAGCTTCTATTCAGAAGTGCTTTTTCAATTCCCTACAGCTTTAGCTTAGAAAACTGGGCTGAAAACTACAACAGCTGTTCCAAGGGAAAGCAGGAATGCAAGTGGGTTTTGAGTTAAAGGTCATTAAAAACTATTCGGTTTGACTTCAGCGTGCTTCTTTATCTTTGAGCTATGACACACATCTGTTTATTATTCCTTAATAGCTTCATCTTCTTGAGAACAAGCACATTGGTTTTGCTGGGAGACAAAACTGTGGTGAAGTAGTCTGCAGAAGTAATTTGTTCCCAGTGACTTCAGCAGCAGCAAGATCAGGCACGTGTTCATTCAGTGCCACTTATCAGTTACATGGAGCACGGAAGAGAAGTCCTCCTCTCCACCTTTGCTCCCATCCATCTTTGTTTTAGCCAGGAGACAGCTTGTGTCTGTTAGCAGCACCAGACTGCTGCTGCAATAGCAGCCCCATCTCCACGGCCAGGGATGAAACTCCAGTCCCTCTCTCAAGCTGAAGACAGTCAGGCTTATGCTTTGAAGTTTCATCTCCCTGAGAGCTCAAACACCCTCCAAACATCAGTATTAAGATGAAAAAGAGCTGTTTAAACAGGGACTATGAGAAGTATTTCACTAAGACCATTTTGCTGCTTCTGAAGTTTCTCACACCCTTCCAAAAGTTTGAGAGACTTGCACACCACTTCAGGCACCCTGATATTGATGGCAGCTTGTGCAGGAAAATGCTTTAAAGCGGAAAGGAGGAAGCGGGGCTGAGTCAGAGGGCTTGGAGGGACACACGGACTCTGTCGCTGCGTCTCCCACTGACTTGACCTGACGAGGTCACTTGGATGTGGATGCGTTTCCACGCTCAGTGCATCTGTTTCCTCTCTCCCTTTCCACTGCCACAGCAGGTCAGCACATAAAGTAGCCAGGAAATGGGCTGTCTCACCACTGAGGACAGAGCAACTAGCTTCGTGAAGCTCTCATCTCCTCGAGAACTGACTCCCCAGTAATCTCTTTCAAAAAATAACAAATGGGCTGTCTGAATAGTAAAGCTGGCGGAAGACAAGTGGTGTATCCTGTACCCTCAGTCCTAAGCAAAATCCCGTGAAAGATTTAGTAAATCAAATCTGATTCTGCACAGCGGTGGTCAAGGGAAGGTGTGCTCACAGAGTGGACGTTTAGCTGGCACATCTATGCATCCAGGTGCAGGCATTTACAGCTCTTACCTGTAACACCTTCCTTCTTGCCAAGGAGCCAGAACTCATCCACCACAGCCAGCACCTCGATGACATCTCCCACAAAGAGGGGCAGCTCTTCAGAAACGCTGGGACAGAAATCAAAGACTGCTCGTACCACGGAGCCAGCCTCCATTGCGTGGGGTCTGAAGGTGGATCAGTACCTAAGGCTGAGACACAGAGGGAAGTCTGTTAGCAGCCAGAAACACCTGAAATTATCACATATACACTCAGAAAGTAAAACCCTTCCTGAGCACAAGAGGCAGGAACAGTGCGAGAGGGTCCTGTCCTGAGCTCCCTGAAACGCCTTATCACACGAAGCATGCCGCAGGAGTCAAGGGTCTCCAACAATGCAGCCCCCATGGTCTAACCTGCTTTGTCCACCCACTCTGGCTATCTCTGTGGGGATATGTGCTTGTGCTGCAACGGGGGGAGAAGCAGCAAGAAAATTGGAAGTGAATTCCCGTCAGGAAGGAAGCAAGAGGAGGAGAGGAAGCTCAGCACTTCCCTGACATGCAGGGCAGGGCTCTGAGCCTGCCAGGGCTGGATGGGCTGATAGCACCACTCACTTGCATGGTCCCACCACATGTTCTGGTGGGATGGGCACAGGCATCCCCCTCCCCATGCCACCACTCAGGGCCACAGGAACTGCGTGCTGGAACAGTGTTACACTTCTGCCCAGTGAGGGAAGAGGCACAAAGTCATCCCAGGTGACCTCACCCCACCATGCCCTTCCCTACACTGGCGAGGGGAGCTCCTCCCGCCTCTGCCTGGGCTGACCCAGCCTGGGCATCCTCAGACCTGGCAGGAAATGCCCCTTCTGCCTTTTAGGTACCAGGCTCAGCCATCCCCTGGAAGGCTTCATGATGGCCACTGGAAGGACCCAGGCTGAGATGAGGGTGCAGACCCTGTCCAAGACTCTGGGAGCTAAGGCTGAAATCCACCCTGGCAGGGGACCTGAAAGCAAGCAAAAATGTCCTCACCAAGGGCTATGTCGTATATTCCCCCTTCCTCTCGAAATCGCTGCCGAGCTGGGATACTTTTCTGTACCATCTGCTTTGTACCAAGCAGCCTCAACATCAAGGCACTTCGCCGTACCAAGGCAGCAGCAGTTTTGCAGCTTCAGCTGCTCCTTTCCGTCTTTCCACATCCCTCAGAAGAGGAACTGAAAGGTGAATCCATTCACGGCAACCAGGAACCCTAAGATTATTCCTCAACACCTGCACCTCAGACTGGTGAGTGCTTCCCTTCATATTCCTGTCCCACTACAAATATGGGCAGAGCACGGCACTGCTGACACCTCTCCGAAGTGCTTTCACAGTCCTGCCCTCTGCGATGCCGGGACATCAGCATCCACCTCACCAGCCCCCCCCCGACACAGGCTGCTTTCCTCCCACATCACAAGCAGAGTCCCTGCTCTGTCTGGTCGGACACAACTTCCCTGCAATGGAATGCAACCTCCTCCCCTCCCAAAGCGCCTCTACGTGCACAGTGAACAGTCACCCTCTCAGCGCTGCCCAGCCGGTGATTCCCATCCCGTACTCAGCGTGGCATGTCCAACAGTCCCGCCTAGCTCACAGCAGAAAGAGCATGGTGACGACACATGCCACCACCCACAGCGAACACACGGGGCCCCTGGGGACCCCATTTCTCCATACAGACGCACACAGCCCACCTGAGCCCTGGAGAGTCAGGAAGCGAGGATGCCAACACAGGGAGGAGAAAAACTTCCCCACTGACGAGGTGCAGCCAGCTTCCAGCGAGAGTGCCAGCGGGGGATCCAGACAGGGAAAGGCTTTCTGCTGACGGGACCGCTCTGTTTATCCAGTCCGACTCACCTCCCGGGAACAAAGCGGGTTTGTCCTCGGCAGGAACAGCTTCCTCAGCACGTCCCTCCCCACCCCCAGCCGTGCCCTTGCCACAGCCAGCCCCTGGCCACCCTCACCTCTGCCGTCCCGTCTGTCACTCCCATTGCTCTCCACTGCCTTCCCTGTAGCACGTGGGCTCCTTGGGGCACAGGCCGTCCCTTTGTCACCAGCGTTGTGCTGGCTGTACAAACAAAGAGCCCAATATCCAGCAGCCGACAGCACTTTGCCACCAAAAAGGGATGAATGGACTGGAGTGAATCAGGAACACAAAGAGCTGCAGTTCAGGGTAGCAGGAACCTACTGAGGCAGAAGGAGTAACGGTATTAAAAACATGACCATGTGGAGCAGGGAAAAAGATGGAAGAGCCATCAATTAGCTTAGAAATACTCAAGACAAGGAATGAGCCTTGCGTTGTTGAGGTGGGGTGTCTGGGACATGCTGCTGCATGCTCTGATGGGAAGAGGAGAGCAGCAGCGACAGGCGCAGCAACAGCAGCCCCTTGCAGGGGCTCGGGGCTGCCCTCCACCCCACCGACAGGCTGCCGACCGAGCTCAAGGTCCCAGGAATCCTCGCCATACTCTGAATGTGCAAACTTCACAGCCACACTGGACAAAGCGGGGGAAAAAATATTGTAGGCATAATTGCCGCCTTGGGATAGTCTCGCCAGGAGCACATGATGGTACATGTGAGACTTCTTGCACTTCTTCTGTCAAAGGTGTAATGTAAAAGCGCGCGGAGGACTGCAAGGATTTCAGCATGTGTGCTGCAGACCCAAACCCTGGCTTTGCTGCAGTCACTGGGGCTGAGGATGTGGCCCTCCCACTGCCCCAGGGCTCAAATCCTGCCCCTGAAAACAGCAATGTCTCTTCCTTAACTTATTTGCAGATCTGGGGACTCATTCATTAAAACGTACAAGATTTGCCAATGAGACAGAAGATCGAGGGGGGCAGGCAGGATTGCAATTGTTCCGCCATGTATATATTAACTGCATTTATAATAAAACACAGGCACTAACATACTCATGTGAAAAGCACTCCCTGAGAGTCAGCCCATGAGGTAAGAAAGCGTGAAGTAACTTCTGAAACTGCCAAAAAAAGAATCCCAACAAGCTCATGTTCCCCCGGCAGTACCAAGAAGAGCAGGGTCACTCCCTGACTCCATCTGAGTCCAGACAATATGCCCCTGCATTTGAAAGCTGCGAGTCAGTCTTGTGGGGTTTGCCTTCTCCGTAACATGAACCGAACATGAAATACTATGTTTTACAGGACTTTGGCCTTGTCTTAGTCCATGGAGCGTTGCCTGCCAACGTTTTCTCCAAACCCCCACCTAGAGAAGGAAGTCTCCCAGCATCTTCCAGACCAGAAACTTACTGAGTCCGACTCTTCAGGCTTAACGGTGGACCCAAACTTCTTCCAGATCCACCCTAGATCTGGTGAAAACAAAAATCCAGCAGCAGCTCGTGCAGAGACTCCAGCAGGAAGAGCAGATTGCAGGGAGAGCCGGGCTCCGCCTGCGATCCCCAGTGAGTCACGGCTCCTGACGGCTGGCCAAGCACCGTCCCCTCTCACCTCAAGGATGGGTGATCCCTGCCTGCCAGGGGGAAGGAGGGAGGGCTCCTCCGCAACTGAGCAAACACTGGGACTTCATGCTGACGGAGGTCAGGGCTGCAAACTGCAGGACTCCTGCCCCCGCCTAGCAGCAGACCCGCATCCAAAGAGAGCCTCACTGTGCAAGTATGAAGCTGCAGCGCAGCGGCAAACTCGTCCCACTGAGAACACACTGTGTCTGTCTCACTGCCTGATCCTGCACAAACTAGGTAACGTGTCCCTGGCGCCCGACTGCAGCCCGCCCGGTGCCAAGCTCCGGGCCTGACACAACAGCATTGTGCAGCACGGCAGAGAGTGGATTCCCAGGGCATTAATCACTCCCCCCAGCCTGCCTGCATGCATGCTCAGCACACATTAACATTACCTCCATGGAAGACTGCCTATTCCATTTCGCCATGAGCTCTGGAGTGCGTCTGGTCCGGCGTGGGCTGATGAAAGGAGGGCCCAGAATGGAATGACGGCTATTAACTCTGTTACAATATTGTTTTGAGACCTTCAGCACAGACTGGATGAAGCCGCAGCAGCCAAGAGAAGGCATTTACACCCTGACTCTGACAACTTCTTGTGTCCCTCCTTTCTTTTTGCAGCTGAAATCAGGCAGGGTAAGAAGTCTCAAATAATAGACTCACCAGCACCACAAATAATTGACAGGCGCTTGCTCAAAGTGCCATCACTTAAATAGAAGCAGACCTACCGAAGATGGTGATATAAATGCCCTTTTTCCATCTTTTTGATGGTAAAGTTGAGGATATGATTCTCTGATGAATGTCTGTACCTTAGAAACAGGAGTTCTGTCTTCCCTGCTCTTGATGAAACATGTGAAGCAAGGATTTCAAGCACTTAAGAGATGAGGCAGCAACATGAAGAGACCATTTTAGGCTGATTACAAAAAGTATTAACAGCCCCAGTAAAAGGAGAGACCCAAAGCATTTGCAGACAGCTAATCCGGTGGTATACCCAAAGCGCTGATCAGATCACGAGATAAAAAGCACTAACGGATGGATGCCACAAATTCAGAAGCAAGAAAACCAAACTTCCCAGGCACTATCACCGCTCGTTTCCCTCTAAATAATACTTTTCAGCCTCTCACTCACAGCGCTGTAAGAACTGGTTATGGTCAGCATGACAGCACCATAACTGGAAAACCAACATTTCACCAAAGAGACCAAAAAATGTGGTGTGGGCTTCCACAGGCACACTTGGTTTGCACAAGAGGGACAAGTGGATTCTAGTGGAGCAGATGTCTCAGTCTCTATAAAAGCCTTACAGCCTGCCTGAGCGGTAGACCAGGAAGGAGTCAGATTCCCAGAAACGTACAAAAGCCAAGTTTATCGCAGAACGATTAAAGAAATTGATATTAAAAATATTAAACAAATACTGCCAGTGATCTTTTTTTAAAATTGAAAAATGCAATGCATTTCACCTTGGTCTTTTCATGCCTCCTTCCACTGATTATAGTTCAATGCCTGTTCACTGAAAACACAATCCACTCCCAGAGACGGAGATGCCCCTCGGCCCCGTTCACTGCACCCTCCAGCTGCTGGGTCTGTCTCCGACGAGAAATCTGCTGCAGCTCTTGCTGCACTCTAGGCTGCAGGATTGGTACCTAACATGGAGTGGGAGGAAACTAGGAATGATGCTTGGCTTCTCACGCCATTGTGTCAAGAACAGAAGCTTACTAACTACATGCTGAGGCACTCCTACCCTTCTCTTCTGTTCCTCCCCGTAGTCTCCAAATACGGACAGCCCTCCTTCCCTCCTCCTCACCCCACTGCATCTACACAGCTGGCACAGTCCTCATCCAACACTTCAAGGGTAGGACACTGTCTGCACACCAGCATGCCCCGACCACTCACACCAGCGTTCAGAGCCGCAGCCACCCTCAGTCACTCCCCCTGCTCAGAGCAGAACACGTTGCTCTGTAAGCTCCCGGAGGTCCTTGCTCGCCTGCACATTCCTGGGTGGGATAAACAATACCCCGTTGAGCCAGGCTGCCTGGGCCCCGGCTGGAGATAGTGCCAATGCAGGGACGGCGGCTCTAGCAAACTGCAGAGCTGACCCTATGAATCCCAACAGAACGGACAATGCAGCAAGCAGGGCAAAAACCCAACTAATGGTATGGAGGAGAGGAGCCTTCTCCCACCAGGGAAATGCCGACCACTGCAGTCTCTCATTAGGATGTGCTGCTTGTCTCAGCAGATCCCAAAGAGTCCCCCCTCTGAGCTTCATACAGTGGGAAACATGAGATCTCCTCTTCTGCCCTCCACCTTCTAACCCCATATGGCTCCCAGGAGGAAGAGGGATCTTCTCGCTTTAAAAAGAAAGTTTCTTTTGCTTTGTCTGTGACCTGATATACCAAAAATCGTTGAAACGAACACATTTAGGTTGGATCATCAGGCCCTCCAGAACTAGGACTGCCAAGGACAAAGGCTGCTTAAGCAAGCTCTGGCCTCCCCACCACACACGTGTGACCGTTTAGGCTATTTGCCACAGGAGCTCTGCCACGTCCCACACAAGTCATTCAAACCACCACTTCTCTCCAGCTGCACCCTGGCTGTCACAATGTTCTCACCTGCTCTGCTGCAGGATGTGGCTGAGGGCAGGCTGGTGGCATTTGTATGTGGTAAGCGTAGCTTGGGGAGGAAAGAAGAGGAGCTCGTGCTGGACCAGTCAGCGAGCAAAGGAAAGTCATCTGGAAACTAGAGCACAGCATCAATTTTTAATGCAAAGCAGAACACCTTGCCACAGCGCGTGAGCAAGGAGACTGTGATGGATATTTAATCTCTGGCACTGGGGACCCCAGCACACAAAAGCCAGAACACCAGCTTAGGAGACAAGAGTTTCCCAAACTCTCTACAGAGTGGCTGCACGCACTTTGCAGACCCCGTTACTGAGTCCTGTCTTCTCCCACCTGGAGGCACGCAGTTGTCTCTCTTGACATTTTTGCAGACAGGCTGAAATGATACAACTTAGAATAAGGAACAGAGAAAACCCCAAGAGCAGCACCACTTCTGCTGTGTGGTGCCTGTGGCTGGGCTACTAGGGGTAAGTAATATACAATCACAAAATTTGTCATTACACCTTGAGTACATATCCAAAACAGGTTGAACTGGGGCTACAAGGACAGTCCTTAACACCGGAGCACTTGACTTTGCACCCTGAACATATTTTGCAAGACAGCTTTTGGACAGAAGCCCATTACAATGCTTGGCTTGCTGGGCAGAGAGTCCAGAAATACGGAAATTACTTGAGTTTGAGTTGGAAGCTCTGCTCTTTGCCCACCTTCACTCCTCTTCTGCGCTGCTCATTATCTCCAAAGAACCTAAATCCCCAGCAGGGACTCTGCTGATACGTGGCCTCATCACGTGGACCTCTTCCTTTCGGAGCCCCTAGGTGCTCCCGAGAAGGAAGCAATAGATTTTATTTCCTAACAGAAAGGTTCTAAAAATAAGACAAAGTAAAAGCTCAGAAGTGGGGTTGAGCAATCCTTAGAACGTGATTAGAAAAATAATTTTGCTGGAGGTCGAGGGGAAATTATCAGTTAAGGTAGTGAAGTGCTAAGGTAAGCACAACTCAGGCTGTCCCACCCAAGCTCACATCACCACCATCACAAAGTCCATCTGAATAGTCACCCACTGCAGGGACACCTCAACCGCACGCTGAACCCTGAGACATCACACAGCCACGCTTCCCACGACGGCTAGCAGAGCCGGTGCTCTGCAAGGCTCCGAGCGTCACTCCTTTCCTCTCCCCTACTGCTCAGTTCCTCCCATCCCATTGCCAAGTTCACATTTCTCTAAAATCGTTATATGTCACTGCTAATCCTAAGTGGAGCAGCTCGAGAGAGAACTGAAACCTTTGGCCTTGGCAAAGCAGAAGATTTCAAGAACAGAGCAGCAGCAGAAGCCAGCTCCGAGATGTGGGCATTATCGGCACTATGGAGGACCTCGCAAACAAGCGGGACACATTTAGACACAATGCCCAGCACGACTCGCAGCCAGAGGAGTGAGTCAAGATGAGGGGGATGATGGTGACGTCTCGTAGCACAGAGGCAGTATTTGGCAAAGCATCTGCAGAACTGCAAATTCTGTATCTACAAACTCTTTCAGGCCTTTTGCGGAGGAAAAGACAGAATCGCAATGGAAGCAAAGGAGAGAACGGCAGAGGCAAGGGGAGAGAGAGCCTTTTCAGAAGAAACTGAAAGTCATGGAAACATGACAAACCTCAAAACAGATGTTAATGCTTACGACACAACTAGAGGCTTCCTAGATACTATGGCAAGGAGAACAAGATGCGAAAGGAAGGAGGTGGGGGGTGTATTTCAAACGCCAGGAATGGCAACAGAGATGTTTGAACTCAGAAGCCAAACAGTGTCAAGGACGGGATCAGTCGAGGCACCACTCAGGGTCAGCAAAAGGGTCAGCACAGGAGCAGCAGCTGTCTTGCAGGAGGTGTCGAGGGTGAGCCAAGCCTCCATCCCCCAGTGAGGCCACTGGAGGAGGCACCTCCAGTTCATCTCCGTTAAAGTACAAGGTGACAGTGTCAGGCTGGCAGCAACGCAGAGGGGTTTGCATTTGCCAGAGTGAGAACGGGAGGGAACTCTCAGGAGTTTCTCCTCTCAGGCTGGTGCAAGCTGAGCAGATGCTCTCAGAGGAGCACCCTGGGGAGGCACCGTGCTGCAGCCCGGAGCTGCTGCTCCCTGTGTGCAACCACTTGTGCCACCCTTCACCAGTGCCACCGCTCCAGCCTCTCGGTGACAAACGGCTCCAGGCCCGGGATGCCCGCACTGATTCTACAGGGCCAGCAACAAGTTGTCCAGGCAACGCCAGCTCCCACCAGCTGCACGTCTGCCTGGTGGGTGACCACCCCGAGTTACCACCGGCTGCACAGACCAGGCTTAAGAGACCAAAAATCCCAACGGACGCAATGTGGGGAGTAGACGGGCGGCTCCCGCTGTATCCCACGGCTGCTCCACGCTGCCGAGGTGCCCCCGGGGCATGGTGGGCTCTGTGGGATAGTGCCACAGGGCACGGCAAGCGCCCAGCTGGGCACACAGGGCTGGAGGGCCACACGCTGACACAGGCCCGGCTGCTGCTGCGAGGGGAG
>VYZM01008036.1:89632-105082 GCA_013398915.1 Dromas ardeola
CCGCGGCCAGGGCCGGCGGGACGGGCCGGAGCGGCTCCGCGGGGACTGGCCCGCAGGCTGGGCACCTCGGGTGACATGGGGACATCCCCCTTGGCGGCACCGCTGGGCCCCAGACTGCGAGGCAGCCCCCCCGGCGGCACACGGGGACACCCCGACCGGGGACGCGCTGCCCAAGGCGGGGTGCCAGGCGCAGGGACGTGGGGTTGCCCTGGTTTGAGTGACACAGGACTAATTTATCTTTCAGTAATTTTACTTTTCGGTAAGGTCTCTTCTAGGTAAAACTGCACTTTTAGAAGACTCCGGTGTCTGATTTTGCGAAAATATTTACTTTCTAGCCAGCTATGGGATGCGGGTTTCAAGGTCTCGGTGTTTTCGAGCTTTACCAGGTGCAGGGATGAGGAGGAGCAAGGCCTGGGCACTTGACCCAAGCTGCCAACAGGGTAATTTTGTACCGTGAACATCACATTTGATATAATTTAGAAAGTTTGCTGAGGAGTGCTCTCTCTCCTTTGATCACTGCCATCTTGAGAACTTTGTGCCTCGGTGCCGGACGCCTGAGTCCTTCCCTTCCTCCAGAAGCCGCAGCGCTCACGGTGTCTGACATTTGCTGTTCCCTGCTGGGAGTGCACAGCTTCCTGCTGATAAAATGGGCTGAGTATAATTGTATTGGTATCGGCATCAGTATTGGTTCTTTAGTGTTGTTAAATATCTATACTTGTTCTATTAAATTTGTTAATATTTCAGCCTTTGCGTTTCCTTGTTTTTCCCGATTCCCCTTCCTGGGTGGGGAGAGGTCATCGGGTGACAGAATAATTGAATGAGAAAAAATTGATTTGGGTTCCTCAAACCTTAACGGGGGTGCACGCAGCCACCAGGCTGGGCACAGCACCTGGCTGCCATGCTAGGGTGCTGGCAGGGCACCCAGGAGCCCAGTGTGGAGCAAGACAGGCGGCTTTGGCTTCTTCCCTACAAAATGCTGCTGTCTCGCAGACACGAGCAGCGCCGGGGCTCCCCTTCCCCACTGTTGCCTTCTCCTGGGAGTCTCTCGCTGCCTTGTGGGCTTCAGCTTTGGCAGCAGCTGACAAGTGGGTCTGCACTGTCCATCTGGTGCAGTCTCAGTTTTGCGGCTAGGAGCTGGCTTTGGCTGCTTAGATACACCGTAAGACCACACCAGAGCACCAACATGGGAAAAAAAAAATTAAAAAAAACCACCCGCATGACAGGGAGGGCAAGTTTGTGCATCACGCAGGGGTCAGGCACACCAAGTACAGTAGGTCCTCCACTGGTTTTCCTGGCAGGCCAAAAAAAGCCTCTGTGCCCCAAGGGATACAATCCCTCAGCAACACGCTGTAAAGCCCCCGGAGCAGTTTTCGCTGTTTGGCACTTGTTTGTGCACTTAGCTACACTTCTCCATAGCAACCACCCAGATCCCAGCTTGGCTTGCCAGCAGCCGGGAGTGGGGTGTGCAGGCACCGCTGCCCGAGTTGTGTTGGTCTGGGGACAGGCTGGGCGCTGACTCCCCGTCTGCTCCCAAGGCGGGGACCCGCACGGCTGGCACGGTTTGATGCCATCCTCACAGCACCCGGGGCTGCACAGGGAGCTGGGGGCTCTCTGCCCCCTCAGGTGTGGTTGCTTGTATACAGTTTGCTGGAGCTGAAGAAGGGATGCTAGCCCCTGCTGCAGGGTTTTAGATGTTGTCCTCTGAGCCCAAAAGTTCTGCTGTTCTTGTCTGCCGAGACAGGTTTTGAGCTTTTTTCATCATTCTGATCCCTCATTTCAGCCTTTCAGGTCACCGCCATGACCAACCCACCTCTGCTGACATCCCCAGCAAAGCTGCCTTACTCTTCTTTGAGTTCAGCTATTTGTATTTTCCCTTTTTCTGCCTCCTTTATGCCAGCCACAAACCAGCATGCACAGAGTCCCATCCGCCCGCCCCACTGGGGTTCCTGCTCATCCCAAGATCCTCACAGTTTTGCTTGTAAGAGTTTTTGGTTCATTCTTCTGGGCCTGGCTTCACCTTTTTTACGTTTCTCCAGTGTCTGCATCCAGTTCTGGTCCCCTCGTCTCAGGAAGGGTAAATGAGAATGGAAGCAGGTTCGGAGGCAGGCAGTAAGGATGCTCAGAGGTATGGGAACAGACTTTACAGTGAACAACCGTGTAGGCTGGGACGCTTCAGCTTGGAAGAAGGACATAGGGTGGAGGAAGAGGTCTACAGAATCACGAGTAGCCCAGAGAGAGAGGATGGGGAGGATCGACTGTTCGCTATGTCTTCTGACACAAACCTGTCAACTGCTTTTGTCTTGACTGGAGCCTCAAAAGAACGGGAAACCACTGCACTGCAGATGTTACGTCCAAAGGTTTAATGCCATTTTTAGCCCACGCTTCTTGCAACACTGGGGGCTAAGTTCATGAGAGGCGTGCTTAAGAGAGTGCTGCCTCGGAAACATTTTGTAACCCTGTTTTCACGTGGAAAGCTCGGCCATGGCCAAGTGGAGCTTTACCAAACTGTTCAACACAAAAATATTCAGAGCTGGGAGGAGAACGAGCTGGACAAATCCCAGCCCGGAGAGAGAGAGAGTCCTCCAGAAGGTTGTATCTCATAGGAGCCCTCTTGTGGGAGAAAAAAGCTTGTGACTGAGACTAATTTTGCTGCTGCGCTGCCAATTCCACAGCAGCCTGCGAGGATGTGTGATGTGGCCTCCCGGGCTGGGTGTCCTGTCCCAGAGAAGAAATCCCCCTCCTCTGACTCTGCCTTCGAAAGAAAAGGGAATTGAGATGGTCCTACATTTTCTAGGACCACAAGAGGGCAACATGAGAGCACCCTGCAGCCAGCAGGCTCAGCAAAGCGACCCAAGACGCTGCTGGGACTTGTGTGGCATGGGCAGCTCTGTGCAGGCTGAGCATCACCCTGTCCAGGCACCGCCCAGCCGAATTAGCCACCTGAAGGCTGCTCCCTGGGAGCCCTTTCCTTGCTCTCAGCTTCATATATGTCCTCAGCCAGCTGAGCTAATGCTGTGGTTGGGGACAGCAGTATCTTCCCGCACATGGGTTGGACATGTGGTGACAACAGACCCTTCTGCATGCTGCATGGGGCCCGGCTGTGGGATGCGCGCTGGGCTCCTTCATCCCGCCTGCACGTCCACCAGGAAACCTTTTGGGTGAATATGCACCGACCCAAGGGTCCAGCATCTGGAGTAATGCTGCTGGGCTTGGCCAGGGGAAGAGGTGTTAAACCACACAGGAGTTTGAAGATCTCAGCCTCACTGTCCTTTTTCACTTCCTTCCGCCACCAAAAGATAAAAAAATAGGAGAATCTGAATTCAGGTTTGGTGTGAATGTGGGACTCTGCAGACAAAAATCACTCACAGCCATGGTTAAGTGCAGTACCATTTCTGCAGGTTTTTGCAGTGGCCTGGATAGATACCCTCTGAGGGACAGTTCGCCCTGCTTTTCCAGGAACAGGCATGACAGAGAAAGAGCTTCTGTTAGCAGGCAGAGCTACAAGAGGGTGTGTGTGCTGCTAGGGCTGAAAATGCCACTAGCATCTTGTAGCAGAGACAGAGGAGGAGGTGACAGTGAGGGATGAAGTGCAGAATATTGCCTATGCGGTAGGGTGGTAGAGGTTGCTCACAAGAGATGAGGAGTTGTTTGCAAAAGAGAAGGGGCAAGGGGATGTCTGGGGGACACTTTTTGGACAGGCTTGAGACATGGAGAGAGCCAGTGCAACAGAGGGCTCTGGGCGGGAGACTGGGATAACCAGCTCCACCGTGCGCTGGGGCACATGGGTGGGAATGTTTATTCCTCTGGAGTTACTTATTTTTGTATGAAGAATGCTAGAAAGGTTTTGCCTGCTTCAGATATTTTTACCATGGAAATAACCAGCCTTGTTTCTACTCTTGCTTCCACTCCAAACCTGCCCAGACAGCCTAAGCAGCATTTTAAGGCCCAGCCTGTAGTACTCCACCTCACTGAACTATGGATTGTGTCTTCCCCAACTCAATTCCAACTCACATGGCTCGTGCTGTACCCGCACAGCACACTGCTGGCATCAAGCATCCACACTTCCCTGTTGCACATTGACAGGACCAATGTTCAGGGAATTTGTCTCAAAGGAATATCAAATCACCTGTCTTGCACTCCTACGCGTCACCGGCTGTCAGACCTCCCATAGTTGCTCCTGTGCTCAGACTAATAGTTTGTGTTGGCTAGAGCAGACCCTTCAGTGAGCCATCTGGTTTGGATCTGAAGACATAAGGAGACAGGATAATCCTTTGCTTTTGCCAGCTTGTATCGCCTCAGCCTGTCTGACTACAAATAATCCAAACCAGCTACCAGAAAGCCCCATCTGCACATCAAGATAAGTGTGACATCACCAGCCAGATGATGACCTTGGACCACCACCTCCCAGTGCTGCGTTCCTGTTTGTGGTGCTGCCAACCAGCGAGGGTTGTGCTATGTGTGGGACAAACTGTGTTCAGAGCTCGTCACATCACTGACTGCTTTAAAACTGACCTCCCCCTAACTTCAGGGAGGTCAGGAACCATCCTTACCTGAGGGAGAAGCATGGAACTCGTGCTCAGAGGACTAGTGCCAGGATTCACGTGCCCAGCTTGTGAGTGCAGCCGTCTAAGAGCAGGGCCTGGATTCATTCTCCCTGCTATGCACCCACCAGTGTCTGGGCATCTCATGTGGGCTGTAGGAACTGAGTCCAGGAGTAAAGGGAGCAGAGCTCTCCTGGATGGAGGGAATGCAGGAGAAGAGCTCAGCCCAGGGAACCGCAGCTCAGGCACATGGTATTGTGAATGACTTCACGATTTGGTCAGGGATTAAATACTTCCTTGTTTAATAACCTAATACTTTGGGCTAGTTTCATGCTGGTCTGTTGGAAAGTTCACTGGCTGGAGTCATCAGCCAGACCTCGTACAAACGGCTTCCCCCAGCTCTCAGCCAAGTCAGCTGTCCTCATCTTTGGGTCCCCCGACGGGTGGCTCTTGGCACTACCTTCTTCGGAAGGGCTTTGTTGTTTGTGCGTGTGCCTGAGGCTTTACGCTCTGGGGGCTTCCTCACCGCATCTTGTTTGAGCTGGAAATGCACCTGAAGAACAAAAATAACCGTGTAACACCATATATGTGCTCTGCTGCCTCAGGGGTCTGCAGGACCTGTCTCTGCTGCCAGCCTTCGAAGCTGACTCTCGGGCCAAGACAAGCAATAAGGGGCCTCAGCCAGTGTTACGATACAATGGGAACTCAGTGCTTAAATCAACTGGAAACTTTTTTTTTCCCCCTGCGGAAAATGTTGTACCAACAGTCAGCTACATATCTTATGTGATGTCCTAGGATGGTTTGGAAGATGAGCTGTGAAAGGCAGGAGACTGAGCTGTGCTCTTTCTTCATCTTTTCTTACCAGACAGCAGAGAAATAGCATTGCTTTGCATCTCTGTTAATATTTAATACACAGAATACTTTAGGACAGACAGTCCTTTTTCAGTTGCATCTCATTAGCTGAATCCTGCTTAATCAGTCTTTCAGCAACTAGTGCTTCTAGCAGATGCAGGCAAAAGAATTCCAAGGTAGAAACCTTCATCCACTACAGCCATGCAAGCCATTATGAGAGGGAGAAGAGGACAAGGAGCATGTAGGACACAGCATCAGATAAACAGGGAATGGGGAGGCCATACAGAAAGGTGAAACTGAAACGGGGCTGTGTGGGCTTCCTAGGGGAGGGATGGGGTGAATGGTGGGTAGGGGAGGTGCCACAGAAGCAGAGGGAAATGGGGACAGGAGGGCTGCTGTGAGGGGAGATCTGCAAGAATCAGAGCATCAGGGAACAAATCAGACTTCTACACTAACATGGTAAAAGGAAAATCTATTTTAGAAAGGAAAGCCAAAGAGCTGGGTGCTTAACCTAGCAAAACAAAGGCTGGGACTGGGCTTGACGACTCTCTATAAATACATCAGGGAATAAATACCAGGGAAGAAGAGGGGCTATTTAAAGCACAGCATTGGCAAAAGAACAAATAGGGATAAACTGACCATAAATAAATTTAGGACGAAAATTAGAAGGTTTCTAATCCTGAGAAAAGGGCAGCTCTGGAAGAACTTCAGAGGCTGGCTAGGGTGGGTTGAAGGGATGGAGGGTGGGAGAGCCACTGCAGTGTATTTACAGCAGAGCCTGACCAGCATATATGCAGTGACGCAAACGATGTGCCAGGATGCTGCAGCCAGGGGGGCTCTTGCCAGTCCTCAGAGGAGGCTGCATCTGTGGTACTGCCATGTTCACAAGGCAACAGCAAGGGCAGGGATCACCACCCACTGTTTTTATAACCCATTTCTAGTTGTCCAGCCTGCCCTCGCAAGGGCGCTGTAGGGGCCACAGTGCTGTCAAGACCACCTGGTTTCAGTTCATCTCCCAAAGGTGCTTGGCTCTTCTTTGTTGGCACCCAGTCCCCATCTGTCTTGAGTGCTCTCAGCAGAAAGAAGGGCAGACCTCAGCCTCTTGCTGTGAGTTTGACAAGGTGTTTGGTTCCAGGCAGGGTGGAGATGACAGAAGAGCACTGAAACCCACGGAGCCAGGGGGATAACGGACCCCCAGGGAACAAATGCTGCCTCCACATTAACACATCGTGGAGAGTGGGGAGGATGGAGGGAGAGCTAAAAGAGCAGCAGCCCCAGCCAGCCAGGGTCTCTCCCCACAGCCAAGAGGCAGAGGGACACAGGAGCTAGCACAGTAGCCCAGTAAGGAATCGAGAGGCACATGGCATTGCCTTCACCCTGTTCCTCTCTGTGAGCTGCAGGGAGCCCTGCGTCTGCCAAAGCAGACAGCCTGTAGCCACTGGCAATGCTCTACATCCCATCTTCTTTCTCTGCTGCTCACTAAACATCCCCCACTGCATTTCTTTCTCGCTGGGGTGAAGACATTTGGAGACACCCTTGTGACTATGCAGCCTGACTCACCAATGAAGGTGCAGCTGGGCCCACTGTTGTTGTCACTGTCTGGGGCTGGTACCCCTCTGCAGAGGCTGTGACAGTGTAAGTGCCAGGCAGCAGCAGCCGGAAATAATCCCCCACATCACCTGTAACACAAGATGGGAAGAGAAGGCACTCAGGACACACAGGGCGCAGAGCAAAAGCTATTCCAGTAGCTCTTGCTGGGCATACTTCCTTGAGGATGCATAGCCTCCAAAACCCAGGCAATTTTTGACCTTCCTTCCAAAACTGCTGGCTACTGTGAGGCTGGATTCACATATATACAATTTTGACACATTTGGGTTATCAGCAGGGTTTTAATTGCTCATCAGCTCAGCTGCTCTCCCACCTGATTCTCCCTGTATAAGGAAGCCCCAGGAGCACTTTGATGCTGTACTGGTGTGGTAAGGGATAGGGGATGGCCAACAGAGAGGCAGCAGAACGTTACGGATTACTTAGACAATTTGATTTTATTCCTATCTGTGGAACTGGATGGGTATTGCAAATTTGAGTAATTGTTACAGGCACCCTGTGTCACTTTGGCATCAGTGGGGCTGACTGGTATGAGCGAGACACACATGAGCCAGGGGCTTCCAAGGGAAAACAGAGAGGGTAGCTGGCAGGTCAAAGGGAAAAATTTTCTCTCTCTCTTCAGTCCCAGGGAGGCTGCGCTTGGATACTGTGTCCAGTTTTGGTGCCCCTAGGTCAAGAAGGATGTCAGAGAACCAGAGCTCCTGACCCACAGGGAGAGCTCAGGTCCCACAGCGAGAGCTGGGGCAGCCGGGCGAGCTCAGCCTGGCTGGGAGGAGGCTGAGGGGGGTCTGCTCACAGCCAACAGCTACTTCAAGGGCAGCTACAACGGTGCTGGATCCAAACTGCTCTGAGCAGTGCCAGGCAATGCAACGAGGGGCAGCGGCCAGAGATGGCAGCTTGGGAGCTTCAGGGTGGATAAGGGAGGACAGCTTCACTGTGAAGGTGGTGCAGCCCCGGCACAGGACAGCAGAGAGGTTCTGCAATCTCCGTCCTTGGGGGTGAGTGGGAATCGGCTGGAGGGAGCGATGGCTGATCAGGGCCAATGTTGGGGACAATCCTGCTCCCAGCAGGAGGTTGGACAGGAGCCCCTAGAGGGCTCTTGCAGCCAGCAGCTCCACGACTCTGTGATCTCTCGCACACTCCCTTTTCCTATGCAGGTTGCCATAACAAGTGCCAAATATTAAGAGTATCACTGAGTCACAGACCTACAGCCAGAAGGAATTTTGATGATTTCATAGTCCAGCCTCTGGAGAGCTGGAATATCAGCTATTTTCTGCAGCCAGTCTGTAATGGCTGGTCCAGTTGGAGAAGGGTGTTTATGAAAAGGAGGTTAAAATCGGCCAGCAAAGGAGAAACCACCACAACTTGGATAAACTACAGTGGCACTTCATTCTCAGTCTAAATTTGTCTGGCTTGAATTTTCAGCCTTTCATCTTGTTCTGCCATTGTGTCCTTTGCTATCAACTTTTTCAGCTCTGTGTAGATACTTAAGATACTTGAGTAGATTATTCCCTCAATCTTCTCTCTGTTTATGCGCAAATGCATTTTCTCCTTTCTCTCAGCTAAAATCGGGGCTGACTTCCTGAAGTCCCTCACAATACGGTTTGCATTCCAGTTCTCACTTCTTTCTTTCCTAAGCTTTCTGAAGCCCTCCCTGGTCCAGCATGCACAGGCACATTTCTCACAGCTAGTGTTTTTTGGAAGCAAACCATGCTGGCTGCACGTATTATATCCTCGCCTGCTAACCTCCTCCCACACTCCCAGATAGCCTCTGAGAGGCTGTATCCAAAAGGGACGGCATGCAAGGGGACCAGCAACCCACCCGAGGTGATGTCGTGGCTGATTCCCTGGACAGAAATCACTGCTCCGGCAATGCCGTTGTTGTTCTCGTCTGACACCATCCCTTTGATGCCCTGGTGAACCTGCAGGGAGGGAGACAGACTGCTGGGTCAAGGGCCCTCCTTTGCTCAAGAGGGTATTGCTGAGCACTGGAGGAGGGGTGGAGCTCTGGGGACAGCCCCACCTTTCCCAAACCCTTGGATCTCCTGGTTCTCCCCAGCAGAGCCAGTCTAGGACACAACAGCCTGCCCGAAGCTTAGCAACTAGAGCACCCAGTGAGCTCCATGACCGCCTCCTTTCCACCCCCGTGCTCCCAGGTCCTCTTGGTCCCCTACCATCAGGGCTGGGGCCCATGGGGGCCTGCAGGAGAAGGGTGTAGGTCTCAGGACTGCCCCCTTACCTCTTCAATGAAAGCAACAAGGGCCTCCCGGTTGGCCATCCACTGCCGCTCCAGGTCCTCCTCAGGGGGGAACTTATTGCAGCTCAACTCCAGGGTGATTTCAAAGCAGTTGGTATAGAGATAATTGAAGTCCTGCATGCCTGGAGGAGAAGAAGAGCCCATGGCCAGGGGAAAGTGAGGCCCCCTTCCCTCCCCACTCCTGTGTCCCA
Organism: Dromas ardeola; assembly: GCA_013398915.1. Lineage (NCBI taxonomy): Eukaryota > Metazoa > Chordata > Aves > Charadriiformes > Dromadidae > Dromas > Dromas ardeola. The sequence goes on from VYZM01008036.1 coordinate 99,079, forward strand.
GGCATCCCGGCTCGTGCTGATCTTCTACCACAGTCGTCTTGCTCTCCCTCCTTGCTCCGCAGGTGCAGCCTTCTCCTTCCGTGACAGCGTGACTAGAGCCTTCTCCCCCCATGCAGCCCCCTCCCCTCGTGGCTGCCCAACTCAGCCCTTCAGCCGGATCATTCACCACTGCCTTCAGAAGCTCAGGAAGGTTTGGTTCAGCAGGGGCTGTATTATGTCCCTTTCCAGTTGCTCTCCAACCTTTTTTCTAGCCCAATTTGCTGATTTTCAGATTCTTCATTGTGCCTTTTTAAATCAGATCTTTCAGGAGCCAGCAGCTATGAGAAATGTCTTCCCTTTGGTCAAAGTTTTGGGTCTTGATGGAGTTATGCCATAGCATTTTCAAATACGCTAACAGATTAATGCTTTCTTCATCCAGCAGCACACAGCAGGTCTCTGCAGACCTCAGCTACTTCTGTGGCTCTTTCCCAAGCCACTTCCAGTCTTCCCAAGCCATTTCCCAGTCTGAGACACCAGAATGGTGTCTAGTAATAGCGCTATTGCCAAGGCCCTTCCCCAACCCATCCTGTCCTGAAGTTTCTCGTCTATCCCTTTACCTCTCTTCAGCTCAACACCTTGCTGCGGGTGGTGCTCACCTGCCCAGCCCTTACCTTTGCTGAGCGAGTACCAGGATGCCCCATTTGTGATGCCATCGGCGAAGTAGTCCCCACAGTTCCAGCCACGGTGCATCCAGCCGTGGGCGTACGAGTAGGTCTTGGCCAGCTAGAGAGAGAGAGCAGCCATCAGTCACCGCTCCAGCGTGGGGACCTTGCCCGGCTCTGGGCAAAACATCCCCCTCTTCCACAGGCATTGCTGGGGAGTGTGGGAGGAAAGTCAGACGGGAGACAGCTCCTGCATTTTACTGCCGCGAAATACAACACGAAGTGGCCAGGACCTCTATGAAATGTAGGCAGATGAAGGCGGAGGAGGAAGAGCAGAAATCTGGCAAGCTGTGGGCTTGCTGATGGCACAGGTGGCTCCTTCCTTGCTCCCGCTGAGACGAGGGGGAGCGGGGGGCAGCGGGCCCACACAGGGGCACTCAGCCCCATCAGTGCTGGTCCCCACAAAGCAAATGCTGCTAACAAGGGGAGCGGATACGCGAGGAAAAGTAACCAGTATCAGTCCTGATGCAAATACCACATATATCAGGGAAATTTGTATTAGGAAAGAGTTTGGGCAACTTTTGCTTCTGGCAACTGCTTGTTTATTGCCCTTATTAAGATTATCGCTTATTTTTAGACATGAAGACAGGGATGAAATAGGGACGCTGCATCCAAAGCCTCTCCTTTGCGTAAGACACAGTTTCAGAGAGACCATTGTTTGCATTTTCTAATGCAAACTCTATATTCTTGTATTATGGTTCAGATGCTGGTGTAATCTCCTTCTGTCAGGAGGAAAACAGTTACTTCACTACATTTCTGACTTCTGAGGCTATGTAGGTATCGTTAGCCTACGCCCCAGACTGCAGCCTCTCTGCATCTGGGTCCGAGTGCAGCCCTGATCCCAGCAGGTCCTGGCAAGCCCCTGCACGGCCTCTGCTTCCAGAGAAGGCTGAACTCCAACTCAGACTTATTTTTCTCATTAACTGTTCTAAGGCAGACTTGCTTTTTCTTGTGCCGGCTATTTCCTGATGGAGGCAGTGACTGAAGGCACTGTTTTCTGGGACATTTTAACAATGGAGAAAAACCACAGGCTTCAGCTGGTGCTAGCAGGATCAGCAGCACATACTGATATATTCCTTGATGTCTGACTATGCTCCTGGTGCTCTTTTTGTTGTATTCCTTATTCTTTGCCATCTGCAAGCCCCTGTTGGGCACTCACCTCCCTTATCCTGCTCTCAGCAGACCCCGAGCCAGACCCTGCCATCTCTCCAGGAAAAAAACCCATAAACATGCCACGATGGTGCAGCAAAGCTGGGGGCAGGCTCCAGCTCTGGAAGAGCAAGGTGGTACTGAAGACACTGGTAACACTGGGGTTATGGGGTTAAGCAGTTGGGGTACTGGGGCTCCCAAGGGTTAAGACTGGCCTGTCTGTGTGGTGGGACTGGCTCACGATGGGACTGCCCTGACGTGGCGCACGAGCTGGTGTCTGGCAGAAACGCCGTAGTCTGCTAATGGTTATTTCCAACACGTTTCTTGGCTCGGCTCCTGCATGAGGCAGTGACCCAGGGACTCCCGGCCAGCTCTCACAGGCTGCACCTTGCCAGGGCTGCGGGAATGTCCTCACCAGCCGGAGCCGTGCTCACCTTCTGAAACAACTTGTCGTCAGGGGTAGGCGTGTTGACCGTGCGCCGGTGGCTCCTGAACCGCTGGTCCTGGGACTTGTCATAGGGGTAATTTGCCACCACCGCTCCACCGTGCAGGTTGGCCGAGAGCACAAAGTTGTAGCTACTGATCCACTGGATCACAGCCAACGTCTCCGGTTCCACCTGTGAGGAGAAAAGGGACAGGGACAGGGAGAAGAGCTCAGGCACCTCTGGCCGGCTGCTGCTCTACGCCAGGCTGTGGTGTGATCTGTCAGGTCACACCCTGCCCCGTAATGTCCCTGCTTCAGCCCTTGCAGCTTCCTCCATTGTCCACCGACCGCCCCGCTGAGTAGAGCTGGCTCCTCTGGCGCACACCCTGCCACAGCTCTCCCAGCACAGCCCCAAAACCCAGGGCACAGGCGTCAGCCAGCATGTGCCACCTCCTCTGCCCCGGGCATTGCAACCTCCTCCCCAAGCCGGCCATGATGCCGGCCTCTCCCGGCGGAGGTGCAAGGTGTGATAGAGGGCAGGGTGACATCGTTTCTCTGCATGCAGGAGGCACGGAGGAGACAAGCACCATGCAAGCCAAAGGACAGTATATTTGCTCGGGTGCTGGGCCACGCTAAGAGGATGCTGTAGCCCTCGCAGCATCCCAGACCGGTACCTGGCTTTTCCAGTTGTCGGGCAGCGGGATGTGGTGATTTGGCCCGCTGATTTCCCCGCTGTAGTACATGAATGTGTTGAGGTCAGGGAAGTTGCGGTTCAAGTCCACTCCGTTGGCGTTGTTCCTCCCCGTCAAGTACCCGTTGCTGTCTGGGCCCTGCGGGGCAAAGGTGCATCACGGGGGTGAGTACGGGGTGGGCGCAGGCAGGCTGGGTGTCAGGGTGGCCGGGGCTGGCCATTGCAACACGTGTGTTATTGCTGGCAGGAGAATAAAGTGTATTGGTACTGACAGGGAAAGTCAATAACAATATCTTCATTTTCCAGGGTCACAGAGAAAGGTACAAGCCAAATAAACAATTTGCCTCACCTGAAAGAGCCATGAATAAAATAGCTCCCCGAGGTATAGCGGTACAAAGGAATGGGTGAGGTTTTCGGGGAGGACTAGAGGGCTTCCCCCTGCCCCATCTCTCATGTCCCTGTCTGCTCATGGCAGTGGCATTCAGCTGCCACTTCCCCAGCCTGGGGCAGGGGGTTTGCAGTGACCCTCCTGTGACAAATAACTTCTGAGGAGGGCACGGCAGGTGTAGAAAGCCTTCTCCATCACCTGCCAGGGCCACCTTGGCACAGGAGATAAGGAACAACGATGTCAGTTGAGGGGGCCGGGTTTGGCAGGACATGGAGAGGAAGGATGACCCCTCTTCATAGGTGCAGTGAAGGGGATCCCGCAGAGATTTGAAGGGCTTTCTGCCCCTACCCGGCTGGAGGAGGCAATCGCTGCCTGGTACCTGCTTGGCAGCCACTTCGTACCCGTCGGGGTTCATGGAGGGCATGATGTGGATGCGCGTGTCATGGATGAGGCGGGTGATCCTCTCGTTGCCCCGGCGGTACTCCTCGCACAGGAACTCGGAGAGCTGCAGCAGCAGCTCACGGCCCAGCACCTCATTGCCATGCATGTTCCCGACATACTTGAACTCCGGCTCCACTGGAGAGAGCAGCAGAGAGTGAGACCATCAGCCAGGGCTGGGACAGGGCGGAAGAGCCAATTGCTACTGCAGAGAGCTCAGGCAAGCGCAAAGGACCCCCAATAAATGGTGTGAAATGGCCACTTCCCTTGGAAAATGCAAATCTCAGCGAGGATGGGTGCCCCGGTTCTCATATGGGCTCCCCTTCGTTTTGCCACAGCATCCATAGGAGCAGCTCAGGCTCTCCACCAGGTTGCTGCTTGCCTTCGGAGCGCACAAGAGGATGCATTTCCAGGTGGTTTGGTCTCAGGCTGGGGACAGGCAGCACAGAGGGACCAGGGAGCACCGGCAGGATTGCTGCCCCCCCGAGCCTTGGGACGGCGGGGCTCCCAGCTCTGCGGTGGGTAGCAGTGGAGAGGACAGGCCCTTTCTCCCACCTCTGCCCTTCACAGTTTGCTCTCAGTGCCTCTCACCAGCATGGCACATTCCTGGCTCTGCATGCTTTAAGGAGCTTTCCACTGCTCTGCAGGATAAAATCAATCCCTGGCTTGGGGCGAGCCGTGCTCTTTCACTGGAAGGGTACAGTTGCCTCCGGCTGCTGCCTTCAGCCCCTGACTCCCGTGCCGATGGGAGGCATCAGCGGTTTTTCCTCTCTCTCCCCTTCATCTGCCTCCAAGGAAAAGGTTTAGGGGCTTCCTCACCCTCAAGGGACAGAGACAAGAGCCTAGAGAAACCCTCAGTGGCTGAGTTGAATACAGATCAAATTGTCCCTTGGGCAGCTTCCTTATGAACAAAAACATCTCTTGCCACTGACTTTTCTAAAATAAAGTCTCGAAATACAGATTTAGAGACTGCAGGCAGACAGTGCCTGGAGCAGGACTCACTGCTTTGCTGAAGGAGAGGCAGCACACGTGAGGGGAGAGTTACACTTTCCCAGAGTGTTTTAAAGTAGTTACTTGTGGAAAAATAAAAATGTCCCATTGCAGGCTGGAGTCAGCACTGGTAGGATGAGAGATACATGGGGAATTGGGTTAAAAAGGGAGGCCGACTTTCACATGAAGAGGTCAGGGAAAAACGGGGTGTCATGACAAACGTTGGCTCGCCAGAGCTTGAGACTCCCATTGCACCATGAGGTTTCCAGCCACCAGCAGTGGGCAGACTCACAGTGCCAGCGTGTGGCCCCGCTGCCACACGTTATGACTGTCGGGATCCCTGGGACAAAAGCACTGCAGCCCCATGCATCAGACATCTGCTGCTTCCAAAATCCCCCATGCTTTTGCCATGCAGGGAGAAGACACCGCTTCTGGACATGCTAAAGACAGATCCTCAAAAAAAATCAGATTTTGGAAAAAGATTTTGCTTGTCCGTATCTTTTGATTGCTGTGCCTCAGTACAGGACACCAGAGGTGGGCAATGTGTTTTGACCTGGTTAGATTTCAGGAGACATGAGAACTGATTTAATTAGGTTATAAAAACTATAAAAATGTCCTGGGCATATGTGCAGCCTTTATTTAACAAAATAAGGCCTCGGCAGGGATTCTCCTTCTCTGCTTTGTTTGAGTCTGCAGCAGGACTTGTCAGCCTTTTTCAATATGCAGACCCCTAAACATTATCCACGTGGCCACACAAGCCCTAATTACTACACGCAAGCCCATTAACTCTAGGCTTACTTTTCGGAGTTACTTTCTGTGGCCTCCAAGGGAGTCCACAGATTCCCAAAGTCCTCATGCTACATGCTGGAAGTGCCAGCCTGAGGGTGGCCCATGCCACAAGCAGGGACACAGGTCCCTGCTGCCCGCCTGGGGCAGGGGAGATCTCTGTCACCTCCTGTGGCCCTTCCAGCAGCTCTCTTGTAGTTCTGCAGGTATAAAATCCACTGGTGCATTGCCAGTGCCCTTTGCTCACTCCTTGCTTTGAATCAAGCTGTGGGGGTGTCCGAGGTGTCCTCAGCGCCGTGCAGGTTTCCCTGTACCAAATGGGGCTGGCATGGAGGAGATCAGGGGTGGGAATCCTGCCTCCCGGCACCTCTGAAGGCGATGCTCTGGGCCACAGGAGGGGAGCAGCGGGGACAGTGGGATCTGGGGGGGCTGCTCTG
>VYZM01008036.1:105121-144805 GCA_013398915.1 Dromas ardeola
TGGGGGGCCTGGTCTCGTTGGGGGGGGGGTGCACGTAGGGGTCCCGCTCACCCCTGCAGTGCTGCTGGCAGTTTTAGGCTGCCTGGACTTGTCAGCCCCTGCGTTTAACCACACCAGCGAGCGAGCCAGGATTTGAAAAGGCAAAAAGATCCTGCAAAAAGTTGGCAGAGCCCTGTCCCCATCTGCAGCCCAGGGGCACAAGGCGGGGAAGCGAAGGAGCTCTGCATGCACACCCCCAGCCCGGAGAGCCGGCTGGTCCTCTCAGCCCCCCAGGCACACCTGGCTGCCAGCAAGGTCTGGCTCAGCGGCCTCTCCATGCTGCACAGGCAGCAGCTGAGGGGCCATTGCTGCCAAGGCTCCGCAGGGCCACGTGGCAGCAGGTAGAGATCCCTGAGACCCTCCTGTCACAGGGGATGCACAGCCCACGGGGCCAGCAGGGCTGTGGGAGCTCAGTGCCCGCTCTGCTGGGGTCCCTCGCTCGCTGTCCCCCTTGCTTTGGGGTCTGGAGGTGGAAGGGCTGAACTCTTCCCTCCTGCTCACGATCCAGCAGCAAAGGGTGGAGGGTGGGCTCAGCCTCCCCCTGCCTGCACAGCGCTGTGTTTTGGGAGGGAGAGGGTGGCAGGGCAGGTGGGGTGCTGGGATGGACTCGCCCAGGTTCTCACGTCAGCCTGTGCTGAAAAACCAGAGCTCCGTCCAAAGTACGCACCGGGGCCACGCTGCAGCCAACGCAAGCACGGTCCATGCAGGCGGGTTTTGCGTGAGTGTCCCTGGGGCTGGCTGCGGGGCCCCTGCCGTAGCCGGCGCCGCCTGACACCCGGGCATCGCTGGGAGTCCCACCTCGACAGGGAGGTACCCTCACCCACCCCATGCCCCAGTGGTGCTGCGTGGCAGGGAGCCCAGCGACGAAGCCCATCCTCTCCGAACTGCTGTCCCCGTCCCTCTCCATACTTACGGGGCTCATGGATGCCGGGATAGTCGCTGAACTCCAGCACGTAGAGGTGCCGGCCCTCGACGCTGCGGCCGATGCTGTAGATGCGGGTGACGTAGGGGCACTGGCTCTGGACGTGGAACAGGGCCTGCACCATCTCCTCGTAGCGATGGTGGAGGAAGCTGAGGGCGGCCGCCACCTGAAGCAGGAGCAGGGCTCCCAGGAGGGACCGCAGCCACCCAGCCATCCTCCCGCGCCGCCGGGCGCCCGCACCGGCTCCCGGCCCCCGGCTCCCTCCCTGCCGGGAGCTTAAAGTGCAAACTCCAACCAGCTCTTTCCAGTTGCCGAGTGCCAGCCCCCTGCACCTGCGGGCGGGGGGCGGGGGGGTCTGCCGGTCGGCGGAGCCTTGCCGTGGGGCAAGGGCCGAGCCGGGTGTGGATGGAGCCGGGGCGGCCCCGGTTGCCCCCACGGCTACCGCAGTCCTGCCCGGCCCCTGCCCGCCCGGAGCCGGCAGCTCCCGCCGCTTCCCCCCGGGGCTCAGGCTGCCAGCTCGGAGCCGCTCCTGCTCTCCTGCCCCATCTCCTGGGGAAGCTGAGGGAGACATCGCCGCAGGCTCCGCGGGTCCGCCGGCCCCTCCGCCCCGGCCCCTGCCCGCCCGGCGGTCCCGCTGCTCCCGGGATAAACGGGGAGAGGGACAGCATCTCCCTCCCCACCGCTGCCCAGCTTGGACGTGGCAGGGGGAGGACAGGGCAACGTGGGGTCTGATGCAGGAGTCGTCTGCTGAGAGCAGGTACCGGCGAGGAGAGCTCTGCGCAGAGGTCTGGCATCGCCCTGCTGTGCACTGGAATTGGGCACGGTGATGATCTCCGACAGGCACCGGGCAAAACTGGCAGCAGAAGAGAGCTCGACAGCCGAAAGGCAGATGGAAATGCCCCGCTGTCTGTTAATAAACAGAGTTGCAGAGCGTTTCTGGATTGGGGGGAGCTGGTTCCTCTCCGCTCCTCTGCCACATACACCCTTGCCCCAGTGGGCAGCAGCCACCTCAGGGTCCCTGTGCTCTGCCCACGGACGGGCGCAGTTGTGGGAGGCAGCTTTGCGTCGCAGCCTTACCCCATGGGGCAAAAACTGCAGCAGCTTGGTGTGTCTGATGGAGATCTTTATTAGGACATCCCTGACAGAGCCCAAACGTGACTATGAACAGCCAAAAGATTTACCACCACACCTGGACATGTCAGGAGAAAGGCTCCCTTTGCTAACACAAGCCTGCCATACTGCTCTGTCCAGGCCAGCCTGGAAAGGAGATCCTCCTGCCTGCAACGGTCTTCTTCGGATACTAAGAGCCATGATGAACATCTGCCTTCTCTTCGACCTTGAGGTGGATCCATGCTGCATTGCTCTAACCCCTGTGACGAGGGTTGCGCTAGCTGCCTCTTCCCCCAGCAAAGCATCCTCTATCAGTGCTGCTCAGTACCGCTGCTTTCCTACCTGTCCTCCACATCCACTTGAGTTCTGACTGCCTTTCAGCCCCAGTTTCCCAGGAAGTGCAGTGGTAAAACCAGGTAGCCCCTGTCTGTAGCCCCTAACGCAAACAGTGCAGGCTGGTGGGCAAAGCACACAGCCTGTCTGCTCCTGGCTCAGCTTACTCAGACTTTCCTACTTCCAACTTGCTCCAGCCCCACCGTACTGGTCCTTTCTCTCCTTGTCCCTGGGCCTTCTTTGTCTCCTGGCCCATCTGCACAGTGTCCTCCTCTCAATTACGGCCCTTTAAAAAAAAAAAAAGGTTTGCAAAATCCTGTTTTTGAACAAATATCTTTTGAAGACATGACCAGAAAAAAAAAGGAATATTATACATTTATAAAGATAGCAGTAACTACATTAACACCTTCTCCCAATTAAGCTACATTCCACCACATCTCCACTTGTCGGTCAGTGTCAGAGCAACACACATTCAGGAGTGGGAATGGCATCGCACCCGTCTTTAATGAGGTAACAAGAAACAGTGCTGGAGGTGTGGGCTTCTCCCAGCATTTGTAGGAAAAGTAGCTGAGACGGTGGCAGGGCATGGCGAGCGTTGGTGTGGCGAGCATGGGTATGGCAGGGCAGCTTGTGTCTACAGCAAGCCACGTCCGGTGGCATTTTGTGGAGCTGGTGGCTCACACAGCAGTGGGAAATGCCCTCTCCTCCTTCATATTGCTGCTTACAGGGCTGCTGGGTTCCCGTGGAGCTGCTCTCTCCCCAGCTTTCAGCCACCTAGGCGATGCGAAGGAGGTGGGCAGGTTTCCAGTGCTAGCTGGTGCTACTTGGCAGCCAGAGAGCCCTAGACAGGGCTATAGTAAAATAGCACAAACCCCATGTTTGGTCTGTCTCCCCCTCCCCTTTCCCTTCCTAGGCTGTTTCCAGTGGCCTGTGACAGCAGTGGCAGAGTTGGAGCTGCAGCGCTGCCAAGGGACGCGTAAGAAAAGCACTCACTTTCCTATGGAGACAAGCAACACTGATGTGAGAAACAACAGAAAAAAAAAAAAAGAGAAATGCCAGACCGTTAGATCCTAAAAAGGAGCCATGAGCAAAACCTGGGGTGGGTGGAGAACTCATCTCACGCACTACTAGGCCTGGAGAATTAGTCAGCGTGGTCCATGGCATAAGGGATGGAGGCAGCCTGTTATCAGGCAGCAGGTTTAAACCAAACAAAAGGGAATAGTTTTGCACAGCAGGCACAATGAAATTACCTCATCAAAGCTGAAAGTTAAATGAGTGCAAAAGAGGAGAGGGTGAATTCATAGAGAACAGGGGTATCCAGAGCTATTAATTATGCAGATCCAGAGCAATCGCTTGATCACAGATTTCCTACTCCCCTGATGGCTAGAAGAGAAGGATCATGCCCATTCCCTAACTGTCCATCTAAATCCTCACCCACCGCACAGCTGGAGCCAAGTGTCAGTGTGCTGCCTTCTTGATCTGACCTAGTGTGGCTCTTATTACATTCTAGGAAAACAGCATGCTAATGAAGCTTTAAGCCAATAAAAAGTTAGGACATGTTAAAAAACACTGATGAAAGCAGAAACAAACAATAGAGGACATAGCTCTTAGAAACAGTGCAGGAAGTAAACAAAGACTTGATTTGGAAAATGCAGCTAATACATCTGGGATGGATCATCATCCACCACCACCCCCCCAGATGTTCAAAGATGGAGAGACCTTGAGGCAGTGGGAGAAAGGGGGCGAGCAGGAACGCGCCGTGCCACAGCAGCGAGAGTGAGAGGAATGCGAATGTGAGCCCCGTTCCACCCCCATCGCCCCATGGCTGAGGGTCACAGGCAGCCGTGAGCCGATCCCTTCGGAGCCAGCTGTGGAGAGACTCCACCTGGTGCGTTTGTTTTAATTCTGGCCATGTTGTTACCAGAGGAAGACTGGAAAATTTGAGGAAAGTTCAAGCTAAGAGCCATACGAATGAGCAAACTAGGAAGAGCGTATGCCGAAAGAAGAATGATGAACTGTGACAGGCATGTTTGCCTTGGCGGAGCTACAGCTGTGGCTGCACGCAGAGGCATGCAGCCATATCACCCCACAAACCAGGGGCACAGACCCTCCCGTCCTTCACCAGTTTGGGGGGTGTTGTAGCAGCAGCATAATGCCAGTGGTGCTGCCTGGGGGAGGGAGAGGGAAAACGAGGACAGAGGACCGCAGCCATCCAGTGCACGGCAGGGGAGAACAAGCTGCTTTGGGGAGGTCAGGGTGAAGCTAAAGGAAGGAAAGATGGGGTTTGGGCACTAGCAGCCTTCCCGGCAACTGGGCCACCCGTGTGAGGTGCCCGGAGCCTGGGGAGGACCACAGTGCCATTTCTTGCCAGGAGGGGATGCTGCCCATCCACCCGGAACTTCAGATCTGACCCAGGAGAACAGCAGGGAACTGGCAAGAGAGGAAATCCCATCTCGGGACTTTTCCATGTTTAGTGCCAGAAGCTCTATTCCACTGTTGGCGAGTTCCCATCTCCTGGAAAACAGCGTGAAAACTTTGCTGGCATCAGTTCAGAAGTCTTTATTGTGATAAGCGTACAGAGATTCGTGCGTGCATCAAAACAAAGATCCATTTCATCAGGGCTGAACCGCAAAAAGAAAGCGTATGGGCCCGGGTGGCAGAGACTGTTGTCCCTGGTGTGTGTCATGCCCCCCCCCCAGCCCCTCCTGAACCAGCTGTTGAGCCCCGTGAGGCAGCCGGCAGCCCCGCAGAGCCTGCACGTCCCCCCTCCTCGCAGAGAGCACGGGAAGAGTTGGGATGGACGAGGAGGGGGCACGCGTCCAGCTGAGAGCTGCTCTTGGAGAAGCTGGGGAGCCCCGGCCAGCACCAACATTGCAGATCAGCCTCTCACCGCAGAGGTGATGGCCCCACTTCCCAGAGCTTTCTTCCAAGTGGAGGCGGCACCGTGCTTTGCTCCAGGGCCAGAGAAATCAGCTGTAGCCCAGGCGCAGGGGAGAGCTGGCTGTGTCGGGGAGGGGAGCGAAGGCTGCTTAGAGCCTGCGGTGGGGACTGGCTTTCTGCAAGAGGTGAGCGTGCTGCAGGCACCCAGGCCTTCTCTTCTGGCGCCCGAAAACCTCAGCCTCGCTGATAGTTTTGCTTCAGACCTGACACTTGGGTGAACATGAGAGAGCTCGTGGAAGTCATCAGTCCCGGAGAGACCAGGCTGCTCCCGCACCCTGCAAAGCTATCAAATCCCCCTCTGCAAGGAACCTTCCCCAAAACGGACCACTCAACATTTGAACCCAAACCAGAGACACACATTCCACGTTGCTGCAGCACGTCTCAGGGCTTCCTGTGGCAAAACGGGAGAGACTGAGGTCTGGAGTCTCAGCAGCCCAGCAGAGCTGATCAGTGAATAAATATTTGCAAGACAAGAACACGTGGTGTTAAAAGATGCTTTAACCCAGAAGAGCAAAACTGTACAGGAGCCAGTGGCTGGAAATTAAAGCCAGAAGCTATCAAATTAGAAATAAGGCACAGATAATTATCAGTGAGGCAGATCAACTGCATTAACAAGAGAAGTGATACCATATTACTACTGGCATATTTGGAATTTCCCCCCACTATCATTAATGGTCTTCACGTACACATTGAGTGGCTCTGAACACACATTTGAGCTGAATACAGCTGGGTCAGATGCAGCACAGAAGCAAAGAAATGGATGTTCATTAACCTTGAACTCTTTGACCAAGGATTTTGAGTAGCCTCCATGGATGAAGTCCTGCAATAGCAGGAGAAATGGGGAGAAAAAAAAATATCATATGCTTTTCTGGGAAGGTTCAAACACAGCCAGTGATATGCAAGGGTCTCACCCTGATAGGATGCCTTCAGTTAACCAATTCCTGGAGCTTCAGCCTGCTCAAGTGATTTTTTTAAATGGCACATCTGGTGTCACCTTTGAAATTCTAGTTCTGGAGAGATTGACTCATAAATGTGGTCTAAAAGTCATAAGGTTTAAAAATAATGTAACATATTTTGTGTTTATCTTAGTTTGGGGCCTTAAGGTTGCACTCAAGTCACATTTACAGCTTTAAAAACAAAAAAAAAACAAGAGAAGGAAGGCAGGAGGGAGTAAGCAGAGATACCAGCTGATCACCTGACTGCAGAATCAAGAGCTAACAATATTAATACTACTGGACTTGCAATAAAGATACAAAACATTGCTAAATCTCTTCTCCCAGGTTCTGTATTTGACCTTTTCCTTTGGCACAAACCCTTAGCAAGGACCAGAAGAGCAGACTGGCACAGGCTTTCTCTCCACACCAGCTTCCACATGGAGTTTCTGCATCAATTTCTGAAATGTCCCAATGGACCCTCCAATTCCAGCGTCACGGACACAACTACGCAGCTGCCAGATCCCCGAGGAGGTGTCAGGAAAGGAATTACCATCCTACATGTTTCCAACACTGTTGATGGGGGGGAAGGATGCACCAGCTCATGCAGGGAGCTTCTCCAGGGCACCTGCTCTGCCATGAAGCCTCTGTAAGCAAGGAAGGTGGCACAGGATGGCGTGTGTTGCAAATGGGACTAGGCAGGGGAACTGAGGCAGCTCCGATCCCATGCTCCCCCTGCCTGCCTTCCAGCTGTGGCCAAAAACTACTGTGAATCTCTCCTTTCACTATCTTTGCTGAAAACAACAGAAGGAAGACTCCATCTCTAGATCAATTCCAACAATCTCAACGTATTTGCAGATAAAACAAAAACTGGACAATGGACAAACTGTGGGGAAGTGTCATTTGTGGGTTGATCTGGATCACTTGCTTGAGGTAATATTCTTGGAATGGTACATGTTTCAGTGGAACCATGTGGAAGGCAAAGCAGCTCACGTTAAGAAGCAGTGATATATGGTGCGAGACAGCGGCCGTTCTGGAATGCAATGACTGGAAAAAAGGCCAAGTTGCACTAGTCCAACTAAACAAAGCAGCCCCAAAACTTTCTCTTAAGTGAGCAGACCTGGCCCTGAGATATACGAATGGGGAACATAGAGAATAGATCAAAACCAGATCAAAAACACTATTAGCAACTCTACCACCACTTGCTGCTGAAACCTTTGGTGTCCAAATTTCTGAAAGATGTTAAAATTTGCAAAGAAGTGGAGTCAAGAGCTACAAGTGAGGTCAGCACAGAGCACTTTACAGATTGAAGATCAATCTATTTAATATGATACAATGACAACTTGCAAGCACCAACAAGGAAAAAGGGATTTTTGACAGCATTACTCAGTCTTTCTGAAATGGGCAGAACAAGATCCAACAGAAGCTGAAGCCAGCTAATTCAGAGCAAAAATAAGACACAGATTTTTGGAACTGCCCAAAGATCTTAGCACAAGGCGGGGTAGATTTTTCCCTTACCTCTAGGTCCTTCAATATGTCGCAGCTCCTACTTCCAGGCATGACGTAGAAATAACTGGGGGACGTTTTCCAGCCTGCACTGCGCAGAGGGACAGGCTGGAGAGCATGAAAACCACGAGCTCTGTGTCTGTGCTTGCCTAAAGGAGGCGGCTTTATTGGGGTTGCACATCCTGATCCCCTCCCTGCCTTCTACAGCTTTGCTCAGGGAAACAGGTGAAGGTGTGTGTTTGCCATGCCTTTCTCTCCACCGTATCTGCTTTCTTTTGGCCTCCAGCACGTACAAGTCATTAGGAGAAGAGATTTCTGAGATTTCGTGGAAGGCAGACAGGCACCAGTGGTTTCCAAGTGTTTTTATCAAAATGGATTTCCAACTTACCTCTCTCTTGAGTTTTGGACCAATGAAATGGAAAATAGAAGAAAGCGATTCATAAACCTGATCAGTGGCATCGCCCCAGTTGTGTGCTGGAAGATGAGCTGCAGTACGTGCATGCACAAGTCCTGGGTTTTATGGTCATAGAATAAGCCTAAGCCATGAGGAAAGGAAAGGAAAATTTTCACTGATTTTGCTGGTGGAAAGAGTGGTTCAATCTGTGCGTGCGCATGCTGGTTAACTGCTGCCAGCTGTCTATTTATAAAGGAACATGACCTAATAAACATTTTCCCTAGATTGGAGGCTGCTGTATGATCAGCACAGTGACACCGGATTGCTTTAGTGGGTGTGTACCTGTAGGCACGCTGATCACACCAGAGTCCCTTTAGGCATAAGCACTCGCTACTGGTCAAGGATCCTCAGCCAGTATGAGCTGTTCCTACAAAAACCAGCAATGCCTGGCTGGGAACTTGTGTCTTTATGTACCCTAGGGACATGGGAATGGCTCAGAGTAAGAGTGAGCCAGCTTTGGTCCAGCAACAACATCAGGAAGACGTGGGAAAGAGGCTTCTTGCCACCTGCGAAAGCAGCAGCCAGCCACCAGAGCCCGAAGACCACCAGCACACTCAGTTTCTTCACCCTCATCCCTTCTTTTCCCAGAGTGGCATTTGGGAGCCTGGCCAGCCTTCAGGGGCCAGCCAGGTGCAGGTGGCCATAGCCGGCTGCTGGGCTGCGAGGGCTCAGGGCGCGGGGAGGCAAGCGGAGGTGTGCTGGTGCGGGAAGGGCTCTCGGGAACGGCTTCAGCGGAGGAGGAGCAGGATCACCCGGTGCGTGATCGCTCCCAAGAGCTCAGTGGGATGTGTGACCCTGAGATTACCCTTGCAGGAGCACCGGCTCCCAAAGATTGCTGCCGCTTTTCTCTTTATAATGCTGTGCACAAGGCAAAAAAACCAACAAGCAGCAAAGTTTCATTGAATGAAAGTACGACCCATTCAAGGAGGGGACACCCGCTTGTCTGTCCTTGGCAGAGAGAGGTGGCGACCCTGATGTCCCAACGTCTGTCAGTGCAAGTGTGAGTCAGAAGAAATAAATGCCCTTGTTGTACACAGTCAGTAGCTTCAGTGAGAGGGGAGAGGGGCTCTGCAGTACAGCCTGCTCTGCAGGGGTCTCCTAGCCCTGAGCGGCCAGGGTGACATGGCCCCTCTCCCCCCAAGGCTCTTCCTAAACAATCCCCTTCTGCAGGCACTTGGGCTTGTGGAAGAGAAGCCAGGCAAACAGGATCACGGCCACCAGCACGAGGGAGCACAGCACCATCAGCCCCACGTAGCTGCCATGGGAGAGAGGGGGCAGAGCGGGCTCCTCTGCGGGGATCATGTTGGTCAGGTTCAGCATGTAGCCCAGGGTCCAGCCTGCATCGCTGCTGCCGATCTGGAACGGGAGAGGAGCAGGATCAGTGCTGGGAGGTGCAGGGGCTGCCTGCAGCATTCCCGAGGGTGCCACCGCCCCGGCTGCACAGCAGAGCTTGCAATTAGATACCAAGGCAGAGCCCTCTCTGCCACGAAACATACCTTGCCAAGGAAGTGGATCCTTTGCCAGTTCTTTTCGGTGAATCCGTAGCCATTTTCCAGGAGGGAGAGGATGTAGGCTCCAGAGAAGCAATATTCGCTCAGGTACTTTTCTTTTATTTGCTGATATGCTGGCTTCACCTAGGGAAGGAGGAAGGCATCAGGCTGTTAAACACAGCTTCCTGCTGCTCCAGCTTGTGCCTGAGCATCCACTGCAGGTGCTGGGGGGATATTCCCCCTTGGAAGTTATCCCCAACCATTTATCTTACAGGAAAAAATCAGCATCTCTTGCCACCCAGCAGGCAGCCCCAGCCCACTGCCACAAGCACTGCTCACCTCGTGCCATGGCCGGGCGCAGAAGCTCTCAATGGCACTGGTCACTTTGTCCAGGGCAACGGGGCTTTGTTCACTGGTCAGGTTCAAAAAGTTCATCACAAAGTAGAAAGCCGAAAAAGCCTGAAGGAGAAAGAATATTTTAACCTGGCTGGGCCTCAGCATGAGCAGGACAGCGGAAATCCTACAAAAGGAAATGATTTTATTTACAGATGGAGAAATGTAAGAAGCAACATCATACACACAAAAGTAGGTATATTTTCAAGAGTGATATCATTTTGAGACACAGACCTCGGAGCTGATGAGAGCTAAGGACCCCAAAAGGAAAGTGGAGGTAGAAACTTCACTGACCACAGTATCCTGAAGAACTTCAGTAAATCCCTCTCCTCTACTTATTGGTACCAGAGTGGCACCCGGCACGCTCTGCTTGCCACCACATCTGTGGTCCCATTTTGGCAACTGAATGGGATGAACGTGCAGCCAATATCGCCACCAACAGCAGAGGTGATGGTCTGAAAGGACTGTACACAGCCCCAGCATATAATCCAAAGTCCAGATAGCCCATCTTTGACCATGGCCAACTGCTGATAGGTAAGGAGGAGTTAATAAACAGGGCAAGGGAGCATTAACAGTTGCCCCAGAGAACCTTGCAGCCACCAGAGTCTTGCAGCTCTAGGACTGATATTGTGTGGTTTCACACATGATGTGTTCAGAGTGTGCACTGTCTCTTCATTGCGTCTGGGCAGCAGACAGGTGACCTGACTGATTGGTTTCAGTAACGTTCACTCACTTCTGGATGAATTTCAGACCTGGTACCACCATTGACCTCAGGTGACAAGGTTTGCAGGAGCAGCGTAGCATGCACAGCCTGCAGCAGGCTCTCCTGCCTCTAGTGCTGGCCACCAGGAAGGACTGCTTAAAAAATTAATCAGTAAATGGAGCAACCCAAGGAGATGCCTACAAGAAATGGGTTAGAATGGAAACAGTGCAGTACTGGTAGGCCAGTATTTACTGCAGTAGCTCTTACACGTACTTTCCTCACAGCAAGCGCAGCACTACTTTTGTAGTTACATGTCCAAAAAGGCACCTTGTAAATGTTCTCTTGCTCCAGCCATGGAGAAAATACATATATATACTCTAGCATTACTCCGAGTTTCTGCTCTTCTGATATTCTGGTTTACAGAGAGTTGAAGAATGTGAAGACTTACCCCAAAATCCCCTTGTAATGGAGGTAGGTATATCCCATTGAAAGAGCAACTGGAGTAAGGACAATGGGTTTTGTCAAAGAGTTTCTGGATGTTTCTTCGGCACTTTTGATAATCCCCCTCTCCCTGTATGTACAGCTGTCTGAAAGGGAATTGCTTTTTCTTGGCTGATGTGCAAGGGTTTTTGAAGAGGTCACTTATATCTATAGTCCTCTGATACCCCTGGTGAAAGCACGGATCAAGGAGGCTGCTGTTGTCCAGCGTCTGAAAGTAAAATCAACCCAAGCTGTTACACTTCCACTCTAGAGTAACACCCTGGCAAAGGGCCACAAGGAAGGGTGGCCACAAGGCACTTGTCACAGTACCTCACACCAAGACAGACGAGGATGGTTTAAGGCATTGGCTGTGATCTGGGAGATGTGGGTACTGCCACAGCCCCTCTGTAGGACTCTGAGCAAATTACTTTCAGCCACATTTTGTGAAGCTGCTGTTGATTTGGGATTCTCAGAGATGGTGAGTCTCCTGAGGACGTCAGTTAAGCGCAGTACACCTTCCATCCCATTCCCAAGAATCAAGGCACCTCAAATTGGCGGTACTTTTGAAAATGTTGACTGTCACCTCTTTGGGCATCTGCCCAGTCTTTATGGAGGATAATGACATTTCCCAAACCCAGACTAAGGGATGAGACACTTAGCTGGGGCTTTTACAGCACCAGTATGTCAAAGCTGGTAGGGTCCAGGATCTCCACCTGCAATTACAGATGTACTCGCCTGTAGGTCCTCGGCCAGTTTCTGTTGCAGAGCCTGGTCCTTCCCATAGCAGAGAAAGCTGTGCGTGTACACCAGGTAATCCTTGCCGTAGAGACGGAAGTAGAGCAGGTTCCCTGGGGACTCACGAGAGTCCTCATTTGGTACAAAGGTAATCTGTGTTGAGGCTCCTCCGAGGTCTAGTGCTCCTGATGTCTCACTTATGGATTTCAGGGAATGTAGAAGTTTTGTCCAGCCAGACTTAAAAAAAAAAAAAAATTAAAAGTAAAGCAGATACATCAGGCATGGGGAAGATTTATTTGGGATAAAAAAAAAAAAAAGAAAGAAAAGAGAAAGACCTGTAAGGAGAGGAGCAGAAGCACAGAACACAAGAAAGGCAGAACACAGGAAAGGCAGGAAGACCTGAAGGGTGGCATGAGATGAGGACTGGAAGAAGACACAAGAAAGATGCAGGTTTGGAAAAGCAGAAGGTGGATCACGCCTGAGTATTTGCAGGGGGGGTAAGAATGTGAAATCTAATACAATTGTTATGAGAAAAAACAGTCAATTTACTGTTTCACCTCCCAGCTGATTTATAAGCTCAATAGTAAAGAATCATTGTCGAACTTTGCAGGCACAGAAATATTTTAGGTCAGGAAGCCAGAAGGACGCTGTACCCAAGTGAAGTTATTGAAGATGGTGGTGTTTTATTTCAATGCTTTAAACCTGACCACAGTGGTACGTGCTGATACTTATTGGTATCAGGATGTACTCACAGTAATTGCCGAGGCAAGATGTGCAGCTTCCCGATCTCTGGTAAACGGATTACAAGGGAAGATACTGCCTGCGACACCCTCCTGCAAGGCACGATTTACAAAGTGCTGCACGCCAGTGATTCAAATATGGACTTGCCCTGGATACAGTACCTGCTTGAAATTGCCCAGCAGGTAGTTAATGGTGATCCATCCATAGGCTCCTTCTTCCTGACCACTGATGATTCTGGCACCCTGGAAGTTGAAGGGAGCTGAGCGTAGCGTCTTCTCTACTGAGGACAAGACTTTGTCAGCTGCACTTTTATTCTCCAAGCTGGATGAATGGAAGAAAGGATGGAGTGACTCTGTCTGAGAGCTCTCTGCAGCCTATGGGCTTTATTCTGAGTAGGCAGGCTGTGACTCCCCACCAAGTGTTAATTGTTATAGAACAGTCATTCATATGGGTACATCCAGCTCTAACTGGCTGCGTCCCTCTCTGTCACACCTCAACAGCAGAGCTGGCACCAGCTCTGACACTTACGGACCCCACAGCTGGGAGTGGTACCTGGAGCAGAGACCAGAGCTCTGTTGTTCTCACAGAGCACGTGCCCTGGTAGGGATTGCACCACGGAGATTTCTCTCACTCTGCCATCACCATTACCGAAGAAATCCGTGCCCTCTGGTATCCCCAGGGAGATATCCCAGGCAACACATACATAAGATCAGCTCCCTGTCCCAGCCAGGTAAGAGGTCTGGGACACCCCCATGAAAATCACAAATTGGAATTAAAGGAGGATGTGATTATAAAGTTACCTTAGCTTGATGGTCTTGGTCTGAGTCAAGGTATGTGGGGAGTTAAAACATGTTTGGGCTCAAAAATATTGTGTCAGGCTTAATACCAGACTGTGGGGGATGTCTGAGCATCCCCTTGATATGATGGACGTCTGAGAATCCCCTGAGCATCAGCTGGGGCAATCGTGTCTCTGCACTGCATATGGGTGCTGGAGGTGATGGAAGGTTGGAGTAAGTGGAAATGGACCTGCTGGGCAAGTAGGGGAGGAGCCCAGGGAGACTTGGGGCTCAGAGAGGTCAGTGGCAGAAGACGGTGTCTGGGCAAAGAGTGATCTGGCAGCATTTCCAAGGACTTGGCCCAAGAGACCCCCACTGAGCATCCATAGTGGTCCCAGGCACAGTGCTGCAGGAGAAGGGGACAAGCCCTGCAGTACCTGAGAAGCCGCATGCCGGCGGTTGCTCCGAGGTAGACGGGTGTCTCTTGGTGCTGCTTTGAGGGAATCACCTCTTCTGCTTGTCGTAGGCACTGTGCCAGAGAGGGACCTGCCTTCTCCGTGGCATGGGCGTAACCTGAGATCCCAGGGCCTGCAAGAAATAGGGACACTTCATTGCTCAAACTCAAGCATAACCTCAAAGTGCCGTCATGAACAGTTGTGTTAAACCATATCACTATCACAGGCAGCAACATCAGATTCAACCACCCCATTTCTAAGGAGTTTTAGAAACCCTACAGCACCAACTAAGCCCGATGCATGCAGGGACGGACACTGTGCCCACCATCTGCCACCTGCTGTCTGCAAAGCAGGTTATGAACTAGTGCTGAGGGATGCAGTGAGACAGATCATCTGCTTAGCACGTCCTGGACATCTGCAGACTCATCTCTGCTTCCTCCTAGGTGTAGCCTGGATCTGCATCCTTCACTAGGCTGGGTCCTGCGGGCGAAGATGCTGTCATTTGTTTGTGTATTGTGTGCACCCACGACAGCACTGAGTGTTTTGCAGCTATCCCCTTTTGTGCTAACCCGAAGAAAAATTCATTGTCCCTCCTTGCCATGTGTCCCCTGGTCAATGGACTGCCCCAGGACAGCAGTGAAGCCCACTCTACATTTGGTCCAGGTTGCCATATGCTCAGCATGCTGCTCGTGGCATGGCATGCTCCAAGTGCCGAGGAGCCACCGAAGCAGCTCGGTGACAGCATGGCTCTCCCCTGCGCTTGCAGACAGGCCTGAAAGGGTGCCAGGCAGCCTCTGACAACACCTCTCCTCCCCCCAGAGTGCTGCGATCCATGATGGTCTACACTGTTCCTTGTCATGTGCATCTTTGGTCTTCAATTATGCCTTCCTAAACCATACAATATCTACACAGCAATTAAACAGAATAAAAAATAAACCACGACGTGCATAAGTTGAGCAACCTTGGCCCACAAGCCCAGTGCTTAGCTTGCACAGAAGCCTTGAAAAAGAGCAAACCGTGCCCTCCCCTCTCGCTGCCTGACATTCATCGGCACTTCAGCAAGGGTGCATACAGACATTTTATTTATTTAAGTACATTCTTTGGTGTAGATCTTTCCAAAAAGTACTTATTTCCAAGCATCCTAAAAACAAAGGAAAAAGTGGATCCAGCTTTCCTCCCCGGGAGGTCAGGCAGATACAGCTCCCCATGGGAAGCGGTGGGGTATAGATTAGCTCACAAATCTAACTGCTTTCACTGTTGGCCTCTTCCTCCAGGTCTCTCCTTCCCCACCCTTTTGTTGCATTATCTTTTCTTCATCCCTTGCCCCTTCCACAGTTCCCTTTTCTCCTCTTACCTTCAACTTTACACACCTCCACCTGCTGCACCACCCCAGTGTCGTTCTCCTTCTCTGCTGGCCACTCGTACACGTACAGGTTAGTGTGGGACGACCCCGCATCCAGCACAATCCCATACTGTGGGCAAAACAGAGCCATCATTGCACCCAAGGCACCGAACCAGACATGGTGTGCGCTGGTCCCCGCACATGGGGGGACCAGAAACGAACAGCCTATCTGGGAACACGCTGTGTCATTACTCTTCTCAGCAGTGCTTCAGTGCAAAGTTTCCATCAAAGGATAAAAGAGCAGAGAAGCAGCAAAATTGGGACTGATTACTGAGGAGATGATCCTCTGTGAAGCGATGTGTGTTTTTACCATAAGGATGTAAAACGAGATGTTGAGATGCATGGAGCCGGAAAGAGAGGTTAGCCAGACCCAGCAAGGGCAGCAACATGTCCTGGAGGACTATGCATGCCTAAGCACCCAGCTTGGCTTGTCTTCCCATAAGAGTCCCAGCTTGTAATACCTTAATATTCTTCGGAAGTGGCTTGTTTTGGGTCACTGCTACAGCAATTAAAGCAATTACAGCCAAAGTAGAGAGGAAACCCAGGATGAGTAGAATCTTTCTTGTCTGGGACATCTTTGGTTTGGTACCTGTGACTAGAGCAGAAAAAGGATGTTAGTATCCCAGTAGCCCATCTTACCTCACACCCCAAAGCTCTTCAGGCACATTCCTGCAATCCCTTTCCACTGTGAAGCATCTGCCTTTGCCCATCACTGCTCCCATCTCCTGCTCCGTGTCCTCGTGCGGGATTTTTTAGAGGCAGAGCTCAGCCCTGGCATCCTGCAGATCTGCTCTCATGGGCTGTGCCACTTCTCCATGGGCTGCCCTGTGTCAGGTGGCAATGGAGGAGGACTTCAAGATGCAGATTATAGTTAGTCTGTCCTTGAGATACCTGCAGGTGACTGAGCAACCATATAGCAAAAGCATCTGTATGGGGCAAACACCAACTTCTTCTACAGTGCTGCATTTAGCTTAATAAACCCTGAGAAGCTGAAAGAACAGACTCCTAATATATAAACAGCGTAACCTTGTGGAACCCAAAGCTTTAACCCCTGTGACATTTTGTCCTAATATACTTCGTGCTTCAGTTTTTTACAACGTTTATAACAATTTACAACATCCTCGTCACTGGTAATGTATTTAGGAAGTCCAACACTAATATTTCAGTATGTGGCAGTCAGTCCAAGCAATGCTGTCCTGCACCTTGGCAATGCTATACAGAAAATATGATCTGCACTCCACTGGGTATGTAAGATTTTGTATGGAGATTTTTGATGCCACTTCTCACAAGACCAGTAAATTAGGAATAGCCTGTATTTGCAGAATTGGCATAATATGGTTAAAAATCACACACTTTGCAAAACTTGTACCAGTCTGATTCCTTAACTATTACTGATATATTTGGCACGACCCATCTAACAAACTAAGATTTTTGTGCCTTGAAATACATGGTTAGCAGGAGAATTCTGTAAAAAAAAAAAGCCACTTATGGCTGATGGAAATCATTCACAACCAGTATGGCATTTGAGCTTTCAGAACCAATATATGTATACGTGCATTTGTTAGTGGCTAGCATGATGCTATTTTATATTTTCCTGCTTTGGATTCACCTTCATATATCCCATGGTGGAAATCTGACTTCACAACTTAGGCTCAGCCAGTTTTGGTATTGTTTAACAACATGAAGCTCTAGAAAGGGTATCAACAAAAATATTTTCCAGATTTGTAATCTAGCTGTGAACTCAACACTTACAACTAACAAATAGCTTCGGCACTCCAGGAGACATTCCTGCTCCCACTATGACATGAAGGCCACTTCTACTCACACTGATGCACCATATCCAAAAGCACTGATTGTCTGACTGCTCACATGGGTATTAATTTTTCTCCTCATTATACACCAGTACTCCAGGAGGTGTTTAGAAGTACATTACTGGTCATCCAGGTTGACAATACCGCTGTGCAGGCAACCACATCAACTGTCTTCATGCTCCAAGGAGGTAAGGTGACTGTACCTGCTCTGCATCTGCATGCCAGAACTGGAGTTCCAGAGGTCATTCTCAGGTGATACTGGGTCAATGCTCCAAATACACCCTGGCACCCCACGTCACGCATGCAAATATGAAAAGCATTCAAGTTCTGAACACGGTCATCCTCATAACCACTCTGGTTTCACATGAAAGGTGGTCCCAGGCGCCAGAACTATACCAAGTGGTACCCAACCTTACAAATGACCCCAAATCCTAGAGTTATTTTCAGAAGTTAGCCCAACTGAAAAGAAGCAATTCATCTCTGGAAATCTCCAACTGTAGACAAATAATGTCTTCCTACCTACCTAGAGAAAATGGAACCTAAGAGTGCCAAGAGAACTTGTTTTGAAGATCTCCACACAGGCAAGTCCATTGGAAGCCTAAACGCTGACCTGGAGCTCTGTGCTTCCTCTCATCGCGCTCATGTGTAAATCTGCTGAGGCTAACTGTGAAATTTGGAAGCTTGTTATGCCCGCATTTTGTGAGTGCCTGTTAGAGGCACAGCATGCTTGCCAATATCTCCAAGAATGCAGCTTAAAAAAATAGTCTAGTGCACATACCAGACAGTAGGAGGTAAGAATGCATTTTATACAGCTTGATTCAAAAAGGCCCCAGAACTCATGGCCTGAAGTGATTAGAAACAGCAAAGCATGACAGCTGGGAGACTTTTCTTCTTATTGGAGAGAGTAGTTGGCTCAGGTTATGATAGCACAGAGCATGTCTGTCGAACGAAAATTATTTTAACACTAGAAAAATGAATAAAAACAGATGCTATAACGTTAAATCAGCTGCACAGTACAGATATGAAGCTAAGCAGGCTTGAAAACTGAAACTGCTGCTGACAGTTGCACAGCACATCCACGTAATTATTGCCACCCTCAGTCTAAGATCTTGCCTAGAGGCAGCCACTAACGGCTTTGTTGGGTGTTTACTGTCACAGGAACGAAGCATGGGTGACTTTGCATCATTTCTAAGATTTTCAGACTTCCTGTTGTGATAGGTGTTGTCTGCCTGCTGTATCTTTTCATCAGCCACACTCTGAAAGTAGCAGCAATAGTGGCAAAGCAGGAACAATTTTCTCACTGCGATGGACCATCCCATCAACAGCTGTAGAAATCCCTTGCCTGTAGGCAGAGGCATAACGATAATTGTCTGCATCCCACCTGCAACCTGAGATTAGTCATTTTTTTCCAAGGAACATTATTTCCTTAACCCTGAACATGACTCTTGCCTGAATTTTAGCTCAGTATCATGAGCACTTTTCAGGCCTCTGGGGGTTGCAGATATGTGATTTCATTGCTCTGTCCCATACCAGAGCATCCATCTGTGTGAACTCTAATGCTACCAAGCAGCATTTTATTGAAATGTTTCATACAAGAAAAGGTACAAAATTATAAACATAATCCAGAAGATATCCTAGCAATGCAATAACCTTCCAAATAGCACTCAAAGCATATGGACTTGATTATTTAAAAAAAACCAACAAAACCAAACCACAACATTGCAAATCCAGATAAAGAATTCAATGTTAATTAAAATAAAACTCACCTGCCATTTACTCAGAAAGGTGGGGCATTTGAACAAATTCCCTTTTCTGCACACTTGGTTACCTCCATCAGCTTTAGGCATAATTACAGGTTCTGCAGTGGCTAAAGATTTAACTTATTCCCTAGACTCCTCCAGGTCCTTTGCACCCCACGTTCATGTCGCTGAATGCCGTGCAAACACTCCTTAGTCTCCACCAAGCGGGGCAGTACTCGACACCCAGCACCTCTGATTGCCAGGACTTTTCTTCCATTACCCGTTTCCCTCAGCTAAAGTTTAAGCAGGCGTGATTTTCTGCCTCTCTGCCCAGCCAAACCCCGAAAGAGACAGATCTCCGCTCCTTCTCCCATACTTCCCACTCTTAAGTGGTGATAAAAACATGTAAGGCCGTAAGTAGGCATAAAAATGACGCTGCTTTTCTTCTTGCCCACCCAGAGCTCAGAGGTGCCTGGTGCGGGAGCCCTGCCTGGCTGCGCAGGCATTAAGGACTCTCCAGATGCTGGAGCACCGCCCAGCTGCTCAGGCAGCTCGCTCTCTTTCTAATTTTGGTCTCCTTGGCTTTTTTTTGTAGGGGTACCACTGGTTCCATCCCGTGATTGGTGCAGGTCCCAGAACATAAACAGATTTAATATCCCTCTGTCTCTGAGTTAGCTATCGACTGAGAATGACGCTGGCAGCTGCTCCAGCTAACAGCAGTTTTGCTGCAGAAACCCTGTTGCTCTCGGTGAATTGCCCAGGAAGGACCACACCAGCGTGGGAGGCAGTTCTGCCTGAAGGCAAGGAAGCAGGATTGCCCTCAGTGTCTTCCAGAGCCCCAAGACAAATAGGAAACTGCTCCTCCAGCCAACATCACGCTAAGTCACTGGCAGCTCTGCACGCCAGGAGATGTCACTCACAGCCAAGGCTGCCCACCTCCCAGCAACAAATGTTAACAGGAATCAGGCAACGAGCTAGCTGCTTTTAGAGATGCAATAAGGAGAGGCTAAGGCTGTCTTAAGGACTGAAATTAGCATTGTCAAGCAGAAGAGGAGAGATGCTGTGCATAGCCCAAAGCCATGCTCAGCTCAGACACATCATCTCTAACAAATACAAATACTTTTGTAAGCTCTGGCTTAGCACAACGGCTACAGTTGATGTTCGCTCTTTCCTTCGGATGCTCAGGCTCAGCCTGTTACTGAAGGGATCACCAGACGCTGTACTGCAAGGCCATCGCTCTACTTCACGTCCCACCTCAGACACACGATCCTCTACCATCACGGCCAGTGCTAAGTGAACCCCGCACCTCTCCTATGCAATCCCGGCAAACCCACATTTCATCACATTTAATTAAACTAGCCCTGCTGCATGCTGTAAGCAAAGGGAGTTCCAAGACACATTGCCTGCTGCCCACAAGGCTTGGAGTGACGACAGAGAATAAGACGGCGCCTTATGAATCCTGCCCATCAGCTGGCAGCTACCTCCCTCTGCTGCTGATCACCCACGTTGCTGCTGCAGTCTGTTGGGAGTCTCTCCAATCTCTAGTTTCCGAAGCACGTGTCCAGGCTTTGGGGGAGGGCTGCTGGATGCTCATGCAATCACGTACCCAAGCAAATGGGAATATAGTCTGCGGGGCTCCTCAACCTAAACATATCAGAGAGACGCAGCGCAGTGCTGAGAAGCCACTGAGTTATGACCCATCACAAAGGGAAACAGGCGTGCTTGAAGACTGAGAAACTGAGAACAGTATGGATTGAAATGAGTCAGATGCCACCGTATTTTTAAAGCAAGGAGCAATGACTTGCCTGCCTGACTGGCAGCTGGAAGAGCACAGGAGCCCATGGCTGAAGGATGCCTGAATCCCTCAAGCAGCCTGAACGCATCCAGCGGCTGTGACTGGCTCTGTGGCACAGGGTGGGCAGCTTGGGCAGAAGGAGCATCCCTCAGGGCAAGTGCCTGCAGACGAACATCATCCAGGTCAGCAGAGAGCCCAATGTGCAGCCTGTGCACATTTGCCCACTGCAAGAACTCATGTCTGTGAAGTTCTGCCAGCAGTGACCACAGGGAAAGGGGGTGGGAGCACTCGGTGCTGCTGTTCAAGGTGGATGGGGGGGACACACATTAACCTCCTGCTGAGGGAAAATGAGCTTTTGGTAGTGATGAAGTTTGTCAAACTGAATTGCACACTCGGGGAGGTTGCTGAACTTGCAGCAGGTTTTGAGGCACACTAGCTAAGAGGCACTCCTGTCTTCACACTCACCGCAACCAAGCATCTGAGTCCATAAACACTCGGAAGAGCCACGTTGCTTCATTTATCAACCCTCTTCTGAAACTTTCTCTGTCCCCATCTGACTTCTTACTCATTCTTCACCCGCCCGTTTCATTCAAATATGCTCTTGTCCAAATTACCTAATATTTTGCTGCAAAATAGTGTAAACCACCCGTTTCAGGCCAAAATACTGTAACAGCTTTTTCTTAGCCTGGTGAGATGCTCAGGTTTGTCTTAGAATATATATACGAGCACATATACAGTATCTGACTTGCTTTGGTTTAAAGATTTTACTCCAAAATATCAAAGAAAGACACTGAACACGCTGAAATTAGAATCAAACTCTGGATCAGGATTTCACATCACTTTTTACAGCTGTTATGTGGAAGAGTGTGTCAGGCTCTGCTCCAAGTTTTAATTATTTATATGGGAAAGATCATGGCCTAAGTACTGGTGTGATCTCTGGCCCTTCTCGTGGCACTATATACAGTTATAAATTCACATTTACTGGATTATGTTTTTCCAGATTAAATACTTAGAAGTGCTGAAGTACAAACACTGAAATGCCAGCGAAATTGATAATCCAAACAATGTAATATGGTTTTTTTGGATGCTGCCTTTCAGAGACATTTGATACTTTGAAATCACACAGCCCTACACGTCTCAAACCCCAGCAGACTCCTATGGATCCAGACTATGCAGCCGGGCAGAGGGCTTGAACTAGTCTGTGCCACGTGTTAGTGAGCTGGAAGACGGAGTAAAGAGTGCACCTATTATGTCTGCGATAATTCCAAGTTGGGAGCAAAAGCACATTGACACATAGGACTGGAATTTAAAATGAATTTGATAAATAGGGGAGAGCCTAGGGAAAACATCCAACTCACTTCAGTAAGGACAAGAGCAAATATGCCATTTAGAAAATAGCCACCACCCAAAGAGCGCATGGTGAGCAATCGGTTAAGTAGCACTTCCAGAGAAAACATTTTTGCAGCTACAGCAGTTTGCAGACATCCTTCCCTCCATCTCATGCTGGTAAAGCCTCCTGTGAAGTTCTATGACCAATTTTGGACACCGCCTTTTAGGAAAGATGTAGGCCACTTGGAGAAACTCCAGAAGAGAACAAGAAGAAAGATCAGAAGTCTAAAAAACTTGACCTATGAGGAAAGATTGAAGGAATTGGGTTGTTTAGTTTAGAAAGAGAAAAGCAAGAGAGACACGTTAGCTGTTTTCAGCCAAATGAAGTCTCTATCTGCCAGTGCTGTTGTAGCTGATGCTGCCTCAGGGCAGGGGTGGCTCCTGGATTTTCTCCCAGCTCTGTTTCCTCGGGTCAGAAGGCAAGGAGTCAGCAAGAAGAGGACGATGCAGTCATAAGCCATGCGGTTAGCAAAGGCCAAAGCAATGTGTATGCTCCCCTCATGGGATAGAGCTGCATTTGAATAAATCTGTTCTCTCCTTCCCCCCAGCAATGCTTCAGGTTGCATCCAGAGCTAATTCAGCCATGGCAACCGCCCTGCTATATGCTATCCATATGTACATCACTTGGGGTGGGAGCACCTCATCCTTTTGCAGCTTTTAGAGTTGTGACTTGGATACAGCCCTGGGAAATTTCACAGGAAACATTGGAGGAGCCCTGTTTTCCTGGGAAAAAGAAAAAGCATATGGCAATCCTGAAGAGCTGGAGGGTGCTAGAGGCTGCAAAAGCCGAGCAGCAGCAGCAAGAGAGGGACACAAAGGAGCGGGCAGCACAGAGGGGCTTTGTGCTTGGGGCCGTCCCATGGCCCTGCGGCGTGGGTTTACTGCTGGAGGGGTGATGTCCGGGGGGTTCTGGGCAGGAGCCCCTGCAACCCGGGCTGCCCCACCAACAAATCCCCCATTCACCCTGTGCACAAAGCCGATTCCCCTGTCGGGGACCTTCCCACGGTGCCCAGCAGCGCTGAGCGCGCTGCTCAGCCTCCCCGGCTGCTCTGCAAGGCAATCCCACCGCCTCCCATCCCTGCATCAGAGCCCCTCTCCCTGTCATTACACACCGTCCCTGCCAAAGCTTTCCTGATGCCCGTTCATTAAATAGTCTATCGAAAGATATTCTCACTTACATCCCAGGAGTCAGACCGACATACTCAGTATCCTCAAATATAGCCAATCAGTGGCAGGATACCACTGAGACACTGACCTTTAGACAGTTAATTTTACATTTATATGATGTTTACTGGTTTTCTAAGCCTGTACCCTATTTGTACTCATTTCTTTATGATTCACACATCAAAGAGGCTTTCAAATCAGAAGAAACAACCGTTATTAATTACATCAGTCTCCTACCAGGCAACTTCTGGTATTAATTTGCTATCAGCCCATCAAAGCTATATTTTAACTGGAGAAGATTTATTGCCATTACCCGCAAAGCTTGACGTTTCATCAGAAAATATCCAGTGAGTTCAAGACGGCTTCCCCCGCCCCGGCCCCAGCTTATCACCTAAGTTATTGCTTGAATATACTTGGCTCTCACATGACGGGAAGACATTTGTTTTCACATCAAATGAAAAAAAGAAAAAAGCAGCATCAAGCACTGACGCCTTTTCAGTTTTGTTATTGTTGATAGTTCTAATATGCTGACTTGCAATGGGCCAATGGTGCTGCTAGGCTTCCTTTTGTGCTCAGTATCTTTAAATTCTTCTTTGCTCTTCTTAAATGTCTAGCCACAGTTTTTTCCTTATGCTTCTTTTGACCATCTTCTATGCTTGCCAACTTTAAATTTGCATTAATTGCAGCTTCCTTTTTCCCCCTAAATATGCATCTTTTAGAGATGTTATTATTTTTCAAATTAGCATAACTTTCAACTGTTGGATTAAGGCTTTGGGGGAATAAAATAAGAACTGAATAGGCTGCTTCCGATTAGCATTCCTATCTGCTTATTTTAAATACTGCGCTGACTCAGCTCAAGTATTTTTAAGTTTGGGAAATCACTTCTTTTAAGAGCTACTAGATGTTATTTGTTGAAAAAGAATAAGTGTACATTACTTTGTATAATAATTTGTAACTGTCATAGCAATGTTTTTTTCTCTATCGAGATTGGGGCCAATATACATTTCCCTTGTGCTGGAAGTAATGCATTGCAAATTATGAGATGGTCACCCTCAGTTTTGAGGCATTACCCTGTCATTTACCATCATATCAGCTTTCCTCGTCCCTGTATAGACAGTCACACCCTTCTCTGCTGGTGGCATCCTGGCTGGTAATGGGCACTAACCTTCACCCGCTGTGGTCTCTTGTTCCCAGTTCAGCTCCAGGCAGCTATTGTGTATGACTACTTAATTATTGTTGTTGCTGTTAAAGACAGTAGGGCCACTGCTTTAATAGGAAGATTGGTGATGTGTGAGTCACGTCACCATCCCAGTACAGCCCACCCTTCCCTGTGCCCCGTCGGCCACCAGCATCAGGGGGATGTAGAAGTTGCCATGGCAAAAGACAGGAAATAGTCTCCACAACAACTGTTCCCTCCTTCAACACCCATGTTGGGTCAGCAAGTTCAGAAACTTCCTGGAAAACACAGTTCTGAGCACTGTAAATACTGCTACCCCCAACAGGAGGTTCTGGCAGGGGAACAACCACAGAGAAAACACATCCGAACCCCTCGCCACCCACAGCGCGCTCTGTGCCTGGCGCTTACAGCAGCGTCATGGAATCATAGAATACTTCGGGTTGGAAGGAACACCTAGTCCAAACCCCCTGCAGGGACATTTTCAACTAGATCAGGTTGCTCAGAGCCCTGTCCAACCTCACCTTGAGTGTTTCCAGGAATGGAGCATCTACCACCTCTCTGGGCAACTTGTTCCAGTGTTTCAGCACCCTCATTGTGAAAAATGTCTTCCTTATATCTAGTCTAAATCTACCCTCTTTCAGTTTAAAACCCCCCCCCCCCCTTGTATCACAACAGGCCCTGCTAAAAAGTCTGTCCCCATCTTTCTTATAAGCCCCCTTTAAGTACTAAAAGGTTGCAACAAGGTCTCCCTGCAGCCTTCTCTTCTCCAGGCTGAACAACCCCAACTCTCTCAGCCTGTCCTCATAGGAGAGATGCTCCAGCCCTCTCATCATCTTCGTGGCCTCCTCAGGACCTGCTCCAACAGGTCCATGTCTTTCCTGTGCTGAAGGCTCCAGAGCTGGATGCAGTACTCCAGGTGGGGTCTCACCAGAGTGGAGTCTCACCAGAGTGGAGTAGAGGGGCAGAATCACCTCCCTCAACCTGCTCCTTTCGATGCAGCCCAGGATACGGTTGGCTTTCTGGGCTGTGAGCGCACATTGCCAGCTCAATTTGAGTTTCTCATCAACCAACACCCCCAAGTCCTTCTAGGCAGGGCTCCTTTCAATCCCTTCATACCCATATGCCCTCTCCACTGACATCTCCTGCCTTGAAGGAGGCTGCAAGCCCCTTGCCACATCTCAAGGACATTTTTCTCTGAATTGCAGATTCCTGGGATTGCCTTGTACGTTGAGCAACACTACTGCTTTCAGGGACTCACTTCCCCAGCTTCCACAGAACAACATGGCTGCCCAAAGGGACGCATGTGAGCAAACAGAGCGGCCACCCGCGCTGCCGCAGCCAGCTAGAACCCGACCTTCCCGGGTATTTCTGCACAGCAAAGCAACCGGCTTTTCTCCTGAAGTTTCACTTCCCACTGGAGACTGACTGCAGAAGCACAAACACTGTCTCAGGCTGGTGCAGCATCAGTGGAGCCACAGGCAAAGCCCTCGAAGGACGAGGCCACGGATGCGGAGGGAGAGGTGATGCCCATTCCCCGGCAGCCCCGCGTGCGAGGGCATACGCTGGGGACCGCTGCGGTGCTCACCTGTGCCTGGGATTTTGCCTACACCTGGATTTTGCCAGCCCTTGGCAAATATGATTTCCAGCCCAGGTGTTTGCTCCTTTAGAGGAGCATATCTCAGGCCTGCAAGATGCCCAGTGAGTTTTCCCTCCCTTAACATGCACAGCACCCACTTGCCGCGGAGAAAACTGTAGGGACCTTCCCTTTGCAACTAATTCTAGCAGCTGAAGCGAAGGGCCTCTTGCTATCCAGGCAGGGCAGCAGCCCCGCTGCCTCCTTTCAGTAAGCCAAGACTGCATGCATAAAAAAGATAGCTCGCTAGTTAAAACGCTTCCAGATTTGCCCCCGTACCTCCAGCTGTCAGCACTGGTGTCTCCATTCCTCATTGAAGAGCACTGGACAAGGAACAGCTGGGATAGTTTCTGTCTCCCGCTGAGGAGTGCATCCACTGTCTAGGCTTTGTGGAAAAATATACTAGTTTCTCAGAGGTCAGCTTTCATAACCAGGATTCCCACAAACCATGAGGAGAATTCAGCTCATGATATTTGGCATGAATATCACGCTCTGTTCCTCATGCTGCTACAATTTCCATTTCAAATACCAGGAAACAAATTACCCTGTGGTATTTTTCGGGACAACCAATGGGAAGGAACATGGGACCAAAGCCTGTCGCAGGGGAAAAGGCCTTGACTAAGTTCCCGAGTGTAAGAGAAGAAATACTTCTTGGAGGTTACAAAGGTAATAAGTTAAATAGGAATATAAATTTTCACAGTCAGAAGAGCACCTTGCAAGGGCTGGAGCCTCACGCGGACATGGAACAAAAGAGCAAAGGAGTTTTGCTGGATGAATGGACTGGCACAGGATGTTATTAATCTCTAAAGTTCACATTACTTATTACCAGGACGTGCAGTGAATCCCGGGGAGAATTAAGCTCAGAAAAGGAAACCCATTTATAATCAAACTGTAGTTTGGCCTTCGATTTGTATGTCTTCATTACTCTCTGCCCCCTTCCACCCCTCCAAAGTCCTTGCCTCAAATAGTTCAAAATACAAACATGAAGTATTTTGGATAAGGCAGCTTTTACACATATATAAAAAAAGCAAACTCTTTACCAATATGTCTCAAAAAGTGGTACGGAAATGCAGTATCAAAACACAGCCTCCAGTACAGGAGTCGCAGTTACAGCTGCAGTTGCTCGAACATGAAATCCAAGGCGAGCTGCTGCGGGAAGTGGTAGCGGAGAGTAGTAACAAGGACAAGGGACGGTCACAGCAACCCGTCCTCCTGACGAGTGCCCGAGCTGCCCCGTCTGTGTGTGCGTTACACGCATGGGGCTGCTGCGGAGGCATTAAACCACCGTCATTCCCGGGCGACCGAGCAGCCCCCAGGCACCTGCAGAGGCTGCACCCAGGACTGGACCCAGCACAGGGACATTACAGCATCTCCCTCAGAGGAGCAAGAGCAGGAGCCATTCTCTGTTCCCAGCAAGGAAGTGCAAGCAGGGAAGTCCCAAGCTCTTCTATAACGCTTGCCTACAGCTTTCTGCTCCAGGCTCTAACCTGTGTGTCCAAAGAGGCTTACCGGGTCAGAGAAATCACTCTCCACTGTCAAAAGCCAACAAAAGCCAACTTCAGCTGAAGAAGCGACAAGCTTGTGATACAGCCACTCCAGCAAAGGGGACGGACTTCTCGCATGGAAAAGAGCCACCAGCTGGCTCTGTTAAGATGAGCACGGCCCCTCAGCAGCAGGAGTGGCCAGCAAACCTGGGGCCAGGCAAAAAGCAGCTACAGGTTCTGCTGCTTCCCTACCGCCGCAGCGTTTCCCAGCCTCTCTGAGCGCGCCGTTCTCCCTCTGGCTACAGGAGGTCCCAAGCTCAAGCCAGAGCCCACCTTCCAACCGCAGGATCCCCAGCCCAGCTGTGGCGCTTGCAGCAAGTTCACACGAGCACAGGCTTCTTTTCTCATGTCTCCCGCAGGAGCTGGGCATTGAAAAGGTTATTTATTAACAGCTCTGGGACAAAGGAGCAAGAAAGAAAACAAATCCATTTATAAATCAGGTAAAGAGAAAACTTGTGACTCTAACAGTCTCCTTTGTAATTCCTTAAGTGTGGC
The DNA here is from genome assembly GCA_013398915.1 of Dromas ardeola. Taxonomy (NCBI): domain Eukaryota; kingdom Metazoa; phylum Chordata; class Aves; order Charadriiformes; family Dromadidae; genus Dromas; species Dromas ardeola. The sequence goes on from VYZM01008036.1 coordinate 133,280, forward strand.
CTGGCATCACTTCTTCTGATGCTGAGTCAGCAGAACAGCCCCACTTGTGCAGTAAACAGCCTGATAAGGGCAGAACAGCTCTGAAGAAGAAAGCACTAACTTACGCTTTGTCCAGATTTTTCTTGGCTTCTGCTAGGATTTGGGAAGACTGATAGCGGTGAACTTTCTCACCACTAAATACCAAGCAGTGACTCACATTAGCATCTACCTCTACAATCCAGGGCACATGTTTTCCTCTGGGACAAGGTAGAAACAGGATAAAGAGAAAAGTCATGCAAGAGCTGTCTCAAACAATACCAGTCAGTGCTAGCTGACCTCTCAGACAGGACCATACCAATCCTGAACACTTTGCCAGACTTTTTTCCTTTGATAACATTTCTCAAGGGGGGAAGGAGAACAAAAATAACAAGACGCCGTTCTGTTTAAGAGTTACCCATAGCAGAGAAAAGCTGAGCTAAAGTTTCCAACAATTATCAGTACAAAATCCTAAAATAGACATGCAATGTACCGTTTTTTAATTTAAAACTGGCTGGGATAGGAGCTCTATCATGTGGATTGTAAGCCATATAAGAGCACAAGGCAACATATCAAGATGACAAGACATGTTAGGACAGCAGCATTAAAATGCTCAGTATAGCACTGATAAGGATGAAGGAGCAAAGGCCTCACGCAGAAGTGGCAAACCGCACTGTAATTCATTGGGAGGAACTGCACATCCAGGGAGGACAGATAAATAATGTCCAGGGTATCTATGGAAACCACCATCCTACACAGGAAACAATAAAACTTGGAAAAAGAGAAACATGAGAAAAATAACTCAAACTTCAGACACTCATAAGGACAATGATGCTAATTGAAAGCAGGACTTGATCCCAAAGAGGTGGGGGCTCACTTAAAGAGATGTGAAGTATGGAAGTGAGAGCTAGCAGGCTGAAGGAGCTGCACAGTAAATCTGCAGAGAGAAATCTGTGGGGCTGTCTCCTCAGAGCAGATGTGGGAGCCCTAGCTTTAAAATCCATTTAAAAACTGGCTGGGCTCCCACATCCCTGTTGCTCAGATGACTCTCAGCAGTGGGTCTCCTTCTGGGCCACGATCTGCTCATCCTTTAGACAGAAACACAGGAAGTCAACTTGTTTTGGGTGGGAACAGTGAAGGCAAAAGGCTGGTGACTAGTTTTAGCTTTGCACTTTCCATCACTGAAGGCACCCAACAACTTTCCTAGCCCTCCTGTTTTGTTTTGTCCGATACTTTTGCCCAATAATTTTCAGCCCTCGGAGCCTCCCACAGCTCAATTTGGACATGACTACATTTTTGTACCACTGATCATGCCAACGCAAAAACTTCTTAAACTCTGCTGAGCTTACCAGTTACAAACAAAGGTTTCACATTTTTTTCTCATTTAAGAATGGAGTAGCTTGTAACGTAGCTATGATACAGGAAATTAATGTAGCAACAGCGCAAGACCTTATGCAAGCGGAAAGTAATACGTGTTTCAAAAAATCATTTCATTTGCACTCATTTTCTCACCCACGCTCACTCCCCTCATACTCACAGGCACCGACCTCGCCCAGGCGCTCCGGCAGGATCCTGTGTGAGGTGGGACCAAGGGTGCCAGATGCCAAGTCCTCACCGCATCTCTTGGGTTCCTCTTCAATGGCAAGCTATCAATTTTTGAGCAAGTCTTTTGCCATCTTTAGGAGCTAGCAGTTACTACGGCATGATCCCTTTGCCTTGAAATCTCTCTTACCTTGTCCCCTGAGAGCCCTAAGACAGGTGGCTGCTCAGTGCCTTTTTTTTTTCTCCTCATTTTGAGTTGCCTCAGTTCTCACAGCCTGCCTTCCTGCTGGGAGAGGAGGAGGAGGAGGACTTGCACACGGGATGTGCTGCGACCTTGCTGTCATCCTTCTGTTATCGGAGCACCGTTTTTTCCCCAAGGAGTCATCTGCGCAGGGGCTTTATCAGCACCCATGCCGTCTTCTGACAAGCCATCCGTGTGAGGCTTATCGGGGTGCAGGCTGCTGGGCTTGTCGCAAACACCACATTTGTCAGCATTTACCCAGTTTTAGTGCGGTTGGTCGCATCCTTGGTTATCAATGCAGACCATTTCTTTTAACACTTGCTCTGTTGCTTCTTCTAGTCCTCTCTCTCACACACACACACAAACACACACACACACTTCCATCTGTGTTTCCTTCAGGCCAATTGTAGTATTTCTGCTTCTTCAGCTGCATGCCTGCCTGAGGCACAGTGTTCCTGGACCTTCGTTTCACAGGCCGTTACCGTGGCTGTGAAAAGGTCTCCTTGGCTCTGTTAGGTTATGGGGGACCCTAATAATGGCAAAGAAAGCAGATTTTAGGGCTGGTCTGGGGTCTGCTCCCGCATGCAGCTCCACTGCTCGGATGCAGCTGGGTCTCCTGCAGAGAGCTTGGGGCACATGATGCACAAGCGCAGCACCAGCGTCCGTCTGCTGGAAACGAGAGGATGCTGGTGTCCCAGAGAGGAACAATGCAGCCTGTCCCTGGTTGCCACTACCAGACTCACCACAAGGGACTTTAAACAGTTTACACCCAAGATCTCAGTGATGATGTTAGAGCTGGAGCTGTTTTCAGCCTGTCACATGCTGAGCCTGTGGCAGTATGGGGTGAGACCATTGTCACCAGTGTAGTGCAGACCTGGTATGTTCCTATACCCAGGCTCTCAGGGCAAGGCTGGCAAGAACCTCAGCTTCCCCCATGAAGGTCCTGGTGAGACAGGATCGCTGCGATTCTCCCACAGCAGAACCACAAGACGCACAAGGGGGCTTTTGTGCGCACGCATTTTCCCATGCTCATGTCGCAGCCTCCTCTCAGCACACAGACACCGAGCAAGGCCAGGACCGTCTCACCACTTCCCCGCTATTCCCAGGCTCCCCGTGACTCTGTGGCTTCCACAGCTGACTCCAGCTCCCAGCGGCGCTGTCTGCCCACAACATATGGGGAGCTAATACCAAACAGGTAATGCTGGAGCCAACCATCACACTTTTCTGTCTGTTGAACCTCAGCCTTTCCCTAATAACAAATCGTAACATTTATATTTGTCACAGTGCTTTCCCCCCAGGTACTGCCAAGCAGTTTACAGAGGTCAGCACCATTAGCCCCATTTCCCCAGGTGATGGGAAAAGCACAAGACAGCAGCAAATAGCCAGCCTGATGCCCTGTCCCCTGGACCAGCTCATCCGCTCGTCTGGGAAGCAATCAGGATCCAGGGCTCGCAGCACATTCCCTCCCGCAGAGAGGCAGCATTCCCAGGGTCCAAGGAAAAAGCAGCACGCTTTGGCTACAACTACTCTTAAATTCATCTTCCGTCATTTTGATATGTTTTCTCATGTTCTGCCAGATTAATAGCAACTTGGAGATTATTGGTCTAGTAAAGTACACGCACAACTCATACTACAAGATCTATCTAGTTTTGCTGCCACTTTAAAAATGTGGGAAACACGGAAAATGTCATTTAGGTAAGGAGAAACATGCTGGAAAAGAGGAACTCAGGCAGCGGAGCTCCATAGCAGGAAAGAAGGCATTCCTTGTGTTTCCTCCCTGCAGTCTGACTTCAGGGGCGGAGGTAGGAGAAACCAGTACAGTCAAAGAAGAGTTTCCTACTTTTTATGAAGGAGTTAGGAACTACCTAACAGCAGTCCTGCTGCGTTATATATAATCTCTATGAAATGCTAGGAAACATAAAGACTAACTGCTATACCACACAAAAAAAAATCCAGAGATGTGGTTTGCAGTAGATTACAATGTAAATTTACGGTTGCAGTCTCCCGAGAAGTAAATGGGCAGACGAGGTTCTCCAAGATCCCTATTTACAGAAGGGCATCTATTCCCAGCAAGGCTTATAGGATCCAGTTAGCATTCTCACAGACACCAAGTGGCCACAACACTAGAAGGTCCTTAAATTGGTAGGGAAATTACTAGTCTCTGGAGCTGAGACACGCTTTGTAACCTAAAAAGCAACTGCAAAATTACTGTCTTTAACAAGGAGTTCATAGCATGGGGCCAGCTTCTGTTGTAAATCACTATTTTTAAGATGAAGTGCAAAGGCTTAGCTTCCCAGTTGGCTTTAACTCCTCTATTTGCTCTGCCACAAAAAGGGACCATCCTAACTCTGTCTTTTGCCATAGTTCTACCTTGCATTTGTACAAATGCAGATTCCTTTTCTAATTTTTATATATATTTTTTTTTCTTCTTTTTTTTTTTTTTTTAGCAGGCTACATTTGATGGGTTAAGTTCTCTGGTCAGGCTGACACAGTCACGAGCACAGTGTGGGAAAGGACTGACTGTCCTTTTTACTAGGCAGGGCAGACATAGCTCAACCCAGCTTCATGTGTTAAAACCACTTGCTAAATTCATCTTTAAACTTGCAACTTATTCATTTCAAAATTAGGTCTTAATTCTCTCTGGCTAATGACAGAATAAATCCTAAACAACACTGCTAGAACATTCTTTTCTTCTTTTCTTTATGGCTTTCATGCTTTTTGTCACAACAGTCTAAGTCTTGTAAACAAGAACCTGACCACTGGATTTACCAGAATAAAGTTCTTTTCAGCTTCAGCTGGTATCGTGTTTACTGCAGTTGCAGACAAAGCTGACAACCAGTAAGCTTCCTATACTATTTCAGGAAAACAAGGCTAAATCTACAGAAGCTGTAGATCAACTTACTGGGCACATTCAATACAAGGCAAAATTGCAGATTTCCAGTGTGTTTCCCACAAAGCAGCTGGAGCCAGCAGCTACGGGCTGATCCTGGCCAAGAGCAGATGTTCTCCCTGGCAAGAGCTGGCCACTCTGGCAAGGAGAAGGTAGGAGGGAGGGATAGTTTTCAGCAGAGGAACAAATCCCGCTCTGTTACCTGTCCCCACCACCAAGTACACGCTCCATATAGAAGCTCCATCTTCTGCGTGCCTGCTCCCTGGGCTTTGCCATGCACCAGGGATGTTTTCATCCCATCAGCTGTGCCGCGGGGTCTCCAAATTCCCTACATCCCTCACTTTTGGAGATATCTTCCCCTTTCTCGCTACAGCCCGGGCAGGAAGGTGCAGAGGCTGGTGCCTCCCCTGCCCCCAGCTGCAGTGTCACCATTTAGCGAACGTTAGAAACCACAGCAGCTGTAGTGGCAGTTCCTGCTGCTCCACCGCTGTCTCGGGAGCCCGCCGAGCCCAGTGCGAAAGCACTGAGAACTGACTGAGGGGTTGAAGTGGTTTCTGCGTCCTGAGCTGCTGATTCACCTTTTCAGGCAGCTCAAAGGCCAGCTCCGGTTTGAGCTTTGGCTGTGAGATTGCAGATAGTTAATGAAAAAAAAAAAAAAACACAACCACAAGCTAATTCTCATTCCCTTGTAAAAATAGGTCTGTTTTCTTTTCATCCTCTTCCCCGGGAACGATCTGGCATTCACCACCCTATACGATCAGGGCAAAGATTCTCAGGAAGATGAGAAACAGAGGGGAGAATACAAACCGACCTAAGAGCCTTTAACTTCTACTTATGCAAAATAGAAACACTCGCCCAAAGGTGCAAGTGCCAGCCTGTAAACCATCCAGCCACCCCGTACGGGTTACTTCTTGGGCAGAAGAGACGTCGTGTACAGCTGGATGAAGGTCACAAGGGAGCATGGGACAGTGCGGGCCAGACTGATGGGCACGTGCCTCCTCATACCAGAAGATTAACCACTGCCTACAAAGGATGTTGACACTACAAGGGGAATTTGAAAGGCAGTGTGAAGGCAGAGAGTGAAGAGGGTCTGCAGATCCTCATGGGAAGCTCTTCCCAAGCTGGAAGGGAGCAGTGAAGAGCCCAAAAGGGTTCAGACAAGAACTGTAACAGGCAGAGTTGTAGCATTGCTGGTTGTGGCTGAGCACTGACAGAGTAGTGACAGCAGTGACCACTACACTGCCTGCATCACCCTTGAACGAGAACAGCCAGTGCTGCACAAGGGATAGAGGGACGAGGAGCCCAAAGAGCAAACTGGGAAACGGATCTTTCCAGCCACATTTGGGGGGAGCGAACGCACGAGAGGACATAAGCAGATGAATTTGTTCAGTGTGCACTTAGCTGACTCTGTTCCCTCCCATCTGGTCTCTCACACTTTTTCCCTTAACTCATTTCTTAATTTGTACTGCTAATGCAGCACTGTTTCAGAGCACAGGGCTGGTTTTGTGTCTCTCCTTGCCTTACAGTGAAGCCCTCCCCAATAACTTTAATCTGAGTGACTTTTACCCTCGCCTCCTTCTGTTCTCTCACTTGGGCTGGTGTTGGCTTTCAAGCCAGACAAGCTGAAAGTTATTGCAGAAAAAAAAGAACAAGGCTGGGGACAAGGACAGGCGCCTTTTCTCTTCTCTTTCAGCAGCACAGATTTATGTGAAATTACACCGGCTGTAGAAGCGCACCCTCAGGCTCTGCTGCTCTCCATGCAAGCATACTGGCAACAGCTCTGTGGCTAAGAAACGCCGATGGAAGCGCCTGCGATTGATAAAACTCCAGCTCTCCTCAGGGAAGGGAAGTTTCCACTGAGCTGAGAGATGAAGCCACTTCTCATATCTAGCTGACAAAACCATAAGAAAATACAATTTAAGAAATGGTCCCATCTAACTCCTCTTTCAGAAAACCAACAGGGGTGCTTCTCTTGTGAAGATGATCTGGGTTTTACAGTTTAAGTTTGATCGGTCTCAAGCAATACTAATCCCTTATGGATTGACTCTCCAAAGTCACCTCAGTATCATTCACTTCACCCCAAAGTTCAGCCTAAACCCTTCTGTCAGTAACCACATCCTAGCCACCTTGAACAGATCATTTCCAAGCTGAGGACCTGGTTCTTATCTCACATTTCAAACCAGATCCAGCTCCACGGAACACTGTCACTGAACACTGGGCTAATAAGAAGGTACAAAATACTCAGCCCGGGGGTGGTTAACCCCACAGTGGAGTTTGCTAGTTGCTCCCAACTCCACAGGTGCTAAAGGTGCAAAGATGTCTTAGGTAAAGAAGAAGTGTGACCAAGCTTGATATTTTTTGCACCATACTAAGCCAGTTATACAACTTAGGAAAGGCCAAAAGGATTATCAATTATTACAGCTTTTGTAACCCTTCCCCTTTTCAGGTGTCCAGCCTCTTATTCTTTCTCCTTGAAAAATTCCTTGAGGGTTTTATACGTATTTCTGGTAATTACAAGTCAAGAGGTAAACACAGGTTGCAGTGGTCACAATAAGGTTGACTAGAAGATGACTTTCTCCCAAACAAAAAAAGTTTGCTTTATAAAACAAACAAACTGTGAGTTATGGTTGTCACATACGTACACGCACACCTCTCTGCATATTTTTTCTGGAAATTTTTCTAGCTTATTCAGGATTTGAATGTCCAATTTTCCTCCCGAAGTTGCATTAGCTGTGCTTTTACAAGCTTGGCTTGAAGCCTATTATTTGCTCTTTATGTTTCCAGCCACTCTTGGCTTCCTTAGACTTTTTCCTCTGACTTAATTGGTATTTGTAGTGGTCCTCCTAGCGCTGACAAACTCCATCTGTAAATCAGCAATGATTTTATGCTTTTTAGATCATTATTGAAACTGCCTAATGCCATCAGGCCTCTTGCAGAATACCTCTGAAAACACAGCTGTTTAATGATTGTTTCCTTTGATAACTATTTTTGAGGTGTGTTGTTATCCAAGTCTAATCCATTAGTTGATGCTGGAGAGTCATAGGGAGGCTTCTGTAATCAGAACAACACCAGAAATGCATCTATTGCTGTGGAGAAGTTTAAACATGGGAGATATGAATATTTACTGTTTTCAACCACATCTGCCATCTCTGAAAAAATGAAACAAGCGCAAATAATGAGCTGGAAAACAGATCAGATAAAGGACCTGTTGCCTTCCCAGTCCTACACTCATAATCCACCCTGTGGCTATGAAGTAGCAAACAGGGAGATTAGTTCTTCCAGTTCCCTTTTTGTGAGGTGGTTCCTAACCGTCAGGGAAGTCAGGCTTTAGAAGTCCCTTAACTTACAGCCCAGGTTTATTCAATATTCACTCAATTTTTAAGAATATTCCCCCCCCAACTTTGATGAGCCTCCAGCCTCATTTGAAGAAATAAATCAAGAGGAGGACGTTAATAGTGATAACATGCATAAGACAAAATGCAGCCTGTTTTTTCCCAAATGAGAATCACGTCAGGCTTGTTTGACATACGTTTTGTTAAGTCAGCTGACTGACTTTGTAAACAGAAAAAGCCTTCAAGAAAGCAAGGACACATGAAGAGGTCTGTCAGTACTTGAAATATTCACCCCTGCCCCCTCCCTTATTAATGCATTCTCTAGCCGAGTTCCAAAACCAAAAGAAACATATTCCTTGAAGTTCTTGCTGCGGACTCTTGCAGTTGGGACTGTCTCCGTTCCAGGACGCAGATCAATATGCTCGCTTGAGGGGACCACATGAACTCACAGGCTTGCTTCCATCTGGGATTTCCTTTTTGATGTATTTGTTCCCATTACCTGTTTTGACAGTGCTATCCATTTCTACAACAACATTGTTCTGAAAGCTACTTTGTTAAGTCTTATCCGCTACAAAAACAAAAGAATATGATCAAACTGGCTATTAAAACTTGATTACTGGGGAGATCTATCCAGTAATTTAGGTAGAACTGATGTCAAACTGAATTGGCAACAGTTCTCCAGGCTACCGACCATCATACTGCTGGGATATTGGGTCAACAATAACATCCTTCCCATTGCCTGGGCTATCCCTAGTGTTCTACTCTAGTTTGTTGAAAATTAACACTGTTGAGCGTAGATCTTCTCACTAAGTATTTGGCACATTTAATTTCAAATTGTTATAAAACTTTTTTCCCCAAAACACATAAATCTACAAAACGGGCTACTTCATTATACTACTTCCATGAAATATCGCTTCATATCAGAATTTATTTTTCCCCCAAATTTTGAAAATTATTTAACCAACACTTCTGTGGGGGTTTTTTTTCTGCATCATCATTAAAATCTTACCCTCCCCGCCTCCATAATGATTATGCAATTGTTAGATAGGCGTCATTTTGTTCCTAAGACACACAGAATGTCTTCTTTGAATTGTGCTTGGTCCTGCTAACTTTAGACTTTCCCCTGACATTTTTACTACCTCTAAATAATCTTCTACAACTCACAGCCTGTATTTTCTATCAGATGTTCTCCATTTCCTCATTATCGATTTCCTTTCCATTTATTTGTGTTAACTTCTATTTGCCGCCTTCACTGTCTGAATGAACCAGCCCATCATCCTCATTCTTGTTTTTGGAGTGCTGGTCGGTACTATTCTTTAAATTTGCAATCTTCATTCACATTCCTTTCCTTTTTTTTTTTTTTTCCCCCTTTATTACACTTCTGTACTGGAACAATCACCGGTCTGCAGAGAGCAGTCGTCCGACAGCAGTGATTAATTCGTCATGTATATAGAGCTCCAAACCAGAGTTACTACCTCTTGTTCAGTTCACTATCTCTTATGTTAAAATTGGCATGTTTCAGAAGGTTTACTGCTTTTTACTGCTGTCTGCATGAGATCAGTATCATGCTTTCCCTAGACTGAAGCCCGCCCTCGATGTTTTTCAGATTTCCACACTTTCTGCCCAAGAAGGTATTCGTACTGAACACTGGTACAATCTGTTGCTCTGTAGCACCCCAAGCAGAATATCTTCCTTGGTTGCGTTAGCATATTAATCCAAATTTCAAAGTAGAGCTGACAGTATCAATATTCAAAATACAAGCTTCTTAAAACTGAAGAGTCGCATTTCAAACCTGTTTGTTACAGCCCCTGTGGGCAAGACTCCCAGCACACTGAAACACTCCCTAATAATTCCTTTCTGATGAAAGGATGTGCCCTCTGTGTGCATTCATGCCTCATCTCAAGGTGGAGACTTTCCCATTAGCTGATAGATGCTGCCTGTCCTGGACTCCCCCGTGTTGAACCTATTGATTGCTGCCTCTGGAAGACATACTGCGAGAAGCATTTTCAAAAACACTGCCTCGTGTTTTCTTCTCCCACACACACGAAATGCGGTTTCTTGCTATTCATTGCACCAATTTTCATTAGGCACTTGCAAGACGACTTGCATTTTCTGCAGGTCAGCCCGTTCTGGCACCACCACCACCTCTCCTGCAATCAGCTGGAGCGCTGTCAGTTTCCTTCAGTTTCCTTCTGTCTCTTTAAAATCCCACTTTCTAAAAGAAGGCTCATTTGGTCCTCCTTGCTAAATCAGTTCTCATCATCTAAGTTTCTTCCCTGTGATTCCTCACCTCACTAGAAAAGCATCTCCGTTCATGCATTACATTTCATTTTTGGAATGAAACTTTTTAAAGACTGGTTTCAAAGCTATTCTTATCTCCCTCCTCAGCAGAGGCAAATTATTTCTAAATTTCCAGCTTCACACATGACTGCATAAACTAATGAGCTAACCTTCTCCTTCTGCCAGTCTTTGCCTTAAATTTTGATGTACGTCAGACTGAGAAAATGCTTATTCCACTCAAATGCCATTTGTTACATTCTATGAAGTTAAAAACATGGAGAGGTCTAGTTTACCATTTTATTTATTCCAAGAAAAAAAAAAAGTATCACATTTTGATTCCCTGTTGTCATAACAATGATAAATGAGAGACTTCCACCTGGTACTGAATGAGAAAAAAATCAAAGTAGTGGGAAAATAGTGGGAATCCCTAAGCTGCTCAGTCAATTTAATGGCTAAGTTTCTGCCCAGGTCTTTTTCCAGCTTACTGCTTCTTGCCTATTTGCCCAAGTTCCTGCTTTGTGTTTTAAAGCCCCGCACAGAGCCCAGCGCTGTCAGCAGTATAGAAAGATGGAGCTTATTGCAGAAGTTGCTGTAAACAGCGGGTAAGACACCCAGATAGACAAAAGCTGATACTAAACTAGGAAATGTTTCTGCCAAACGCTGAGGATGACTAGTTCTGCTACGTGCACCGCACGCCAGCCGATTATAAAAGGCAAACCCCGGTACAAGACATATCTCGTAGGAGAACTGCTGTGCAATAAGCATCTCCAGCCCACGCCGAGTCCCTCCCCCGGTCCCTCGGACCGCGGTTAAGGGGAGAGGGCTCGCCGGCTGCCAAGGGGGAATCCCCCTTTCCCTTGGGATCTCCCGAGCCGGGTCTGGCCCCGAGCCCCCCGTTACCCACCACAGCAATTCTTCCAACCCCACAGCTATCGCTTCCCACCGCCGTTTCCTAATAACCAGTACTCCCAACGAGTTTGGGGGGTTCCTTTTTGGTCCGCGCCCCCCCCCTCCCCCTCCCGCCTCTTCATCCTTTGAGTGCTGTTCTGGGCGCCCGGGGAGCTCGGCCCCGGCCCCGGGGGCTGGAGCCGGGGACTCACCGCTGGCTCTTCCCCTGCCCGGCCAGGGAAGGGAATCCCTCGCACTGACGCGGCCAAACTTCTGCCAGACGCCGGCGCGGAACCTCCGCTCCCCCCCGCCCCCCGCCGCCCCTGCAGCGCTCGGGG
>VYZM01008036.1:145607-172424 GCA_013398915.1 Dromas ardeola
GTGGTGTGAAGCAGGGTTGCATCGCTGGCTCCGGGGGGCAGATGTCATTTTGGCTGCAGAGAGAAAGTGTTTTGCTAGGTTTTGGGGTTTTTATTATTATTTTAAGTTGCATAAGACTGAGCAGATACTCTTCACGCCACTGAAGTACGTGAAGAGAAGAACTTCCCTGAGAAGAGATGACCTTCTTTGTTTCCAGATATGAGGTCCAGCCCACAACAGAAACCTCAAACCATGAAAGGAGATAAATTTGCAACAACGGCTGACAAGTCACCTCCTGCACCTGCCTGCCCCATAGAATGAGCTCGTACCTCTGGCTGCGTCTCCTGGGGGACTTCAGGAAAGAGCCAATTTTTGACTACTTACCAGGAAGGTCTGAAGGGACACCCCCACCCCCCCACCTTTTATCCCTGCTGAGCCCCTGCACACCTCCCAGGTTGACTCCACGCAAATAAGAAATACAGGACAGCACTGACGGAGTCTCAGCAACTTTTCTGTATAGCCTCTAACGTTTCCAGGCACCATGTGCCTGCCATGCTCCCGCCTACAGATCTGTCAGCCTCCCACTCCAAAGGAAGTTGGCTCTTTCACTTCCTTCTCAGAGTGGTGGCCACCAGCGTCCCAGCCCCTGGGGCTCTTCCCCCTCCCCATGAGCCTTCCCCACTGGTCACCCGGAGGATGAAGTCACTGGAACACAGGCCACCACCACCTACATCCAGCTGCCATGCCCTGCCTGTGCCAAAGCATGGTCTTCTTTCAGAGGCATCACTTTTACCAGTTCACCCTCCTGCTCCTGAGGTTTCTCTCTGCAGCCAGACAAGGGGACACGCTGCCCTGCAGCTGGACACCAGCCAGCTCTGTGCCCACCACCAGCTTCCAAAGGTCTTGCCTTGAGGGGAGGCAGGAAGAGCAGTATCCTGCAGGCTGGTGGTAGGACCTGGAGACCCACATCTGGACATGGGTTTCAAATCCCTTTCATTACTGCAGTCCCATCACGAAGACCAGTTCTTTCTCCATCACAAACATTGACCTAGCCTGTATGACTGCAATCTGGTAAAACAGCAGTCCTGTTTATAATCTTACTGGGAACAGGAAAATAGGGATCTACAAAATAAAACAATCTACATAATTAAGGCTTTAGTGAGTTAAATTCTTTCTGAATTATTGTTAGCTTTGGTTCAAACACTGTTAAGTGTTTGTCATCTTACTCAGAAAAATTGGCCTGGGCAGCCCAAGTAACGGAGAACTGACCTTACCTCCAGTGACAACAGGCCAACATTTTTAACGAGTTTAGCATAGCAGAAGTAATTGTGTTGGTCACCCAGACACCAGGTCTTGTAAAAATAAGAGTGCAGTTGATAAATACAACTTTGAAAATGTTCAACGTAATAAATAGCAACTGCACAGATTTATAATTAAGAAATGCTATTGACTCTTTTGTTTTTAAACAAGATTGACTCATAAAAGTACCAGCACTTGTGTACCAGTCACACACTGACTTCTTCAAAGAATACCTGCTGGTAGAGTACCATCACGGGAAATAAAACAGTTATATAAAAAAATGCCACACCTTAAATGGATTAAATCCCACTGAAAGGTAGTTTTTAAAAACATATAGTTGGAATTTAGGACTGATTTTCAGATGGCTGTGTTTAGATCCACTGTCTCAACAGCTAGAAACTCAAGAAGATCAGTCAGCTGAACGTACCAAAGAGCTTACCCAAGACTGAGGAGTCCAAATTTAATAAGTGGAAGACACATACAGCCCCCCCACCCACCACATGAATAGACATGACTCCAAGCCACATCTACCACCTCTTATGGATGCTCAAATTGACCTATTTTGTATCCTTTAAAATCATATACGTAACTGAAAATCTACAACAAGCTCTTTTATACAAGTCTGCCAGTGATAGGTTTGTTTGTTTTTTTTTTTTTCTGTCTGAGGAAGTTCAGCTTCAAACTGAGACAGATGAAACCTTCATGGGGAAGGACGGGCCATCATCAGTTGGTGACCGTGAAACATGCAGCGGCGTTCTCACACAAGAGGAAGTTGTCACCTGGAGCGTAAGGGCCCCGTGGGGAAGGGCTGCTGTGAACTGTGACAGACAGTTGTGGTTTTCTACACCTAAAACCATCCAGGTCCTTCACAGAGCCCCGGGAAAGAGATTTCTGAGTTGAAGATGATCTATTTTTAGGTGATGGACTGATAAACACGTGTATAGTACTCACACAGCTACAGGAGCAGAGAACAACTGCATGCTATTTTGCAGCCATTCAGTTTAGGTGTAAGAGAGTGATGAGACAAACTTTCCCCCTTTGGCTGTGACAGAGGAGGGGAAGGGTGGACTTTGTCGCCTCACGTGACATGAGATGCAGACTTCCTCTTCCACAGAGGGTCAGATCCAGATTTGCAGATCCAGAGCACTTTGGTTGTGCCTGCTGATCCTCCTGCCTTGGGGCAAACCTGTCACTCCAATCCACAAACCAGCAAAAGGCAACAGCAGATTCTGTGTCGCAGTCATTTCCATAACAAAACAAAACGAGGGGAAAAAAAAAAAAAGCGGCCCGGGAGGCAGACATTTGTACTCAGATAAGGCTCCAGACAGTGAGAGGAGGAAGCTTGAAAACACAGAAATAAAAAAAAAGAGGAAACCAGAGAGCTCAGGATGTAGTTTCCACACATCTTGAGCCAGGGGTAAGAATAGCAAAACAACAGAGGAGTGCCACTGTTCTACTCCTAGGACAAAAACAAGCATCCTGTGCAACTTTGGAGGAACAAAACATATCTTAAAAAAATCCATCTTCCTAGCCATAGTAAGAACTTAATCTCAATCATCTTGTTCCTTTAAGTTTACACAAGTTGTGTGTGTGTTTGCATGTGTCTAAAACCGTGAAACTTTATAGACATCTAGAATTTGCTGTTTTGCAGATGAATGCCTTTGGGACTCGGAAAAGGAGCAAGAGTGAGCAAGTGCTGGCACACGTTAGCTCCATTTCCAGCAAACAGGAGACAGAAGCAACCAAGGCGATAACGCTGGAATCCAGGACCAGAACCTTTGGGCTTTGGGATGAGGGAAGGAAACACCCGTAGAAAAGAGAGTCAGGGGGCCTGGGAACAAACCTACAGGCATTACAAACACGAATAGCTTGTTTCGACAGGAAGAACTGGTATGAAAACATCTGAAATATTTTAAACAGAAACAGGCCATCCCATCACCAATCTGAAGAACAATATCGAAGTCATCCGTGGCTGTGTTTGCTTAGGGGCATGGCCTGGTGGGATGTATTTAGATGACGACAGATCACTCTCTGTATGTTTAAGCAACAGAGTGGAGCGGCAGCTTCAAGAAACTTTGTGTGTAAACATTGGCTTTAGCAGAGACAGGCTGAGTATTCCTGAGGCTTTCCTAGACATTTAGTCCCAGTGCGCTGGTTCATGTCACCACCTACCCGCCGGCAGCCCGGGGAAGGGGAGCAGCAGGTACCCAGCCCTCCATCCCCAGCATCTCTGCAGCAGATGATAAACAGTGAAGGTCTCCAGAAAGACAGTGGACATGTTAAATGGGACCAGAGGGAGCAGAATTCCCTACAAAGGGAGGTTGATCCAAGCGATTAGGACAGCTTCCTTCTGGAAAGGAAGGCAGAGAAGAGGGGCCAGGCATTAGAAAAAGGCAAATAACCAAAAGCCCTAATGGTGCCAAGATTTTTTAAATTTTTTTTTAACAGCTTCTGGCACCTTGGCCCCCTCATCCCACATTGCCATCACCTCAGACTTGACAGCTTTCACAACACAGTAGGCCAAGTCCTCCCCACATCTCCAGGATCCTCTGCAATAGCTGAAGTTCAAATGCCTAATTTAGATACCCAAAACACTTCCTTTATGAAAAGGAAGCCTCTTGGATGACTCCTGAAGAAGCAGACAAAAAAGCAACAAGCTATACAATATTTGTCTGCGTGCACTGAGCATTATTTTTAAAGAATACAATTTGCTGAAAGAGGAAAAATTACTTTTTGGTATTTAGGCAAAAAGATGATCTTCAGCTTCATTTTGCTGCAAACAAGTATTGCACCTTAGCCTTAAACTTATGCATTATTGATAAAAATTATTTAAGTTTCTTTCCTTCATCTTAGTCCCTTGTCTTGGTTTAAATATTTGTAACCCTTTTCTCAGAGGATGCCACTATGCTGTCTTTATACTGATATTCACAGATCTTATCACCCAAAACCTGTGTATCATCTCTAAGGTAACACCTTTTTTCACTGCATTTCTTCTCCACCTTTTTTCAGTCATCAGTAAAAATGGCTATATCCTCTGCTGTTCAGCCCCAATACAAGTCCCTTTCATTTCTTTGCTGCTTCTTGCATCAGACTGTATCTATATTGCTGGTTCGTCTTCCACTGTAACGTAATTTCCTCACAGATCCTGACGCTATTTTGCTTTGAAGTGCAACAGAGAAAACCATGTAGCTTGTCTGTTACTCAGCCACTACCCTGTCATCATCTCTGCTGGCTGTTTTCTTCTCCAGTCACATTCAACTTTCACAGTCCTTGCCCATCTCTGTTTATTATTTTTGTGATTATGGGGATCATAGTGCTTGGATGACGCATTTGCAGACCAACCTGTTAATTAGTCATTTAATGGTTTTGTGTGATCACTACAAAACTGATAACACAGAGGCAAGGACGTTAATTGAAACTGGCAAAAAAAAAAAGAGTTCCTGTTTTTGTTTGTAGAGGTGAATCAGTTTTCAAGCTAATTTGTTAGGTTTGTTCCTCTGAACACTCACAGCTCTTGAAGATAAATTGTATTTTTACAAAATAAATGAATCAAAGTAAACAACCTTATTGTTAAAAATCCACAAAGCTTCAGCAAAACATGCAGACAAGTTCCCACACTCAGCCTCAGAATAACAGAAGCAACATGAATGATGGGCACTGAAATGTCATTAGAAAGGAGCGGTACCAAAGGCCCATCCTCTAACACCTTAAAATGCCAACCTAGTTTACATATTTATTAGCAAATTTTCTATTAGGTGTAACTCCACAACAGGCTTGTGATACCATATTCTATATGTTCAACATACTTTCAATGCTATTCTCTTGTAATATCCTTAAAGATTCTATCACTACCTTTAATTATCTTTAAGAGATACATTAATGTACTAAAAGTAAAACCAAACAGTCTTCATAAGCTCTACAAGTTAGTGTAAAAAAAATAAATAAATGTATATCCTAAAAAGTTATCATTTCATATTGTTCGTTATCCAAGTACCTAGTTAACAAAACACCAGTTGCTCCTTCTGCTGAGGGTATTTCATGCACCTGATATTTTACCCACGTCAGCTGTAAATATTCGAAACCAAATTCCAGAGACTCCAGAGGCTATTCAATTTGCTTGGTAATTTTAACAAAACCATCACAGTCCTGAAAATAGGCAACACCCTGCCCTGTAAGCCTGCTTCTCAGATCATTAGTCATCATATTTATACAGCACATTGGTACTCCCCTGCTGGCAAAAAAAACCCTTCTTTTTTTTTCCTTCCAAGCAACTGGGAATAGAGGTAGGCATAACTATTATTATTGTTTTTTAGCAAATACACTAGTGTTGGTGGTATTTCTGATTCCTTTGATCTTTTATTCATATGGTTTGCATCTTTCAGTATCTTCCTATTGTTTTACCTGACAGGAGCGGCAGACAGTCCCCTAATAATGGCTTACTGAAGCAAAATTCCCAACTTTCTGATGCTCCCGCAGAGCGGGGAGCCCTCCCTGGCTACACAGGACGGAGCTCTCAGCAGCAGCTAACGGCCACCTTTACATCTCTTACATCTCGCTTTTCACGTTATGGGGCCACCATTTCCAAGGAAAGGACGGACCCCTGTAAAGTGAAATAGGCGTGGCTTATGAAAAGGGATTCTGCTAAAAGAATGAAAAAAAAAAAATGAAGAAAAACACCGAAAAAATAACCTCAAAGCTCTAAGAGGATATAACAAGAAAAAAAATAGAAGCATCAGAAAAATCAGTAGTAAATACACCATGAATTGGTAAGGGGAGATAGTGAGTACCAGTTGCCCTGTCTAATAAACAAAATTTCAAAATACCTCTCAGATTTAGTAAATTACAGAAAGAAAATAAGAAAAATAAATTGGCAACATGCATATAGGCCTTGGATAATTGTTATCTTAAGGCTGAAGAAAGGAGACAGTTTTATTACTAGCTCCTCTGTATGGTTTTATGACCAAAATTAATTTTTGTCCTGTTAAATCTTAATTTATCATGCAACACATTGGTAACTAAGACAAAAATAAATATACAATCACCCCAAAGAAGCTACTTTCAAAAAAGAACTGTACATATTTAGATCAGATTAAGTCACTCAATTTTAATATTTCTTCAAAAGGATAAAAGTAGACAGAATGCGGAAAATATGCATAAAATGAAAAAGAATAACTTTAAAATAAATACTTTTTTCAATGTCTGAATTCAGCCTGACTACCCACTACCCACTCACCCTCTGTTAAGCGATTTGTTCTTTAATAAGTGAGCATCCGCAGAGGAGAACCGGTGGCAGTGCATAGACACATTGTCCATCAGATGTCACTCAGTCAATAGCAGGGGAGAAGCTGACTGCATCCATCCAGAGGCACCCTCTGGAGACAGTGGCAAAAAGGGAGATCTCTCAAAAATCCCAAGCATCTCTAATTTGCATATGTTTGTTACCCATAGCCATAAATATACCCACGATAATTCAGCCCACCTGCTTTGCTATGTTCTAGAAGCATAACATGTTCTCCCTTCCAACAGAGCTACAGAAAGTAGGCTTTGCTTTGGGAAATAATTAAGCACCACTTTGTGTGCTTTACCAAAAGGGAAACCCTTTACCAAAAGGGAAACCACTAAATCTTTATAACTGTAAAAACCTGCTGCCCTCTTTACACCCCACCTCATTTCAGTCCGTGCCTGCGCTGAGTTTATGCATGTCCATGAGCACCGCGGAGAACTATCTACGGAGATGGGAGTCCTTGGATGTTTTCAGACTTGCTTTCCGATTCTCACTATGAGATTTGCCTCCATGTGAATTTGTGTATGCCTGACATGACTTCGGATACAAGCGTTTCAGTGTGGTCGTCTATAATTTAGTCTCTGGTTTCATGTTCTCTTTTTTAGTTTTGCTCTTCAGTAGACTGACAAAAATGGGGAGAGAAAGGACAGAGACTTCAAAGTCATCCTGAATTTTTGAAAGTGGTATATCCCCATTTACTGGGGATTGACATTAATTACTTCCACAGGTTCTAGCATTTTTGCTTTGCATAAAGTCTTCCTCACCCCATTTCAATTCTCTTTCAATTAGCAGAAAGAATTAAGTAACTAACTATGTTTAAAGCAAAACCAAATTTTTTTCTGTCCTTGAATTGATTTATAAATTTGTGAAAAATGTTAAGTCTGATTATTTCCAGCTGCATCGAGCTTCACACTCAATCCTAAATTGGGAAATTGACTTGTAATTTTATGAAATACAGAATTTGTGCATATATTAACAAAGGAGAATCAGTTTGGGCTCCATAGATTCATGTATATCAGCTGCACCACAGACACGGCTTTCCAATCCTTCTGTTTCTCTCAGTGGACTTGCCTTTTCCACCAACTCCAAGTGATTAACTCCAACACTGCATTCCTTATACAGTCTATATCTGTAACGAAGGTGCAGATCTGCCCCCTTACTAAACAAACCTATGTAATTTTAAATCACATTTACCTTTTTCTCCTTGAGCTGTTCTATATAGTGAAATGTATGCTTTAATCATTCAGCACTCAGGAAGCATCCTTCATCCCCTTTTTCCATGAACACATCTCCCTCTTGGCATCCAGTTTAAACTGCCATTTGTATTGTGTTTTCCCGTATAATCTCAACAGTGTCTTCACCTACTTAAATGTGTAAGTATATTCTTATCCAACAGTCTTGGTTCTAGGAATAGCCTTTCTACATCTCTCGGCATCATGATATGGCTGAGTATTTTCAAATTGAAAGAATTTTTTCATGAAGTTAAATTTCTCGGTATCTCTCATTCTGTCATTAAATCATTAACTCTTCAGATCTTCAACCTGCCTGACTATGAAAGCACCAATAGATAATTGATTTAATAGAATTTGTTTTATTTAATAAACTATTTTCTACAATAGTTCTTTCAGTTTTTCAGTTATTTCAGTATTATTTCAGTATATATGAAATAACTATTTCATATATACTGAAATAATACTGAAATAACCACTTCAGTATTTCCCCCAAGCATCCTTTGGAAAAAGGAAGTTACAAGAGGGATGAAATTCTGCAGACGGGTACGCAGAAGGAAAGATTTCGGTCTGAAAAATATTCCCAACTGAAAAAATTCATGAAGGACTAGACAAACATGCTTGACTGTCTTTTTAAGGAATTCCTGCATGAGAGTTTCTTTTCTAAGGAAACTATCGCATTCCAAATGCTCTTGCGCAACCTGCTTTCTGGCACTCACGAATTAGGTACCTTAACTAGCTTATTTACAAATTATCAGGCTCTGAAATCAGTTCTCATTTGCAGACAAGACCCTATTTGTACTGTGCCAGCCTTTCCCAAGCACGCTCGCTACACTTGGAATACGGAATTCACAACCTATTCAGATCCTGCTGGTGATATTGCCAGCAGATACTTCATTCTATGGCAGTAACTGCATTCACGAAGCAAAAAAGCTTGTGCCGTCATTGGCAGCCCTGGGTGACACTTGGGTGAAGAAGGTGACACTCGGCTGGAGCGGGACCGGAGCAGCCCCGGCTCGGGAAGAGATACGGAGTGGGAGGCAGAACATCAGCTGTCGCCTCCCGGCTCAGCCCGAGCCCCGCTGCACTCGGCGAGGGGTGGGTGACTGCTGACGGACAAGAGAGTGATTTGCGAGCAGATATTAATTTAAAAACCCTGCAGAACAGTTATCTGACAGGTGCCATGGTCTCACTGTCATACTTTCAGAGTAGCGGTTCTGTTACCTGGATGAGAGGCTTTCAGCAGGCCTTCTTGTGACCTAGCCCTTATGGAATTAAATAGTTAAACATTAAAATACAACATGCCAAAAAAAAAAAAAAGTCATGTTTTTAGCCTTCTGTGAAACTATCTGAACTGAGAGGCACATCAGTTCCGTTCATTTTATGGTTTTCAGTGTACTACTTAAAAGACTTTGAAGCAAGAAAATAGTCTAAAAACCTAATTCAAGGAATAGTTCTAGTTTCAGACCTGTTAGGGAACATCAAATTTCCAACTTCTTAACTCAGATTTCAAATTTCTTTTTTAATGTTTACATGAAGCTTCTTTCTCTAAATTGTTAGCTGGTCTTTAAAGACCCGGGGGTCATTAAGCAAAATTTTTGGGCCAAGGCTAAAAGCTGCAAAAGGAAATAACTGCCTGTGGAAGTTACTGATTTGACTTCTGCTGATCACTCTTACATGGAACAGGCTTCCTCTGAACTCAGCTGTGTCTACTGGAACAGCACTACATCACAGAAAATCTACCACGGTAAAAACATCTCATAGGTGTAATCTTAATTATGCCTAGGTTAAAAAGATTTCGTAACCTTGGAGATAAAAAACAGTGTAGAAATGATTATTTTTAGCACCAAGGAACTTCTCCAAGCAACAATACCACACAGTGTAAAAATATACCAGGTCAGTACACTTTGGAGATTTCAGATGTTTTATCCTCTTATGGGCTAAACTGAAGTACTGTTAAACTATATTCCTTTGGGACAAGTATTTTTCTTTTTCTTTTTCAGATTTATACTCCATACGACCAAAGAAATCGCAGACGTGCAAAGATGTACAGGAACTTTAAGCATACCATCTTTACGAACTGAGCTTGACTCAATGAAAATGGAGTTTTCTACTTGCTTTCAAGACAAGCATCCACCGTTTTAAATTTAATTTGCAATATTAAAGGCAGAAATCCCAAGTGGCAGTCTGAGCCTGAACTGAAGAAGACAGTAATTTCTTCGGAGTCCCATGTTTGTTGGCACACACCTCATAACTTAAAGTCCTCAGGCTTTAGTCACAGGCAAAAGTAATCTCAGCAAGACTGTTATGGGGTCAAAAATCCACATTACTTGGTCCTGTTAAATCGTATTTGTGTACTGACAGTCCCTCCCATGCTCTTCTCTTGGTTTCTTCTCTTATGAATATGCCATGCTGGTCTGCTGAAACAAGCATAGTAGCATCCCGGCCCTCTCCATCTCCTCACTGGGTAACGAGTGCAAGTGTGTGAGTGTGTCTGTAGAAGGAAATAATTTAAAGTACTGTGTGAGTAGTTATCTGTTAATAACAGCTTGCTTATATCAATAGCAGCTTCATTTCTGCTAAATAAAGGAGACATTCTCCTAATATTGCTAGGGAGAATCTCCCTGACTTGATGCCCGACCAGGGAAATGCACCGCATAGTGATACTTGCCTAACTTGTGTTAGCTATGAAAAGAAAGCCACGCACACAAAAGTTTCCTAACTCAAAGAAAATGAAGTTTTGAGTTTCAACACTTAGTGACAAAGCCTATATGAAAGTGTATATACTGAAGATTCATTAATAAGATTTACCAGAAGGACAAATGTGGCTATCAGTCGTTAATATCCAACATTTCCCAAAGTGCTCAGATTTATCACAGGCTTATTTCCCATCAGTTCTTACATGGTGAGATCTCCCAACTGCAAAGGGCTGGTCACAGTCCCCTCCACCAAAATCAATGTAAGCAGGCTGAGAAAAAACGAACAGCCCTGGGAAAGGCAGAGCTCATCTCCTCGCTGGAGCTGTGCCACCGTACACTGCCACAGTAACTGGCACATGCTTTACCATTGTAAGAAAACAGACTTTAAGACAGCCCGGTTTAAATGCAGGCAAAATTAAATACTTAACATAGGAACAATAGGGCTCTTTGTGGCAGGGAAAAATGTTTTTTCCTCTGAGTGCTGGCAGATTAACCCTGGCCTATTCTGCTTCGCTTTTGCTCTGACTGCTTTTCATTATTATTATTATTTTTTTTTTTTATACTCCGTTTCAAAGAACAGTCTGGAATTCAAGGAAAGGCATTACCTACCGCAGGCCTGCCTAGCAGTATAAAACAGGAAAATGCATTTTCCCAAAGCAACCTCTCACTTAAACTTACAGAGCTCCTGGAATAACTGTCGGGGGCTACATTAGCATGTACAAACACACGCACTGCCAACCTCAAGCTGTTAGTCTTTTCTTACCTAGTTCCCATTGCCATCCTTCAGCTCCTGCCTCAGCATTAATTTTTCTTTCTTTTTTTAATGTTTCACTTTCCTTTGCTCCCTTCCCCCATCTGTTGGTTGCTCTTTCCCTTTTAACTACTCCCTTCTCTCACTTCCTAGTAGTCCTTTTCTCTTAAAAAATATTTGCTCTTGTCATATTTTTAGATCAAGGTTTTTCATCCAAGTTTTTAATCAGTTTCTTTTCTCTGGAGAGGATTTAGGGCATCTTCCGTTTGTTACAAATGGTGTGCTTTTATGTTAAAGAAATTCTGAATGAAATGCTGCTAAACTAAGTTTAAAGCATGAAGACTTGTTTTACTTTAGAAAAAACAGTAATAACATTGTTTAAATTGTTTCCAGATGTAGTCTATAAGACTAAGTTAAATATGATAGCATTTACAGTATACCAAATTATTGAATAATTTATGTAGTAGTCTATCATCACTGCTCTAAATGACCGCCAATAACAGACCTGGCAAGCATCTTACATGTATTTAATATACTTATCTTTTGAAACATAATAATGATACCAGTAATGGACAATGGCAAGCTGAAGATCTACTGCATAATGCACTCATTTATGAGAAGTGTTGTTTGGCTGCATTTATTATTTAGCAAGATTTATAATAAAAGAAATTAATTTAAAAGATACATTGATGAAATTATTTTATTGACCACCTGCAGAAAGCAAACATTTACTGTCTTTAGTTTTTAGAGTATTTGCTGGTGTTCTAATAACTGCACTCATTTAAACTACAGAATATTGTTCTTATCCTCAGTAGTAATTAATTCTTTATTTGAAGGAGACCATTGCAGCTGTTGATTTATTTTTTTTTCCCCGTTTTTTTTTCCTCATCCTTTTTCTCCCCAAGGTGTGAATGCAAAAGTTCTGCAGACTGACCCTATTTCCAGCTGACTCTCTGGGCACAGGAATGGTGAAATGCAGGAATGCAGTACTTATATTAAAATTATCTATTTAAACCCTCATCTGTACAAGCCTCCGAGTAAATGAGAATTCTGCTGGAATTCTTTCAAGTAATTTTCATCACCTCTTTCTAGTGGAAGTTGGATATTTATGATCCATCCTTTAAGTTTGATTTAATAAAGACAACTTGACCCTACCATTAATTTATAGGAGGGAAGGACAGGTCCCCTCACTGGTAATGAGCATCACTTCTCCAGACTCACCCAGTTCTGCTCACAATCCCTTTTTTACCTTCTTGCTCCCATTTCAGTAGCTCTTTCCACATGTTCTTCTGTACCTTTAGCATCCTCCTGAATCCATCAGCCAAGCAGCTCTTGAATAAACCATCTTCTTTGAGCCCTTCCCTCAATTACCCTTTTAAGAAAGAAATCTATAAACCTACTTTACTCTCTAAGGAACTGTTAACATAACTATAAAGAAAAAAACAAGGATAAGACAAGCAACAGAAGAAATCCTGCAACACAAAGTCCTAATGCCGACCAGCCAAGCGCCGTCCCTCGGGCACTTCTCGCCAAGTCCTGATCTTACTCCCTCAACCGCAATTCAAAAAATCCGAGTTCAAGAGCAATTCAGGACTTTGGCCAAAATCCAGCACAAGAATAAAATAATACCGGTCATTCAGGCTAGAGTTGGAAACTTGAAAGAAATGGCAGCCAAGTCACCCCCTTGAGTGTCACCAGGCAGGACACTGACTGTGCTAACTGAGCTGCTGCACGGACACTGGGGACGAAGCGGCGGAACCCGGGTAACTGTTGAAATGACCATTTAAAAGCTCCAAGATTCATTAAGGTTCAGCGATAGTTTATGAATGAAAACAAAATGAAAACAAAAATACAGGATTAATCTGTTCTTTGATTGCCTGTTTCTTTAGTCTCCTAATCCAGGGTGTCTGTAGGCCTTTCTTATTCCCTCTGGAGAAGAGATAAATACAACAAAAAGCATTGCCCAGGTGGTGCGGTGGAATACTGTGATTTATTGCAACATGACCACATGCCTCTATCAGGCCTATGGCCTTTTTTTTCTTTTCCCAGACTGAGGAGGTGGAATTGGATTTGAGAAGCATCTCCAAAGTATAGTGCTTTCCAGGATTGCCTCTGCCTCCCTCAGTTGTTCACAGCTGTTCAAGCCTCACCATCGCTAATAAAAAAAAAGGATGTATCGGAGTTGCATTGATGCAATTTCTTGGAAACAAAGAAATATCGCTTCATAATTTAAATAATTCTTTAGGGAAACTCGGAGACAGGGGCTTGCCCAAGGCTGTGCAAATGTCCGCAAATGTTCACAAATATGCAACGTGCCCGTTTGCGCTCTAGCGATGAGGGCACCCAAGTGCTGTACCACTGCAAGCCCCGTGTCCCTCATCGACAGATGAGAGACCGGACCTCAAGCCAGACCTCACCTTTGGTCAGTGACCATCTGTGGGTTAACAGGCAGTTACAGCTCACTAGTTTTCTGCAGTGTGGGTATAGTCCCAGACTTGGCATGGCATAAAGCATCCCGGGAGCAGCTTGGTCCGTGTCCTTGGGCAGCTCCATGCTGCAGAACCCTCCCGGGCTGAGGGCCGTCCTGCGGGCTGCCCACAGCTGCCCAAGCGAGCGCTGGAAATGGTCAGAAACGCGTGGGAGAGATCTAGCCAGACATTTTGTTTGTCTTACTTTGTGCCATTGCGTGCTTCCAAAGGAACTGTCCTGTGTAAATATTCCCTGCATGTTTTGGTGTGTAAACACCGTCTGATAAACTCTTGTTGTAAGTCCCATGGCAAAGCAACAAGAGTCTCCTCCATGCTGGTCACCACAGTGAGCACCAGCACAGCAGCATCAGGGATGACATGACACTCTTTCCCCTTTACATGCAATTTTTTTCCAGTTAGATTTGGCCCTGTGGGAGCTGTGGAAACTCTCTGCGTCTGCCTCTGCTCCAGTCTAGTTCGCTCCAATAACCTACACTGAAGTTTGTCGTTTAAAGTTGATGTAGGTTAAAACTGGCCAACTGGTGAGGTGATATTGGTCTTGGTGTTTTCTGCATGTGGAAATTAAGCGGTACAATAAAAGGGAACCAAAACACAAACTTGCTTGAGCTTCTCTGATTTACTTGTGGAAAACCACCTGCACGGATTATATGAGGTTTACTGTACCTTGTAAAGCCTTTTTATTTGCAACAGAATTCCACTATTATCATCACATTTCAAAGCTGCATTTGATAGTTTCAAAAAGGCATATTGCTTTTATGTCACAGACTGGGAATTACTTATTTACTGTATTATCCTCAACTACCTCATAAAAATATAATTACTTCTTAAGCGTAAAAGCCTCACTGTCTGATTTGAAAGGAAGCTAAGTGGTAGATGCTTTCCCTTCCCTCTTCCCACAGCAAATGGAAAGCAAAGAAAATATAGGTGCAGATGCAAACAAATTAGAAGTATTTCAGAAATTTTACTGTAAATATGATCCAATTTTATTTAAGGAGATGATGGTAAATGTAAACAAAAAAGCTGTTTCAGGTGAAACTGCTTCCTGACCTATGCAAACTTAAATACCTGGGATGACTTAAGGCTCTGAGAGAGAGGGTTAGCAGTAACTTTTCCAAATAGACTATTTCTAAAGAGAGTGAAACCCAGTATTTTGAGATATTTAAACAGCATGTCGGTAGTTGAATGCTAACCTACCATTCAGTGTGCTGCAAGATTTGTGTAGCTCAAATTTAAAACTTCTTTGATGTGCACTGTGCCAAAACACTAATTCTCTATGAAAAAAGTAGTAAAACTGAATTGTGTGCACTTACATGACACAACAGAAGCAGGAACATAAACGTTCATAGTTCTCAATTTTTTTTTTTTTCCATTCTAGAGACTAGAATAGGGATATTGCAGGTTGAGTGCAACAGAGCTCTCTTAAAGAAAGCGTCTCCACAGATGTTCATATAAGACTGTCAGTACTGAGGCAGTGATTTAGAGTGCCACGGGTGACATTGGGTTATGTCAGTTAAAAATAGTAACTACTCCACGTGAACTAATTTTTCAGCCATAATTTTTTTGGCTTAAAAAAATTAAATTGTTTCACCAATATGTTAGTTTAAATAGTGTAAACACGTTTGCTCTAGCAAGCAATTGTATACTCTTGTTCCTGATGTGCCAGCAACCCCCCGGCGGCGGGCTCTCCCAGTGTGGTGACACTGGACACAGCTCTGCCAGAACCATAAGGGGAGGGCTTTGAGATCTTCAGTCTCTTAACTGCATGTGGTGTATTAATAATGCCACTGCTAAAACACAACTTGACCAGCATAAACAGCATTGGTACTTGCAATACTTTGCTTAGATAGTGTACAGATATAGAAATATTGCTAAAGACCTGGTTTAAAGCTAACGATATAAACAGATAGTAATTACATGCAAGTACTTTTTTTTTTTTTTTTTAAATCTTAACATTATTCCTAGTCTGTTCCCTTCAGCCTGTGAGGTGAGCATTTTTACTATGCAGCTTCCAGGGGTTTTTATGCCAATATGCTGTGTTAACCTTCATGCACAGTAGTGATGTACTACTTGTGGGTTTGCATTCAATTCGTATTTAGAAAAATCTTTATCACAGTAACAAATCTTTAGATTTGTTTAGATTTTAGTTTGGCAAAAGTCTTAAAAAATTAATCTCTGTAATTTGAAACATACAGCTATTTAAGGTTTAACAGCAGTTGTTTAAAATTCAATTAATGTTTAGCTGACAGTATTTAAGAAAACAGCTCCCCTTAATTTCATTAATAAGTTTCCTTGCAGGGGTTAAATTTCTTGCTGTATTTCCAGGCTGCAGTTCTGTTACTTTGAACTTTCACTTACGTTAAATCACTAAAGAAAACAGCCTATACAAGGCCCCGAATACTCATCATGTTGCATTTTGCCTACTCAAGTTTATTACGCTAATTTCCCCATTTCTAATATTAATCATTGTCTCAAGTTCCCTTCCAAATAGACAAGTGCAAATGCACTGTTTCATTCAATGTGAACTCTCACAAGAATATATTTGAAAACAACCCAATTTTATTACATCACAGAGATGCTATCATGGAAAGAAACTGCTCTCTAATAAAATGAGTTCTGTGGTGGAGTGTCTGTAATTAGTGGTTTCGTTTCAGGTGATATCCATTAAAATCTAAATGATGGAATTAGTTTTCCCCATAGCTTAGGCAGGCACTTCATTAATACAGGCAGAAAGGTTAATTTCAAGTTTTTCATTCCAGAGTTAAAGGAAGTCTTAACAACATACTAACTGCTTGTACTGCAAAACTGAGCCAGAGTTTACGATGGTGTTTACAAAGACAGAAATCCCGCTCTGAACTACCGGAACACCCATCAGCATTCAAACAAGCAGAATTACTCGCATAATACAGAGAGACGATTAGGTAAGGGATATATAAACACAGCTACAAGGAAATACATAAAGCTCCTGACTGAAATAAGCCATTGCACCTGTAAGTAATATTGGCTATAAACTGAACTCATCTGCAGTCTGTAGAGAAAGATTCACATTTTACATTACTCCACATATTTTCCACATCAGTCCGTAGATATTAAACGCCTCTGCATCAGTAGCTCATCGTGTGTCCTGCAGGTATATCAACCATTTTAAACAGAGGTGTGGCAGTGCTTTATATAAGCCATATACATTGCATGAGCTGCTTACGTGTGCCAGCATGCAAGTCCTCATGGCTACCAAGTCAGCAGAACCCTTATATCCACCAGCTTCTCAGGAAAGGCATTTTCCTTAACAGCAAAAACCACTGATCTTTTCATGGAGCTGGAATTACCGTCCCTGGTAATGATAATCCCCACACAATTTACCTTGGCCAATCGTTCTCGTGAATAACTTTTAAAAATTGTTATTTACAGGTACTGGTGTATGCGCCTCACCTGAATCTGGCCTTGTTATATTTATATTGGTCTGTAACCAGTCTCCCTGGGCTCGGGGGCTGCAGGACGAATGCCCGTTTGCCCTACAGAAGGAGAAAGGCTCATTCTGCTGCTGCAGAGGGATTCCCTGGGTTTGAGGATGGTACCACACTGCCACCCTCAGCAGGAACAGCACATCACCACCGAGGCAAACGTTTCCCTGCTTTCGAACGGGAAAGAGGATCGAATGATCTTGAATTTACTTTGGGTGAGTAATAAACCCATCTCCCATCCGCTCTGTGTGTCACGACCATAAGCAGCACTGCGCTTTTAGGAAATAAAATGATTAAGTACCTGCAGCAGTGAAATTTTCTGTGCTGTGCTCAGGCTCCCCTTGAATATGGAAAGACAATAGGCACTGATGAGCAACTACAGTGGTAAGTAGTCTGTCTTAATTACCAATGAACAGCTTCGATACATCTTTTTCGTAGATACGCAGTGATGGAAAATAAGTCATAAGTGACTGATTCTACTTTTTCCATTGTATAAACACACTTCACATTTTCACATTCTTGTGAAAACACATACACAGAAAGCAGATATTGTTGCATATTTTGTTTCACCTCCAGGAGACAAATTTTCAAATTTCTAGGCTTGTAGCTACCCAAAATATTTTTAGTTGCTATATATTTCAGTATGATTAAAACTAAACTATGGAAGACTATCTAGTGCAGAACTGATTAACGAAAACTGTTTAAAAGTTACCCTTATTTTAAACTTTTGCTGTGCAAAGCATAATAACTTTTTTCATTTTTATTTTATTTACTGTGTTTTCATTTTAATAAAATTCCTGAAAAGTTTCCTTTTACTTCGGAGACAAACCTAATGCTGCTTCTTCAAATGTCAGCACATCAGCTGTTAAAGTTATCGTACTTAATTCTGCATTGTCAAGAGACTAGACATTGTGTAATCATGCTGTCATTACAGAGCTGCCAAACCCTTAACTGTTTTACTTCACCATTAAAAAGTCACCAATTCTGCAGCTTTTGAGTTCTTTTTCAATCTAGTTGCTTAGGGAAATAAAGTGCATGGTATAGATACACACATATGCCGACACATTAGCCTGTGAGTTCACAACTAATTACTTTTGAATGCATTTATTAATTTGTCTCAGGTTTGATAGATAATTAGTCTCAAATGTACTCAATGATCCAAAGTTTCATGCAAATAAATATGGAAGGAAGATCAGCTCTTTTAGTGTAGATCAGATCTACCTTCTCCTCAGAAGAAAGGCCAAATCCTGAATTTAGCCTCATCTGACCCTTCAAAGAGCCCCAGCTCCAGGAGAGAGTTGATGATACCTCAGTCATAGGAAAAAGCATCAGCACAGATGCCTTTTAAGACACCAGAGATTACAGCCACGGGCCAAATACAGGAGCTGGGTTATCATAATCTTGCTCCTCATATGCTACATATTATAGACAACTCCTGTTTTCCTGTTTACTGTCAGCCCAGACCCAAGGACAGAACATTTGGCCAAAATATATTGGGTTTTCTGGCTCCCCCTTCAATGCAGAGCCATAGTATTCCTATGACCTAGGAATTTGATTGTAAAATTGACTGTATACAACTGTGCTTTATCATAGAGTAATGTAATAATAATTGCATAATTTGAGTTGTTAAGGGTAGTTTCTGACCTAAATTCCAAGCCTTCAATATAATACACTTAAAGACCAGAAGAGAAGGAAGATGCATTTCAGAACCGGTGCTATAGAATGACAAAACCCAGAATAACAAAAACCAGCCAAAAAAAAGATCAGTGTTTGCAATACACTTAAACCACACAAACTTTCAAAAAACAGTGCTATTTTGAGGCTCTGAGCCTCTGCATTTCATGTCGCAAGGAGTGTTCCTTTAGTAGGCTTGAACTGAATTCTTTGCTGAGTTCATTAAAAGAGACGTTGAAGATAATTGATTCCCATTCCATCAATTACAGTGTGCTTTTGAATCAATGTGGCATTTAAGACCACTGTAGATGTTGACTCACATTAACTTTCACTAGGAGATTTTTCTATGTCATGTACATCTATAACTCTTTAAACTGCCTTCAGCATTTTCTGTTCCCAGAATTATTTTTTCCTTCTAGTTTAATAGATCAGACAGATACTATATCTTGTGAATTAAGGCAACTCCCCATGTGCTCCTGAGGAAAATGAAAAATGATTTGAGCATAATTGAACACTTCTCACACAGTCTTTTTGCAATTTAAAACTCTTTAGCCCCAAGAATAACATAGATAACAGTTTTTTCTGTGAAAATAAGGCCCATTGTTACCAGGATTAAAGTTTTACTCCTGACTTAAATAGGAACATGAGGAAATCCGCTTTTGTGACCCGAAGTTCAGATATGTTAAGCTATGATAGCGATCTGTCAGCTTCCCATGAAGTTTTTAGAACGTGGATATTTAAGCTTAGGACTTGAAATCTAGTCTGGTACACCAGAAAGACATTGAGGTGCTGGAGTGTGTCCAGAGAAGGGCAACGAAGCTGGTGAGGGGTCTGGAACGCAAGTCTTATGAGGAGCAGCTGAGGGAGCTGGGGTTGTTCAGCCTGGAGAAAAGGAGGCTGAGGGGAGACCTTATCGCTCTCTGCAACTACCTGAAAGGAGGGTGTAACCAGGTAGGGGTCGGTCTCTTCTCCCAAGCAACAGGACAAGAGGAAATGGCCTCAAGTTGTTCCAGGGGAGGTTAAGATGGATATTAAGAAAAGTTTCTTCACCGAAAGGTTTGTCAAGCATTGGAACAGGCTGCCCAGGGAAGTGGTTGAGTCACCATCCCTGGAGGTATTTAAAAGACATGTAGATGTGGTGCTGAGGGACATGGTTAAATGGTGGACTTGGCAGTGCTAGATTAACAGTTGGACTTGATAATCTTAAGGGTTTTTTCCAACCGAAACAACTCTATGATTCTGTATTTATTCCATTCTCTTGCCAACTAGCCCTATAATCTGCAATTTCAAAGTCACAGGCATTGAGACACGTGATTTCCATCCGTTACACAAGTGAGTTAACCTGAGGAAAGCCAGAACGTCAGGATACCCATTTCTTTACAGGGTTCTGAAGCTATCAATCTATATACCTCCAGGAATGCAGGGATTGAAACGTGTACCAGTAGTAAAAATGAAAAAAGTCTTATGATGTTTTGTCTTGTGAAAACATGTCTCATTTGAGATTTTTCCACCACTGTGTTCCTCTAACCCTGCCTGGAATTCATCACCCTGCTTACTGCAAACTACAGCTGCCATTTAATACGGAGTGGATTGCCCGTGTCCTCCAAAGGACTACTGAGGCGGCTGGTAAAAAAATACCCGTCAGTACCTTTGCCTGGACACTTCCAACTTTCCCCTAGCAAAACTCATAGAAAAAGCCAGACAGTTTATTTTCAGTGCATAGTTACTCAAAGTTTTTTGTTGGTTTTTTTTTTTTTTTTTCTGGAAAATTTGCTCTAAATCTGACAGCCTTACAAAGAGGCATTCCCAACCGAAAAATAATGTTGTCATCACCTACTTAGAACGAGCTTGTAGAAAGTTTAACTTCACCAGCTATTGGTCTGAATACTCCTTATGGGTTAATATTTCTACATAATGGGGGTTTATACACAGTATACTCATAAAGCAGACAAAAGTGAATATTACATTTTAATTTGATAAATTTAAGAGATCATGATTCAAATGACATTTAAAATGCTATTATGCCTTACTATTACTCTCTTTGCATAATTTTGCAGTAAGTGAAAGCCTGACAAGTGCTTGTTAGAAATACTTTCTCCATATTCATAACTAATTTTAAAAAGAAATACTGGTGAATCCTTTTTGTGTTTATATGCAGCTACTAAGCCTGAATAAATAGCATATTGAAGTCTACATTTAACGATACAAGTAAGTGCTAGACTATGGGCTAGTGCACAGCCAACTATAGAAACAAAATTTGTCTCAATAGTTTCCTCAGTATGCTTTTAAAACTGTTAATAGTACATTAATACTAGGAATTCTTTTCTGTAAAATACACAGTGCTGAAAATAAAGGAAGAAACAAAATAAGTTATTTCCTTCTACAAGCAAGAGAAGTATTTTTTTTTCCAAGGTCTCACCAAACTTTGGCTCTCTAATGTCATTAATATAGACTATAGTGGAATAAACAAAACCATAAACAGATTAAGCCCTGTGGTACTTGCTCGTAGCACAGTGCAATCCCATTTGGGCTGGAAAAAATCTCTTCTGTGAAAGTACAAAAGTAGAATTTCAGTGTTATGTCATCGATTCTTTTAGATCACGTAACAGGTAGCGCTTAAGAAATTAAACTTTGATGTATTAATTCCTAAAGCTTTTAGTATATCTCTCACAGAGTTGATGATAAAAAGATGATCATTACATTCACGGACATGGGTGGCATCTCTAGGTAGACTGAGCATGGACAGGAGAAAGTGGCACTTTTCTAACAACCACTTCTTTCATGCGGAAGCGTAGGAACAGCCCAGTAACCACTCCAGCTTTGGGGAAGACGAGTCAACCTTCCCCCAGCAGTTCAGCTTTACCACTGAAACTGTGCAGCGGCAACTCAGCAAATTTGTCTGTCTGGGCAGAGTGAGCCTGGTGCCTCACAGCTCTTCCTGGTCCTGCTCATAATTGGGGCTTGCTAACTATACTCCGGCATATTTATCTTACCCCATGTAATAGCCAGGCCAGGAAGCTCATGGTACACATTATTAATTTCTGTACAGTTCTCTGTGGTAATGGGGATTGTCAAAACTGCTCCTTGATGTCTCAGTAGCATACTTGTTGGAGGCTTTTTGTTATTGATAGTTGAACAGGTACATTCTGCTCATGATGAAAAGTGAGCATTTCAGGCCAGTAAAAAAAAAATCCTATCAGACTAAGTGTTTCAAAACAGCAGGAGGCATCCCAGCCAGAGGCTTACACATTTCCACTGTCCTACTGATAATAAACTGGAAAATTGTATATGATGCAAGACAAGCACAAGCCTGCCTGTTCTTGACAGAATCAGTTAATCCACCTGGCCTTTCAGGCATTGACAGCATCGTACAAAGAAAATCAATTACCCGAGATAATCAAATCCACTGTCTTCATCTCAGCTTTCTCATTCATTTAATCTAATTTTTGAGTATTGACATTATTCCAGGCATAATGGAAACATAAGTACTTCATTAAAACCAGCACCTGGACATATTCAATAGCGTAGCAAGCGCTAACAAATTCAGCCTTGGTGTTGTGAATCAACTGACAAGTGATACAGCCAAAAATATGTGCTTCTCAAGACAACCTTTAAAGAAACAGTGGTTTCAGATGAGGGTGCCTTTCTCCTGGGAAGGTTTCACCCTGGAGTGCGTTGTCACTACATGGGAAGAGTAAAGGTTAGCACAGTGCCTGAAAGCCATGATCCGAGCTGAAGATGTCCAGGTGCAAGATGCATCCTGGCTGCCTACAGCAACATCTCTCAAGGTAAGAGAGCCATAGTGCTCCAGAGAGGTGGGGTAGGAGGCCCCAGCTTCAGTAAGAACATGCTGCGATTTCAGCATATGAGTAATCCTACAGGAGGTCAGACAAACATTAAAATAACCCATTAAGCCTCAGTGACTTCAGTGAAAAAAAAAAAATCAAGTAGTGAAATAAGAAGTTCACTTAACAAGTAAAAGCTTATCAAGAGGAGAAAAATTTCAACCCAAGACAGGTCTAAAACAAAATGAAGACATCCAATACTAAATAAAAAATGATTGTGTTTTATGGAAGCGTGACTCTTGCTACAGGTAATGTTCAAAGAATTCATTGTGTGACTGGGCAGCAAGACACAAAAAGGGAAGATATGAACTCTTAAATTTGAGCCATTTTATATTTTCATTATTTTCCGCTCAGATAATATGGAATGGCTGCAAAGTATGTAATCCTCAGGTCACTGAGTATCATTACAAGAATTTAAACTTTTCGTGCAGTCTGTATTAGGTATAAGAATGTAGGCTTTTGGGGACAAGCATTCCTATTTGATAGTAGACCTTACCAGGTATTAGAACAGTAGCTGACTCATCCTCTACTTCCCACAGAATTTATAGTAATCAGAAAACTTTTTTTCCTAAAGAATTCTAAAGATGGAGCACATTTTATGGTGTTATTTTAATCCTTTCCATTACATTCACCAGGACACTGAATAATGAAATAGAATCGTTCATAGTAATTTCAAATCAATACTCTTCAGTTAGCAGATTTTGAAAGTTCTCAACATCGGTATTGCCTGTTACCTCTTTAAAATGGGAAGATTTAAATCAAATCTGTAGATCAGTAGGTATTTTCTCACTTTTTGCTTTGCATTTAGCTTAGACACAAAATTGTATTATTTGGTCTTATTTTCAGGTCCTCGCTCAATACTGTGTTTATTCAGAACTTGGTCAGTATTCCAAGCATTGGCACTTACATTAATATGTCCAACATGATGTTCATTAAATGCCAATGTAATCAAATTAAAAATGGGGACATTTTGGTTTACGATACTCCACATTACCAAGTATTTTATGTATCAGTATGATACTTAAATGATAATGATAATATTGGCTTATTTACAAGAGTTATGTGTTATTGGGCAAGCAATTCAAGCACCTAAATTCTCACAGCCAGCCTGCTGATCAGAATTTAACCTATCTCCAGGAATTCCCTGGGTTACCAGAAGTTCACTATGTTTTCTATTATTCTTGGCATTACAGCTATTGGAAGTCATTACAGATTACAACGCTGTTTAGTCAGTGCTGTGGATGTTACAAGAACCCTTTGATTTTACAAAACTGTAAGGAAAATCTACTAAAAAAACAACTTACCCAGCATGGGCTCCAACACAGATGCCGAGGGCTAAATGCACAGAGGAGTTAAATGATTTCCTACTGCTAGCATCCAAATTTTGTGTGTTCAAGGAGTCTTTTCTGCAAGTTGCTCTCTGAAAGGATTTCATCACCCTTTACCAGCCTGAGGATGGAGTCAGCTGATTTCCCCAGTCCATGAATGGCTCTATTCAAAGACTTAAGCTTTGGGTTAATAATTGAGCCGTCCCCTTCTGGGATTAGCTGAAGGGCAGGTGGTGGGTTCGGTGCCTCAGAGGTCCCACCGCCACAGGGTGTGCAAAGGGGGCACAGGCTGGCTTTTTGGGCATTCAGTTCTGCTTCTGTGCATGGCACAAACTCACAGTTGCCAGTTGCTGATAAACTACTACAGCCTTTACTGAGGGTGTAGTAGTTTGGCCCCAGATGCCCCAACAGAAAATAAATAAAATGAGAACCACGGGCACTCTGAAGGACCAGTATAAGCCTTAGAAGAAGAAACCAGCATAAGCTTTATTTTTATATTAACAGGATTTGCTTAATATTTCAGGCCATGGTAATTCATTTTTAGCCCTGTCATTTACTTGCTTGTCTCCAGCAGACACTGCCCATGGCCCAGGTGCTGTTTCTGGTGATCTGGAGTCCCAGCGACTGGTATGGAGAGAAGGATGTGCGTTGCCCAAGATTTTCAAATGCGTCTCAACTGTCTTAAAGCCTTGAAATTCAGACAGGTGCTGAATTCCCATTTTCCTAAGCTACCATTTTTCGGAGTTCTCCACTGAGCACTGTGATCTGAAACAGGCAACAGGACATTGATGCTTTGAGTTTCCAGACAGAATATTTTCATTCTATTTAAGTTATGACTTGAAATTAGTGGGAACTTGAAATAGGTTCAAAGAAGCAGGTAGAAAGAGTTCCCTAGAAATGTAAGGATTTCTGATGCTGTCCATTAGGTTTAACCTGTGCTTGGAGTACTATTGGGAATAATAAATAAACATCAGCATTGTTTCTATGCCAGTTGATAATAGAATTGTCTTTAAAGCTGTTTTCTCAGTTCTAAAGCTATGAAATGCCACATGAGACCAAACTTGCTGATTCTCCCACTTGCAGCTGTTCTGCAATAGAAACAATCAGGGATTTTTTTTCCACTGGGTTTCAAGCTTCTTTCTGCTTGACTGATGAATGAAAGATAAACACTATACGCGTTACACAGTTAGACAGACTGTTCAGACGAGATATGGGGGGAGGTACGCCAGAGCAGACACACTCAGCACATAATTCTTGACTTATAATTGGATCAACATTTAGCATTTGCAGGGAATATGGGATTTCACATTTCTCTAATTTCTCCTGCCCACAGATGCAGTAACAAACAAGAGCTTTAGGCAATAACAGTAGCAGAAGGGCACATGACAGTAAGGAAATAGGCTCCATCTTTTGTCATGGAGAAATGTGTTTTTCCTCTCCTATTTTGGGCCTCAGACCTTCCCATCTTCTGTAGCTTGGCGGGAGCTTCCACTGCAGTCACAGCAGGCACATCATGTCAAAACAGCTTCTGATGACAAGAAGTCAGGAACTAATTTAAAGATAAAGTTTAAAGATAAAAGGACAAGAGGTAATGGTTTTAAACTGAAAGAGGGTAGATTTAGACTAGATACGGAAGAAATTTTTTTACAATAAGGGTGGTGAAGCACTGGAACAGGTTGCCCAGAGAGGTGGCAGGTGCCCCATCCCTGGAAACATTCAAGGTCAGGTCGGACGGGGCTCTGAGCAACCTGATGTAGTTGAAGATGTCCCTGCTCATTGCAGGGGGTTGGATTAGATGACCTTTAAAGGTCCCTTCCAACAAAGACTATTCTATGAAAAAGCAAACAACACATACTTCTGACTAACATGTGCTAGGAAGCAAAATCTGAGGGTCCTTAACTGCTAGAAGATGCAGGATTGGGACCTCTCAGCCTTTGCCTTCCTTAACAGTTGTCATCTCTTTCACGCCAAAAAGCAGCACTAGCAGTTGAAACTCAAGTCATCAGAATCATCCTCTTTCTCCTCCTCCACAGCTTGGACCGGCAATACCGTATTTTAGTACTGGTGATAGAGTGACCCTGTCAGGAGGGATTTCTTTTTTTTCCCCTTTTCCTCATATCCTAGCTATGGGTGATGATTTCTGACAGCAGATCTTAAACTCTGTCAGAATTTGCTTCCCCTAACACAGCCTGGGTTGGGAATCACGTTCCCGAAGTGGTTTCCTTCACCTCGTGTGGTGTGGAATGCAGTTTCCCCAGAGAAAGGGGTACTTTCATCTATCTGCAAGCTGCAGACAGCTCTGGAAGTGAAAGGTCAGCCAGGCAAGTAACATCTGCACAAATAACGTTTTTCTTCCAGTCATTCCTAGAAAGACTCACATGGTGTTACCTGAAGATTCCCAGACTGTTTCCCCATCAAAGGGAGAACAAGGGTGGAGGTTTATACCCAGGGTAGGCGGCATGTGACAATTGCAAGAGGGAAATCAAGGCAATAAGCAGGACGATTTATGCAAGCTTTGTTACAGGGGCATGGCCAAAAAAAAAAAAAAAAAAAGTAGCGGGAAGTGCTGCCACTGGTTTTTGCCTGGCAGGGATCCCTCCCCACTCTCTCTCCAGCATCATTTCCCCCAAACCCACTGGAAACTGCAGAGGGGCGGTAAGGAAAGGAGGAGCGGCAGGGAAGGGACAAC
Organism: Dromas ardeola; assembly: GCA_013398915.1. Lineage (NCBI taxonomy): Eukaryota > Metazoa > Chordata > Aves > Charadriiformes > Dromadidae > Dromas > Dromas ardeola. The sequence continues at coordinate 172,332 of VYZM01008036.1, forward strand.
GCTGCTTAGAGGCACCCAGGGGGGCTGAAGCCGAGCGCTGTCAGGGGGGCAGTTCTCCCACTGCCACCCCCCCACCCCCCGGCCGTGGGCGGG
>VYZM01008036.1:172569-234374 GCA_013398915.1 Dromas ardeola
CGTTTCCCCCCCTCCGCCCGCTCAGTTGTTTTTTAAAGAAAAAAGAAAAAAAAAATAATGTTAGTTTTGTCCCTGAGGTATTATTAAGATGCGTTTTGCTGGATTAAAATATCACAGAATAACTCAAATTGCCATTAATGAAGTAAGTCAAGTCTGAGAAGCGAGCTCCCTCCACAAAAAGCCTGCAAAAACTTGTTTTTAGAAAACAGAGAATGGTATTATGGAGAAACTTCTTCCAGGAAGATCATTTAAGAGCCAGCTTCTAATTTTTTCCCCCGACTCCCCATCAAATCTCCACATCTCACCTCAAATGAATACGTAGGTTGACAACATGCCAGTACTTAAAAAGGTGTACAATATCTGGATGAAAATGGATCGTGTTGACTAAACCTCTTGTTGAGCATTAAGCCGTGAAGAAAGGAAATATTTGAACTAAATGAAAGTATTTTATTTCTCTAGCAGGCTTTTTTTTTTATAGTCATAAAAAAAATCACCTGCTCATGTACGTAATTTCGGTGTCTATTCAGACTTTATAAATAGGGTTCTTAAAGGTTGCTCTTCATCATGACACAACTCCAGGTAATTCTAATGACTGTTACAGAATAAAGCTAAAGAGAGTAAGTACTTAAAGAAAAGTAAGGTCCTGAGACAGTCACACACTTACCCACGTGGGAAGATTAGTTAAGTCTGTATTAATGGAAAAAATCTGAAATACATGTTTTATTGAAGAATGCCGCATACTTTCAAAGCCCCTCTTGTGATTTCCTCTTAGACTGAATTCCTGCTGACTTTGAGCTCAGCTCCGCATCTCTCTCAGAGTAACTCCTCTGACTTCAGAGTACCTTGGCAGGTGCAGAAGTGCAAAGCCGAGCCCAGGGCACTGAGCTTCTTTGAGAAGATTCACATTTTTTGTGTGGCTGCACAATTAAAAGCATTTCTTCCTGTGTTTCTACTGAGTAATTTTAATTACATTAATTTGCGCCGGTTTGTTTCAAATGCCAGAGCTCCCTAGATTGTGAAAAAACGGAGCTGCTTTAAAAACTGATTTTCTCCTTCCTAGTCTTTCATCCTGTTGCGCTGCTCAAAACGGTTAGTTTGTACATCTCCTGCGTACAGGACACTCACTAATTCAGCAAGGAATTACAGACCTCAGACTGAAACTGAGAAGAGGGAGTTTGGTGGCTAAGTGTCCCAAGAAAAATGATACTTTTTCTGGAGATTTTGACCGTTCTTATGCATGCCTGTAAACAGGGAAAATCTACGATTCAAATTCATAATTTGCATGGAACAAGGCATCACTGGGGTGTATTCCCTCCCTTCTCCCCTTTCCCCCCCTCCAAACAAACCAGCCTTTGCAATTGCAAACAAAATCAATTGCAAAGCAAAGGGCTGACTCCCTGTTGTGAATCTCAGAGGCACATTGCAAAATATTCAACGAGGAGAGAAGATGGATATGATTAAGCCTAATCTGCTACCGCAGGGCTGTGATTTTTTTCCCCCCTCACAGCCTCGAGTGTGTGTTCAGTGACATACAGCGAGATGTCCCTCATTCTCCTGCGCCAGAGGCTGCACGTAGGGAAGCCGCGGGCGGATGAGTTGGGTCCTGGAGAGTTTCTCCAACATGAGAATGCTCGAGCGAAGCTCAGACGTCAGGGTCTATGCGGGGAGACTCTCCTCCAGGTTAAGAGCCAGAAGACTCTAGCTCTTAACTTTCATAAGGAACAGTAATTTAAGCTGGCATCAGAAAGACGTGATTTCACTTGTCTTTTCAAATCAAGCTGTTACTTTCTTAATCTGAACCAGCATATTCTGTCCAACTTTCTGGATTTTCAACTTTTTGTATTAGTCATATCTATTTTGATAGTGCCCAAACAAAACTGTGGCTCCATTTTGCTACGGGCGATAGAAACAAGTTAGCCTGGTCTGTATAACCAGTGAAGTATGGTATCAGTGCTGCAGGAGCACTGTGTCTGCTTTCAGCCCACACTTGTGGGTGCCCTTTAGAAACACGGTGACCCAAAGTTCTCACCCAGGCAGTTCTCAGGTCTCAGGTGGGAGATGAGAGACCACCCAAGGCAGTGTTAGCCACATGAAAGCTGTTCGCACCTTCCTGCAAAGTCAAAACCTTTGTTAAGGTGCCTTTGGGGTTTCCTTCGTCATTTGCAGCCTCTGAAGGTTGCCTGCCTCTTTGACTTGATGAATCCCAGAATCCCAGGTTGGAAGGGACCTCAAGGATCATCTGGTCCAATCTTTCTTGGCAGAAGCACGGTCTAGACAAGATGACCCAGCACCCTGTCCAGATGAATCCTAGAAGCATCCAATGATGGGTAATCCACCACTTCCCTGGGGAGATTATTCCAATGGCTGATTGTTCTCACTGTGAAAAATTTTCCTCTTGTGTCCAGTTGGAATCTCCCCAGGAGTAACTTGTACCCATTACCCCTCGTCTTTTCCATGTCACTCCTTGTGAAAAGTGAGTTTCCATCTTCTTTTTAGCCACCCTTTAAGTACTGGAACCTGGTGATAAGGTCTCCCCTCAGCCTTCTTTTCTCAAGGCTGATCAAGGCCAATTCTCAGCCTTCCCTCATATGGCAGGCTTCCCTGTCCTTTGATCATCTTTGTGGCCCTTCTCTGGACCCTCTCCAGCTTCTCCACATCTTTTTTGTATAGTGGGGGCCAAAACTGAACACAGTATTCCAGGTGTGGCCTGACAAGCGCCGAGTCAAACACATTTATTCTTTAAGCTGCGTGAAAGCTGAGCACCTCTCTGCTCTTTGCTGCTCTGGTGTAGCTCTGGGTGGGCTGCGACGTGTGACTGTGCAACACAGACTGGTGTGGCAGAAGGTCGCCCCTGACTGTGGGACTGGGTGTGGGGGGACCTTGCAGTGTTGACACACACCTTAAAAAAAAATCAGTAGAGGTCTCAGAATTGAACAATCTGTACTTTGGTGCAAGAGGACCCTTTAAACATTTGCAGATGTATGTAGAGGTCCAGCTGCACAGATGGGAGAACTGGGATGCACAGAGCAAAAGATTTACATAAAAAAGTCTATATGCACATATAAACAACCATTAACAGCCCCCCAAACTTCTGATTAATTTGAATAATTACAAATGGCAGTAATCATCAACCATGACTCAAATGCCACTGATCTGCTGGACTTTCGAGTGTCAGCTATCTAAAAGCGTATTTAGGAACAAGGTAGGGATAAGTTATTTAATCCATTGCCTTTCTAGCAGAAAATAGCCCGTGTGGCACACTTCCTGTAGATTTTTCAATAGGTACGAGTAGAGGTTGTGATGAGTGGCATATTTAAGCAGTTTGCATAAACACATTCATCTATTGAAACCGAATCGGTGAATGTTTATTACCACATCAATTTCTGCACATTGTTGAAACCTTTCAGTTCAGCGTTATGCTGGTTGGAAGTCGGACACTGACATCTGACACTTGATCCTTGAAGGTAGCTCCTAGGATTGTATTGCCATCCTAAACACCCAGTTGTTTGAAATTCATTTTCCAGGAAAACTGTATAACATGAACAGCATGTCTGCCAGTTAACTCATTTCCCAGCTACCCCAAGATACACACTAATCCATTTAAAATGCCCAGAGTGAAAACAACAACAGATAAACATATAAAATAAGCCTATTATAGGTTATGTAAGTTACTCTAAGGCTTTGACGTTTACGAAATTGATAATGCAGAGAACTTTGTGACAAATAAAGACCTCAATCTAGAACAGCAAATGTCTCTAACAATTAGACAGTATTCATATACTTAATATTGTAAGTATTAGCAGCATACTGCTAGTCCTTACTCTATTTGTGGTTAGAATTACTGATACTAAAAAAAAAAATTAAATGGCTGCAACAATGTATTTATTTGACACAGCTTGTGACCTTCCAGTGCATTTTGAGGACAGATTTTACATGTTACCTTGTATATTATTCAGGATTTTGAAATATATCACTGAGTTGTTGCTGATACAGTCTGAAATCTTGCCATGCTAATGTAAAATTTTTTTTAAGAAATAAATGAACGTGTTTGTTGTACAGATTTATTCAGGATCATTTTAAAGACTCTCATACAATGCCCTGTACGTATATAAGCAATGTTTAATCATGAAGTTTCACTTACAGCTCATTTTGCTACACCAGAGAAGCAGGTTTTCAATTCCGGTGACTCTTAAATTCATTCTACTTATTTTAACAATAAGACTTTCTGCTGTGGAACAATATCTTTGACATAGACATCTCAGAGCACAAAAGTTGATAAAGATGTTGTACTGATTGGAACAACTTGCTGAGTGTTTCAGTGAGAAAGTGACATTTGCAACTATTATTTTTATTACCTGGCACATTACCTGGCACAGTGACAACTGCATTGATCAGAATATCAGAGTATAACTGGAATCCAGTATTTCACTTTGAACTATTGCTATATAAACATCAACAGCAGAACCTTATCATCCATCCAACTGCTAACATAGCACTGTCACCACTGGTGGCCCCGCACTGGCTGTCTTCGCAAAGCAAACATGACAAGACAGCTACTTCCCATGGACTGAGTAAATCTAACTTTGCTTACTTGCCCAAGGAGACTTTGCACAGTTTATGTCCGTGCTGGGCAAGATCAGATGTGCCTAGGGTTTAGAAACAAGCTAGCTGGTACGCCAAGAGCCACCTTGTCAGTCAAATAAGAGGGTGCCCCTTATAATAGGATGCAGACACATGCATTGGTCCACTTTCATCACTCAGTTCCCCAGTTAGACCCGGAGTTTTTGCTGCTGCCGGGTTTTATTCCTTCTTTCTAATTTGCCCCATAAAATTTCTCTTGCTACTTTTTACTCAAGTCGCACTCTCTGCGGTATTAATTGATCTTAACATGAAAAATAATCTCAATGTGTGAAAATTTTGCATTTTCTTCTCTTTCATTATCTATGTATTTTAGGAGACCTAAAAAGTATCATAAAACTAGGGCTTTTATAGACAGGCATCCAGATTAATATAAAGATGGATAGCATGCCACTTTCTTCCACAGAATGCAATCTGTCAGCGACTACAGTCAATCAGCTGTGTGCAGCTGGCTTTTCTGAGTGATGAGCAAAAGTTACTCACTGTCCCTTTATTTTCACTTGTTGCTTGTGCACAGTTGAAGGGAGATAACAACATTATTTCCTATGCAACTCAGAAATACGAGGAGTAAGGAAGAGCGCCCAGAAGAACTGGAGAAGCCAACGAAGATGGCAATATAGTGTCAGGTGCCAATTTGCTAAAAGCAGGGGCAGGAGTGAAGAATGAGCAAAGAATTTGGAAGTGACAGTGGCATTCTGGGGCCATATGCTGGAGTTTTTTTCCTTTTTATCTCTCTGCCCCTCTACTCCCGAATCTTATCTTGTGACTGCCTTCCATATATCATCCACTCCCTTTCTCCCACAGAGTCTTCAGCATTTTCAGCTTTCCATCATTTTCCCTCCAACTGGTTCATAGTGGTCTAACAACCAGAGGATATATAGACGTCTGTCTGTCATTGGCTTCGCTGCAGCTGGAGTGGACAACACAAGTAGGGCAATGCAGAACAGGGGAGGTAGTTAACACTTTTTTGGCACTCTGGATGAATCCCACCTGAATTTCTAGCTGCTTTTCAGTCAAGCACTTAAAGGTGCTGTCATTCAACAGTTTGGATTCAGGAGGCAAATGCAACTGCAGTGCTAATTCAGTTTATACTATCTATAAAACCACTACCGACTTCTTATTTTACGATAATTCTACACACAGTTTTAGATGCCTGCGACAGCAGCCGTGGGAATTCAGGCATATGGCCACTACCATATGACAGACTGTCTTTATCTAATAATTTTTAGTCTTTTCCACATGTCCACTTATGGATAAGACACTTTGGTATAAAAGGCATTTCATCCTTTGATTCATTCACATCCTTTAACTCCTTTCACTTCCAGTGAAATTTTAAGACACCTCTACTACCTCTGCCAGCTCTTTGTCTCATCCCATTTCAGTCTCGGAGGTTTGTGAAACTTGCATAATTCACTTTTCCTTTCATGCTGAAGATAATAAATACTGAATTCCCAGGAGAAACGCCAAAACATTATTTTACCATCCTAATCTGATCTGATTCAAAGTAGGAAGTGTTGTTGTCTCATCATATGGGAAACTTGGGCAGGTATTTGTTACCTTTGCCTCAATTAGTTAATGGTATGTTTAGAACATGAAGATGTGTCAATGTATTCACAGTAATCTGGACAGCATGTAGTCTGTATGGTAAAACCAAACGGCTCGATATTCCATGCAGAGAACAGGTCATGTATATTTTTCTAGGCTTTGTGAAAGAGGAGAATATTATAGGTCCTGCTGAACTAGTTTTAAATACTAGTAGTTAATATGGTCTGCATAGGCAGGAAAGCATCCTGCTGTGAGTGTACAGCATTTGATAAATAAATGCATGACAGAGGAAAGGTCCAGATGTGCAAACACGCCAAGAGGCAGGCTTTTCAATGGAACAAGCCAGCTCAGTAAGCCCCACAAAAAAAAGGACGCCAGAGAAAATGTGTGTGTGCATGCAAGCGTATATATACATGCAGCAGCGATTTGTACATCCATTATCTGTGAAACCACTTGAGAATTCAGTATTCCTTGGCTGGCATGCAGTGTCCCTTTGCAGTGGTGGGCTGCCAGTTGACAGGGCAATTAGATCTCTTGATTAGTATTTCTTTTACAGAAATAAGAGATCCTCTCCTTCCTGTTTTTTCCCTGCTCTCTCTTCCTGAGCATACAAAATTAATCCACACACCACAGAATGTATTTGTTTTTTCATGTGTTGAAGACTAAAATTCTCCACCCCATCCCCCCATAAAATTGCTAAATTGGATGTTGCTTAAGATCTGAAGGTAAATCAGTTGCTTTAGAAAGAGTTTAGTAATCAGCTCATTCATTTTTATCTTCAGTACTGTAAAAACTAAAAAACAAGTACAGAAATATCCATAGGTTTCCTTAATCTGTTTATAAAGGATCTTCAGACACATTAGGAGCTCATAGTAGCAATTCAAAAGCTAAATATAAAAGAAGCTTTATGAAGTACTTATAAAGTCAGTAAGAGCTGTTCTGGGAAGCCAGGAAGACAACACTTATTTTTAGCATATTTTTCTGTGAAATAAAGATAGTGAATGTAGAAAGTATCCATCCAAACCCAAAAATGAGATACGCAAAAGAGATCCCACGATATGCACCAGGAGCGTTACAGAATCAGCATTTAGAGAGCAATGTTCTGACAACACCATCTGCTCATTTGTGCTGTGTCTTCCTATTACGGGCTCTCTTAATGTCTCATGCATGATTTTCTCTGGAAGTCAGTAGGAGTGTATGATTTATTTTGAGATTAACATACACCAGGCTGGTGTATGCTCAAAGTATCCAAAATGCTGAGAATTTTTACTTGTTTAAAAAGCCATTGCTTTCATTTTTCTTTGGAGACTTTAACAACTTACTTTGTCACTTCACTACTGTAAAATACAAGTCAGATGCCATGCTGCATCAATTTAAGTCCATACCACTAGTGTTGCTCTTACTAGAACTATAGACTGAAAGAAAAGTTACTTTGGGGTAAAAAAGTTAGCTAGCATTTTGCAGTGGTCACTAAAGGACGGTGAAACAAAGCTTTAAGCTGCGAAGCTTCAAATTCTTTACTGTTAGTACTTTATTGTGAAATGAAAGCGCAGGAGACTCCTGCAAAATTCATTCTGGACCTTGAAACCAGTATTATTTGATTGTCCCTTCTAAAACCTACAACAGATATTTCATTTGTGTTTGTTAAAGTTTAACAGTTGTCTCACAGATTTTGGGTAGGTAATGTTCCTGTCATGGAGGATTTTTTTAAAGTTTGGAAGCAAGTCTTACAAGTAAAGTTTCAGTGCTTTGATGAAATATAGCAGAATTTTGCACAGGCTGTGAATTTCAGATCTGTTGGATGACTGCATTAAACTATTGATTGAGCCTCTTTTCATCCAGAAATGGTTTACAGAGCTGACAGATTACTTAAAATAACCATTATGGATGTGAATCATACTGACAAAAGCAAAGAAATCCCCTTCAGAAGAAAACATCTTGCCTCAGCCATACGCTTTGATAAGCGTGGATGGTTATATGTGATTATTTATATACAGTCAAAGGATGGGTTTTTTTCATAGCTAGAGGTAGAAACTTATCATTTCAATTTTCCCTATTAACAAAAAGCTTACCAGAGATATGTATGATAGGTATTGTTACTACCCACGTACCAGGGATGTCGCTCTTAAACAGCTCTGTGTTCTAAGATGGGGTTATGTACTTTCCACTCAGAGGAGGGCACTGATATGCCAGAGATGCACTCAGTTACAAGCACAAAACTCAGTGTTAATGATTCTCCTGCACATGATCACATTATTTTTCAAAACAATTACTTTTCCTAATATTTGAAGGACAGATGCAAAAATGAAAGAGCTGTAGTATACTGGAATGCAGCTTCTATTGGTAAGTTAAATTATTGCTGATACCATGTCTTTTTTTAAGTTTTGATTTTTTTTTTTTATTGTAGATATTTACTAACACATTTATAGCAGCAGCTATTCCAGATACAATATCTTTAGTGTTGAAAACCTTTTGAAATTTGTATATTTGAAGTGCAAATATGTTGTAAAACGTTATCTCTGCACTTTTTTCAGGAGCTACAAGAACTTTGAAACTGCACCTGACGATGTGCGGTCTTAAATGCTGCGGTCCCAGAGCCCTTTTTCTATTGATGCTGTGTAGGTAAGAAATATTTGCTTAAAAATATTATTTCTTCAATGTTTAATGATATCGGTTGGTTTATAATCAATTTACTTGTAATTAGAAATATATCTGACCGGGTAATAAAGCCAAATCTACTTGATAGTTGAATCTTGCCTCTTACAAAGATTAAACAACCTGGGTATGAGTAACAGAAATACAGGACTGAACTCCTTCGCGAATCACCTCAGCTGTCATGATGGAGTTAAAGATTTTTTTCACTGAGAAGACTGATGGGGGAAAAAAAGACAGGAATTTAACTTAAGCAAATGGTCCTTCAAATGAAGGATTACTGTGTAGAGAGTGTGAATATCGTATCAGATGCTTAGCAAATTTAGAAGGGCACGCGGTCCTTGCCTGGAGCCCAAGGACAGAAGCACACAGTTCACCTAGATGCGCTCTAAGCTTGAGGTAATAAAGTCATCATTGTGCATTCGTTACTGAAGGAGACTGTCTTAAAGAGAATTGCCTGGTTAAAACCATTGTTTTCCTATTCTCTACTGATGAAATCGTGAAGTCCTTAGGAAAGCTGAGTTGCATTAAGCTGGGAGGTGAAACTCATCCCTTCTGTGTACAAGTAATCCTGCTAACAGTGTGGTTGCCGTGACAAAAAACTTAAGATAGAAATGGCGCACTTAAAATGTATTCCTTCTATAAAAACCAGGAAAAAATTATTTTTTATAAGTAAGTCTAAAAGGAAAATGTAAGCATGGATAGGCTAAACATTGTCACTGCCACCTTTAACTGAAATATTTAAAGTCTCTTAGTTCTCTGTGTAGAATTGCCTAACCTATTTGGTCTCCCAGTAAATGCCTCAAGATAAGATTGTGCCTGAGCTTTAGTTCAAGTGGGTGTGCAAACACACATTTAGATAAAGCCTCCACTTGGTTGGGAGGGCAGGTGGAACAGTCCCCTGAAAGGGAGTTTAAAACCTCCGTCTCCCCCACCTTCTCTCTCTTAGGGGGACCTTTGTCCAGAACACACACTTGCTCTAATTCCACCGTCCTTCCTCATCAGCTGCGACTTGCCACACTCCATAATCACTGGATGATTCATGGCTTTGCAGTAATAAAACACTGCTAAGAGACCAACAATATTTCAGAAGCATCTAAATAACATGGAGGCAAAATTCCCTGAGATGTTCAGCCTGCAGTACATAATTGCCTTCACTATGATCAGGGAGACCTTGAGAATCCTCTCTTAGAATCCTCTCACAGCCTCACGTGTCTGAGAGTAACCAGAAGCACAGACAGTTAATTCCTGTATAGTATCCATGGGAGTTATGCGTATGCAAAGCACCTGTTTAGCTTTGCTAATATGTGAAGAGTTTCCTCTAGTAAGTACATTATAATTAATAATGGTGAGGTTTCTTGGTTTGGGTTTTTTATTTTTTTTTTTTTTTGTTTAGAGGCAGCCAGAGCCTCATCTTCCCTGTCATATACAGAGGACAGGTTCTAGTTCTCCCTTCTTGAATGGCATTTCTTAACTTCACTTGCAGCACTTGACATTAAATTACATTACGATCACATCATAGACACACATACAAAAAAAAATCTATATCCAGGGGGTTGCCTGGGTGGTCACTTTCCCACAAATATTTTTATTAAGAAGGAGAAATGAAAACATTGAGAGAAATTTATCAGAGCAATCAATAGAACTTACACTGCAAATCATTATCAGGAATCAGCTTAAGTAAATACATGCTATTTGATCCCAAGAAGGGCTTCCATTCAGGAAGGGTGTTTTCAAATTAAAGAACACTAGCCTGGGTTTATAGGGTCAGATCCAGAAAATTCTGTGGGATGTTTATATATTTTTGGCTGAGTTTAAGAGCACTTACATTATTTAAGTATTTGTTCCTGTATCTGGTAAGTGGTAACATAATGCTCCTGATTCAACCTCTCCAATTAATCAAAACCCCATGACAGTACGGGCTGTTTTGAAGCAGAGAATTAATCACTGATGCAGGTGATTCTGCTGCAGTTTATCTACAGAGACCGTAGAAAAGCCTGTATCCTTGAGCATATCAGCTGTGAAACAAGAAGTAACACCTTTGTTTGCATCTGTGAATCCTTCGCCTGTCAGTGGATTGCCTGAAAAAAAGCTTTTTTTCCCTAGCTTTTCCTCAGGGTGGTGTTTCAAAAGCTTGCTCAGACGGTGTTTGGCATTTTGTTTCTCCCTTCTCTCAGTTCTAAGGTGTTTCTGCCTCTTTTGTGATACATGACTTCTGACAAAAAATAGCCAGGAAAAATATTCCTGTACACGTGTCTGGGCTGTACTTTTGTTTTAAGCAGTGATCTATACTACTGTTTAGGGCAGATGTTCCCTCTTCCCCCCTCTAGTTACCCAATTCTGTTAAGACACTAACTTGAAAGTATCTTAAATAACAAGCAGTTGTTGTACCTTCCAAGCCTGGAAAAACACTAAGGTTGAGCGCCATAAGAATAACTAAGGAAATTAAATAATTATAATTCAGCTTTTATAAAAGCAAGCATGGGTCATTGAGCCTGAAGAGTTTGAAACATGTATTATACATTGACAGCCCAGAACAGAAAGATATTCCAGGCTGTCAAATAAATATATATAGTTTTCTTCTATAAAAGCTTATTCTCTCCTCTGTTGCCAGAACAGCTGTTTCAAGGCAATTCCATACTTAGATGCACGCCAGCGTATTTCAAATACATTAAGAAAATGGAAGAACTAGAATTTATGCAGTTAGTTAAATCTAACACCACAAACACTGGGTAAAAGAGAAGGTTAGATGCATACGTGAGAAGATGTACGTGCATAAGAGGAATGAGCTTTTACTTTTGTCCTTTGTGATTCCTGCATAGGACAGAACACAGGAATGCGTGCAACTGTGAGCTCACTCTTGCTTAGTGATGAATAGGGCACGTTAATCGAAGAGCGCTTTAAAGGAAACAGGGCATCCTCCCTTAAAACGTAGCTAAGCAAAACCACTTAAGGCGTATAACGTCTGTAAGTTCTTTGCCTTTCAACACTGACAATCTGCTTCTGAGTATCCCCAAATTTACCAGGACGGTAGCACCACACACTCACATTTAGAAGGCATCAGGTTCCTCTCCTATATATTACTGTGATAGGACTTCTCAAAGATTGTGTAGCAAAACAGCACACAAAGGACAGTGCTCCATTAATTCACAGCCTCAATTACTGCACAACAGCTCACCCATGCCAACAAGTTCTTACTTAAACATAAAAATCAAAGACCACCGTCATCATTACACTTTCATAAAGTCACATCCCCTCTTTTCTCAAATATTCGGCAATGAGGAGTCGGTACCACTCGTGTTTTAATTTATGAAGAGTCTGTGAGGGAGGAGCACACCCTGTTCGCACGCTGGGGGTGCTCACCTTAGGGGTCGGGCAGAAACGAAGAGCAAAACTATGGTATCTTTTGCTTTGGGGCTGCTACTTACAGTGTAACAGCCCTTAACGGTCCCAGGTGTCCCCCCCACAGCTGCCAACCATCAAGACCCATAAAAGGTGGAGGTGGGGTGAATATATAAATACGAATCCTGATGGGGGTCTGAGTAAAGAGTTGCAGATCAGGTATGCATCTTCTCTAGGTCTTTCACCCCCCCCCCGGCCATTGCAGGGGGGCCCCAGGGCAAAAATGGGGTTTGTAATTATTTGACTTCTGTGGCTCATGTTTGTAGCTGGTTCTGAACACAAAGGAGTGGTTTGCATTCTCATTATGCTTCACTGATTTTGCCCAACAGGATTATTTTTGTAACCTGTTTAAAAACTGTCTTGTAAAAGCAGGATTTTAAAAGTGGGTTTTATGCACTAATCTCTGAGGCTGGTTTCGGTCTCTCTCCAGGAGTTAAATTGAATGTATTTCATTATGTAAAAAGAAGCTTAATTTTAAATGCTGAAATAAACAATCAACACTCCTCCTACATTCCTAGATTATAACAATAGTGCCCTATTTACAGAGAAGGTATTAAAGAAGACTGAACTACTTTCTCAGGCAAGGTGTTAAGAAATGATAGACTTAAGAGAAATTACAGACTCTTAGTTAGAAAAGTGGTATTTTTTCTGACAAGAGACTAATAGATATTATAAAATATGATATTTTTTAGGAAACTATTTTTCTACAGTGCTGGGAAATGCAAGTATGCAAATGTCTCACGATATGTTATCTGATGGGCAGTAATTATCAGTAACCTTGAAACTAATACAACATTTCAATGGAATGTTATTTCTGCTGTAAATGATCTTTTTTTTTTCTTTTTTTAAAACATCCTCACTTTTTTCATTCCTTTTAGGTCAATGCAAATTCCTGAAGCTGAAGGAAAAGGTGAAATTTTACCTCCAACTATACAAAAAATAATAAAAGGATACAACAAGTATCTACGTCCGTTTTTTGATAGTAAGTAGAAAAGCTGTTTTAATAAGATTGAGCCATAACATAATGCAGTATCTGAAACTCAGCAATGAGAGCAAATGGGTTTTTTGTTGTGCTTTTTTTCCTCTGATGTTTGACAGTGACTGATCTGATTATACATGGTGTACTCTGATATAATAAGATATAGCATAATAGCTTTTGTGGCCCAAGGTGAAACTTATATATTCCAGGCGTTCACAAGCAAGGCTTCTAGACTCTGTTAGAAGCTTGGCTATCGATGTTCATGTGTCCTCAGTGAAATAAGCTGTAATACCGTACCTATTTAAAAGCCTAATTTCCCCGAATTTCCTAAATAATAACTATAAAAAAACTTTGATTAAAGAAAGCTTTGTCTATTAAACTGTTCATAAAAGCACAGGCAAATCTTGTTACTGTAACCACGTATTATGTGCAGTTACTATAAGATTGCAAGAATATTATTTAATAAATGCTTCTTGCCTCGGGTCTTAAAGGTCACTTACCTGGTTCACTGCAGAACTGTGAGGGGAAAATGAATCAAAAAAGTCAGTTCCCTGCGTCAGACGGCCACGGTCACCAGGTTGGAAGATAGTCCAACACAGTCTGCTGCACCAAGGCTGATTTTACTGCCCCGCAGCGCAGTCAGTGTTAGGCACCTGAAATCTCAGTGACAAACATCTTCCTTGCTGGAGTCGGGCTAGTGCGTGTATTGGAAATGCTGAAGAGTTACAAGGTGGGGTGAAGATCTCTGCCTGGAGAAACTGCAGAATTCTGAAAAAGAAGATAGTCTGCATCTTGAAAAGATGCTCAGCACCATTTGTCTGTCAGAAAATAAACTTACGGAGTGAATGCTAGGCAATAGTTCTTAAGTCAGATATTCAGAAAGGGGTTTCAAATGAAGACTTCTATATGCCTTTATATCCTGCTTAAAAATGATTGACTGAAGAGTTTCTCAGACCATACTGTTACCTTTTGCCATCCAAATACCTGGTGAGACTACCAGCCTGTTCAATAAGGACACTCCGCATCATGTGCTATTTCTGAACCAATTTCATAAAAATATTAAGATAAATCAGTATTTTAGATTTAAAAGAAAGGGAGAATAACTATTTAATCTGTTTGGTTTTACTATAATTGTCTCAGCTGTTGATACAACCAATTTAAAGTATTGACATGATCTAAGATGATTATCAGCATAACAAAAGTAATGCTAATAAATAAACTAATCCCTTCTCATTGGAGGTGATGCATAATGGAAACTATATTAATGGCCACTGAACATACAGTTATTAAATTCATTACTCCATGCTATTACCAGAGATACATTGGCACTGCCGTCATGGATGTGCTTTGGTAGGCAGCAAACAGAATTCCATTGCAAAAGCCTATGAGAATAGTAAAGATATTTTTCAAGATAATTTTGGATCATTTTCCATGTGATAGAGGGTTCTATCACAATTATGCTCAGGGTGGGGTATCTGCCCAGCCCTGACCGCGCTCTGTTACTGGTGAGGTGGGCTGCAGCCTGGATGAGATTCAGGTCCAGGAGCGGAGGAGCTATTGCTCTTCTCAGAAGCAGAGATGGTAAACCACCTAAATCCTCAGTTTAACAAAGCAGTGGATTATGCTGATGTGTGTGACCACAGCTATCCTAGCTTTGTTCCATGTAATATTTTTCTTATTTCAATGGATATTACCTGTCTGCAGCTGGTGTACTTTGCATCTGTTCTTTGTGAGAAAGATTTCAGTATAACTGGCTTTAGTCAGACCTATTCAATGGCTACAGCACACCTGCTAAAGAGTCGATGGAGCCAGAGTATCACTTTAGTCATTTTTATCTCTTCTGTGACTTTTTTTTTACTCTCCTTATCCCCACAGATCCTTAACTTCTTCGGTATGATATTTGCATGTTAACGGTAAGAGACTGACCAATCAAAAACGAATTGTAGGATCAAAGTGCTGGTTAGAATTGAGTAGGCTAATAAGCAAATGCACGATAAAAACATAACCTGGGGTATTCTGGTACTGGTGGAGATTATCAGCTACTCGAAAGGCCCGCACAGTTCTAATTGTGTCAACCTATCAGTGCTGATTTACTCTGAGAAGGAAACTTGTGTTTCTAGAAACATGAACAGAAAAGGACGTATACATATATTAACCCCAAGATCTGTGTTTGCTGTCTGAAGTGCATGAAAGGATTTGCATAAAATGGGAACCGAGTATGTGTATCTTGATATGCAGAAATATTAAAAAAAATAATATCCTGCAGTCAGCCTCTTTAAGACACGTGGCTCCCTTTTCTTCTGGCCGAGATTCCTTTGCTTTCGAACGTGTGCATATTTCTGTTTATTTGTGTGGTCAGTTAGATATGTGCTCATAAATATGCATGAAGAAATTTGTCATAAAACTAGATGGTACTACTTGTTGGCATCTACAGTGCTTTGAGCTTAATGTTACCTAGTCATAATGGAACACTGAAATGTGTTTTTTATCAAGTGTGAGAGGGCCGGGGGTTAGTTTGAATTTTAGAATAACGCAATTCAAAGTAATATCAATGTTATTTGTCCTTGAAATATTTCTTTAGGCAGGAAATGGGGATTTTTGAAGTGATGCTTGCTGCCAAGATAGAATCAGACTCTTACAAAATCAGTGACACTGAATTCCTTAATATTTAGCAAAATGGTTTTTTAGTTCTGAAAAGAAAGCATTAGGTATAAACAAATGATCATAAAATGAAGGTTCCTATTTCCTAAAGCCAGGAGAAACAGAAATAGTTAACTAGTCAAGGAAACTTTATGTCAGCTCGTATGTTCTTAGTTTAATAAGCCCCCACCCCCCCTTAGTCTATTTGTTTGTGTTTGGTCCTTGTGCTGGGACTGGCAGATGACTGGAAATTACCAAAGTGGATACGACTCAGCTAGTGCGATTAATGAGGGGATTAGGAAGATATTTTTCATTTGAATCTAATGACGATGCATAACAACATAAAAATTGTCTTCTCCTCTCCTTGCATGGATTGAAACTAATAGATTTCTGTATTTTAAGCCTGGATTAATCTCACCTTACATCAGTCATCTCTCCCCCCCCAGGTCACCACTCCAGACCCCTGCTACCCATGCGCTGCCATTTGTGCCCCATACAGACTGTCATTCCCATTTCTAGGCACCTAAATTAGGTGCCTAAAGTTAGATTAGAAGAAGCCAGGCTTAGTATGTCAAAGGTTTGCAGACAAGTAAAAATGACTGAGCGTTTTATGTTTGTCCGTGGTGGGTGGCACGTACCGCTTACCAAATTATGGGGCTACTTTTATACGGTGTTTAGTACAGAGGAATCCCAGCTGGACTCGTTACGTGCCTCTGCCCTCATCTCAATGTTACTATTAAGAATGTTCTTTTTCCTTAACTATGGCATTTTAATGTTGTTCTTTGATCCGGTTCATCAAGCAAGTCTTAATAAACTGAACCCGGGAAGTTCCATTAGAATCATTTTAGCCATTCTCTGGACTGGAATGTGAAATACTCCTATACTAGTGTTAGCAGATAGTACCCCTCAACGTAATAATATCCATCCTAGACTTTTAGATAGATGTGAAAGTCTTCTATAGAAGAGCTGACACGAGGAATTTAAAAATGCACAGTTATTTCCCTTAAATGTGCTACATAACCCTGACACTCTATCACAGCAACACAAGCTGATTTCAACATCAGGTTTTCTGCTGAAACTGTGTAGACCAATTTTATAACTTTTAGGTGCCATGCCAAACCTCTCTGAATTAATGAGCAATTCCTGCTGACTTCGGTGAGCCTTGGATCAGGAGTTGTTAAGGGATGCATAACATCTTGTAAATAATTTTATACAAATAGATTTTGTTCTGTGATTGAATGTGATAATTTAAGTGTTCTAATTAAAAAGAGAGAGACTAGGAAAAGGTCACAGCTAAGTATATTTGAATATGGAAGCTGCTTTCAAGTGGTACAGAAAAGTGTCATGCTTAAATCGGTTATTCTAAACAACATTTCAAAGATTATTTTCCTTAGCTTTGTAGCGAGTAACATTTCATGGTTTAAATTCAAGAAAGCAAAATAAATCTTTGAGTGCAACCTTCTGCGTAAGACCAGTCACATTTTGCTCCAAAATGTTGTTTGTATTAAGTTCTGTGAGTTTAATGAGATGAAGACATTTTAGTCCTCAGAAGTTTACAGTTTACCCGAAAAGAGATCAGGAGATATCAGAATGTCAGCAATGTCTGAGACCCTTTGATTTTAGTGAGACAAGCTCACAAGATACATGAGAAGGAGGTATCAAATAATTGTCATCTGAAGACTATTTTATGTACCAATTAGACAATGTTTAATCCTTCAGAGAAAGGCAAAAAGACTAGAATATGCATGGCCAGTTGTATATTGAAGAAAAAAATTCTTTTGAATCCCTACCGATTCCTTAAAATTGTGATTTATTAAATCAGTGACTTGGTGAAAAACTGTAAACTTCAGCATACAGATGGTAATGTAGCTTTGCCTTCCTTTCCCGTGGAAATAAGAGGCACTATGAGACCTGTCATTGCCACCAAACCCAGCTTCCTGCTTGCAGGGCAGTTTGGGTTTTGTTTTGGGTTTTGTTTTTTGGTCATGTCCCCCTCTGTCCTGTCCCGCTTCGTCCTGTCCCGCCCTCCCTCGCCTCTCCTGGTGCTGAGTTCTAGAGACTCTAAATGATGAACGGTGATTAAATTCAGTTAGAAAAAAGTTTATTTGAAGTTTCATGTTGTCTCTAGCTTCCTTAAACTGGGGTCTTGCTTCGCTTTGTCAGAGAACATGTACAATTTATGGATACCTTTTCCGTGCGCTTACTGACACTAGGCAAGTCACCTCTGCATCTTCTCTTTGAGGAGCAGAGTAAATGCTATTCCTTAATTGTCATGTTACAAGCTTTGCTGTTAAGCTTCTAGAGGTTTTGTCTTCTGGAATATTTCTCTCTCTCGATTGAACTCTGTCTGCTGTTTGGGCGTTTTTTTTCCAATGTGGAAAACCAATCTTGTCACCATAATCTAGTAACAGTCTTGCCAATACAGTCAAGAATGCAAGATAACTTAATTCTGTGTATTTCTCCCCATTGCAATAGTGCTTCTGCCAAAGCATAATAGGGAAAGATCATGTTGAAATCATTATCTGTGACAACCTCTAAATCCTTCTCAAAGGCACTGCTTGCCAAGATAGTTTCCTATCCTGTACATACTGCCTGCATTATTTGTCCCCACATTAATTGCTTGCATTTGGCTGTGTTAAAATATGGTTTTTTTGACAAATGATTTAAGAAGCTGTTATTATTACTCTCCCCACAATTTTTTGCCTTGTTCACAAACTGTACTAGCGAAGCTACATCACTGTCTAAAGATCATTGATGCGAAGAAATAAATTGAAGCTGATTCCTTCTAGAAATAGGTCTGTTTTCTGATGTCATCGTATCAACAGTTACAGTTGAGATCTGTCAGAAGCCTATCTTAATCTGTCCAGTCTCTTCACGTAACGTATGTTTGTCAAGAAAGACATCTTCTGGTGGGAAGTTAAATGCACTGAAAAAATCCGAGTGGAATGTATCACTTCATCAAAAAGTCCTGTAATACTCTAAACCAAAGCAATCGGGCAGACAAAACCACTTTTTCATGAAATTATAATCAGTCTAGTTAAACTTTCCCTTTTAATTCTCTATTAGAGCAGCATAATATTTTATCCAGTATTGCTGCGAGGATGAGGTGTTCTTTCAAAAATCCATCCCTTTTAAGATATTTCTGAATGTCAGAATTCTTTTAAGCTTTCTTAAACGAAATGGAAAAGCTTGTACTAACAGCTCATGATAGTGCTGATTGATTTTTAAGTAGCAGTTAACAAATATGTGTGTGACTCAGGGGTGGTTTACTTTGTTGGTGCAAAGTTTAACAGACTGTGATCATTGCAGTGATCCAAACTTCATTTTTAAGTATGCTGTCTGCCACTTTTCTGGCTGCTTTCCCACATGGGGTTACTGCGAATGTCTGTAAAGTGCACAAAGTAACAGTCTTTGTACCTAAATTTCAGTAAAAGTTAAAACATATGTTAATTAGATTGTGCACCCAAAGGCACACCCTTTGGTGTTTCTTTGCCATGTCTTGAAGATTCTCTTCACTAATGCAGGACAAACTAACTTCAGTTTTCTTCTGAAGATCGGTAAATTTCTTCCGAAGCTGTCGCTATACACGCAATTCCTGCCAAACACATGGAAATGTAGGAACCGCTTGCCTCATCTGATCTACTGCCCTGTCTTTGACACTGTCAGCAGGAGACCTTTCAGAGGAAGTTCAGGGGAAACCCTGGTGGATAATTATGGGAAGACTCATTCTGTTATTAATACTTTTCTTATTTAGTAAGGCACCATAAATTGTATTTAGCCTCACACACACAAAAGAAATTAATATTTAACTTCTAATATTGTTCCGGTTGATTTAACTGTTAAAGCAAAGCTATTCTCAGCAGCTTGCATTGTGTTAATAAAGACCCCATCCATAATTGTTGGGGTTTTGGTGTGTTTCCTCCCCCCCACCCTGCACAACTCCTCCCTGGCATGTTGCTGTATCTGAGGGGATGGAGTTTTCTGATGAATTTTCACAAGTGCTTGGCTGGGCAGGCTGGCTGCGTGGGACGAGGCCTTGGGCCTTGAAGATGGTCAGGGCTAGCAGAGCAGGAGGGTTTTATCCTGGTGACACTACTCTCTAGCACCCGGACCGCAAGGCAGGTCTGTGCTAGGACAATCAGTCTGAGCTTGAAGTACCTCTTAACCAGAGCTTAGATGTCTTTTGGTAGCTGGGAGTCACCCAACACTACAATTCTGTTGTGTTACTCAATTTTTTGAGGGGAAAAAAGAAGAAAACGGCAACAGGAAAGAAAGAAGGAAGGAAGAAATGTACAAAGTCCTGTTTCTGTGATTCCAGAAAAATTAAACCTAATTTAATTTCGATAATCTTTCTGGAAAGTCAGTTTTTGATCTCAGATGTGTAACGATAACACTGATTATACTGAAATGCTGCTAATGAACATTTCCCTTAACATGTATCACCTTACCTGGGCAAGGATCAAGCGTTGTTCCTACCAATAAAATGTGATATAATAGGAAAGAGTCTAATTGTTCCCAGCCACAATTCCCACATAGCCATCTGAACACTGCATTGTCATCTCCTTAGAATGGTCCATCGTTAAGCATATGCCTTGCATGATGAGATTCCACCCAAATTCTTGTGTGACAGTTGGAAATAATATGCTCTGTTACAGCCATATGTGGGAATCTGTAGGAAGACTTAAAAAAAAAAATCAGAAAATGGATTATAAATCGCACTTATTTTTAAATTTAATGATTTTTGAGGATCTGAGACGACTTTTGAGGCTGGCAATGTTGTACCTGTAATAATGATATAGTACAACGGTAAGAATAAGTTTCAATTGACTCTGTTGCTGTTGTACCCTAGAAAGTTGGGCTGAGTTTCTGAGGGCGTCAAGTTTTTAACCCTGGAGGGACAAAACATAAATGTATTTTTGGAGTACCAAAACCTGGAAAGAATGGAAAGAAACAGAAGAACAAGCTGTAAATTGTCTGGGAACTCCTCAGTCAAATAATTTTGTTCCAAAGTTAACCTCCAAAGTCTTCTTCCAATAGATAAACAATTTCTTCTAATGCCTATGCACCTTTTATAGTATATAATAAGCACATAGATTACCATCAGGGGCTGCTTCGAGCCTACAGTCCTGCTTTAAGATGGAGCTTTGCATTTGAACTTTTGATTGAGTCCAGAACAAAGCATGTATACATTCTTTCAGGAGTGCCAAACGTTTAACAAATTTAACATTTGCATTACAAATGGAAATGTGTCCAGGCTCTTTTCAGTGGTGCCCAGTGACAGGACGAGAGGTAACGGGCACAAACTTGAACATAGGAAGTTCCACCTAAACATGAGGAGGAACTTCTTTACTTTGAGGGTGGCAGAGCACTGGAACAGGCTGCCCAGAGAGGTGGTGGAGTCTCAGTCTCTGGAGACATTCAAAACCCGCCTGGACGCGTTCCTGTGCAACCTGCTCTAGGTGGCCCCGCTTTGGCAGGGTGGGGTTGGACTAGATGATCTCCAGAGGTCCCTTCCAACCCCTATAAATCTGTGGTTCTGTGACTCTGTGAAATTATTTTGGAAAAAAACCACAAACCCAAACACCTAATAAACTTATACTCCTTAGAATTACACATTTTTTTCTTTAGTGTTATGCAGTGGGGTAGAGTTGGACCCCATCTTTCTCTAGATGCTGTTTGAGGTGTGTAAGAGCTCTGCACGCAATGCATTATAAGGAGCCAAGAGGGGGTTTCGGCAGTGTGCCTGTGATATATTGGCACCGTCAGCTACCTAGATCTTACCTAAAGTATTTATGTGTTTATCAGTACTGCATTCTCTGCTTCTCAATTACTTGGAAAGATGCAGTTACCGAATATGAATTTCCTTGTACAAATACTCTGTTAATTATTCTGCGCGTATTCATCCAGGAATAATGTCATGTTTCCATGAAAGCTCTGTGCAAATTCTGTATTGTAGCATGACAATGACATGACAATTCCTTAGGTAGGGTGTTTCATCGCCCTGAATAAACCTTCAGCTGATACTAATGTCAAAAGGAGAATGAAATGACTATCTTTCCTTTATAAATGCAAGTATTTAAATTACAAGTTAGCTGCAAACGGTCAAAAGCAAGACGTTCAAATGCAGTGACACAATATAGACAATATATTCTTAAATAGGCAGTAAGTAAAGTCACTCATATCCCATCTGGATATTAACCATGTGACATTGATGGGAGCGACTCCATAGTTTGCTAACATCTGACGGACCAGATGTTGCAACTGGAAGAATTCTTTCCACCGCTCTGCACCTTGAGCAGAAGGGTGTGATGTACCGTGGGGATTGTACCTTCCGCACCTTGTTGTGCAACATTTTCCCCAGCACTTTTTTCTGGGAAAAAAATTCGCATAAAATAAGACTTACTTGGGAAAGAAAGCATGTTTATTAAAATGAAGATTTAGAAGTATTATATTTTACTTACGAAATCGTTAAAATTCCTTCATAATCTAAGTTTGCAGAATATTTATCTCTAAAAAAAGCTACTAGACATTTAGAAAAAAATGGATTGTATTCTGGAAGATTTTATAGCCAATTCTCCTGAACACTGAGCGTTAAAGACCTGTGTGCTAGATTCTGACTTTCTTTTTTTTGCAGATGGTCCCGTCTCAGTTGGAATGAGTCTGGATATTGCAAGCATTGATACAATATCAGAAATAAATATGGTATTATCGCTTTTGCAATCTTTTTTGTTTCGCTTGTTGATAAGCCGATGTCCTGTCTTTACAGCTGCTTGCAATGTGACTTTGAGGCTTTTCTCCTTGTGCAGTCAGTACGTGTTAGGAGGCGGAATTTTATTTTTCACTGTGGATAGTGGTTATAGCACTATAATAAGTATAGAAATCCAAATGCAAATCACACCTCTTACAGACACAAAAAAAACCCAGAAATTTGCTACTGAGTGTTAATCTTAATGAAAGGCATATAGAACAGTATTTATTTTCCAGATGAAATGTCTAAAGCTTTCTGCATTTCAGAAAATTAAAGATATATTCATGTGACTTTGAAGCCACTCCCTTTCCTTGTGATTAGACACAGCTGAACTCATATTGTTTTTCTCTTCTACTGTTACTGTCACACATTAATTTGTTCCAGCTGTGTTTCATTACATTTGTATAATGTATTTTTGAACAAACTGTGAAATGGAGTATGCTTTTCTAATTCAAGATCCAATGTTGGTACATAGAAATAAAAGGCAAATTTTATTAATCAACTATTTAATATTAGAATATATTTTTGTGTGTCTATATATGTGTGTGCACTTATAAATATATATAAAAAATAAAAGTGTACAAATATAAAAGTACCTTATCATTTCATTACTCGGGCTTCCACAGAAGCTGAATAGTGGAATCTCTCTGTACTTAGTATTAGTTAGTATTTAAAAAGGGGAAAGTAAGATGAGAACTTAAGTTGAACTTACCCTGATAAAAACACACCATAAAATCGAAAGTTGATTAAAAAGGTGCTAAGAAATAGTGTGACTTTAATGTAAGACTACAAGGCATATTTGATTTGAAAGTGAACTGGGCTGAGTGCTGTGTTCAAGGTCTTGATAAATCTGGCACCACTTGTGATGCTGAAAGGATAAATTGTGCTAAAAGATTCTGATTCCGTTCCTATTTCACTAACTACTTTTGTCTATCAGTATTTATACAACTTTTTCCGAAGTTTTCATAAAAAAAGCATTATTTAGTAGTTTATGTGAACAAAATGGCATTTGCAACCACTTACATAAATCATTCTAAAATTTAAAGATTTACGGAGCCAGATTATCTGCTTACAAAACTCCGATGACTTCAGCTGATTTATGGCCCCAGACTTAGGCCATCAGCTTTGACTGTAAAATTCCAATGACCGTAAGAACAAAATCTACTCAAGATAATATTTCTTAATGATGTCGACCTCACATCAAGTCCTGGAAAATTTGGCAGTACAAAAGCTAGTACAACTGCTATTGGAATGCCAGCATTTAAGAATGGGACATGGAGTCACACTGTTTCCATATACTTTTGTAAAACAGAATATAATACAGGCTTGCTCTGTATGATAATTTTATTTTTTTCTTTCAGGACTACACGGCTACCATATTTCTAAGGCAGCGATGGACTGATGAGAGACTTTGTTTTGATGGTAATAAGAGTTTAAGCTTAGATGGTCGGCTTGTGGAAATGCTTTGGGTACCGGATACCTTCATAGTTGATTCAAAAAAGTCTTTTCTTCATGATATCACTGTTGAGAATCGTCTTATAAGAATATACCCTAATGGAACAGTCTTGTATGCTCTACGGTATGTATGTACCACACACCAGCTTCTATATTTGGCTTCTACTTACAGTTTAAACTTTCCAGGTTAGCATAATTTGAGACTTAAGAAACAGATCTGCTTGTAAAAGTAGACTATGCATGGTCTAGTTTTATGAATGTGTATTATTGACCATTATGATTACATTCTTAACTTTAATAATATGTCTCCTTTTCTCCCCTAAATAGTCCTTTTTGCTTTGGTGTAGATCAAATACAGGAATTGCATTTTGCAATTCCAGTTGTTTTTGCAATGAAGTCATTGCAGAGGAAAGCAAGCCGTGATGATTGATTTGCATTATTTATTGCAGACTAGCCTTTATAATAGATTTTGATAAATTTAAAGAAATTGTAAAATGTATTGCAAAACATCAGCAAAACATCAGTAAGTGAGAACGGAACACGGGGCGGCCTTTTTAGGCTGCCACTAAACTCAGCTATTCAGGAGTGGTTTCCTGTTTGGGATGCTATTACTTTTCCATGTTAATAACGGCAAATACTAGAATTTTTTCTTTGCAATAGGTATTTGCCTGCAACGACTAGTTCAAGGAAGCTACATGGATTATTTTTATTTTTACTGATGAACAATTTCATCCCATTAATAAATAATCAGCAATAATATTTTTTTTTTCCCAAGGATCACCACAACTGTTGCATGCAGCATGGATCTGACCAAATATCCGATGGATAAGCAGACGTGTACTTTGCAACTGGAAAGCTGTAAGATACTTAACCCTTATTATTTTTATACAATTAGAAAAATATCTGTGATCTATTCCATGGACTACTAGATATTACTGGGCTGGAATTTTCAAAGCAGCCAAGGGACGGCATGTGTCCAGTCCCTGTTGAATTACAATAGTATCTGTATACACAGATAGATGCGTGAGGCTTCACTGAAAATAGCATGTCAGTCTGAAATGCTGCCTTGCTATTAACGATTAAAAAAAATATCTCAGGAGATTATCATAGGCCTGGTTATGCAGCACGTCCTGCAGTTATTCTGTTGGTCTTCAGGGGGAGTTCTGTGAGCAGACATTTTCCAGCACAGCTAAGAAAATTATTTTTTTCTTTTCTCTTTCAAATAGTATGTATTCCCCCCCGCGAAGCACAATTTCTTTAGGAAAGAAAGAAATTAGAATAAGGCTTATTTGTAAGGCATAGAGTTAATATCTAATTAATTTACTGTCTTCATACTGAAAAAAAGGTAATTACTTAGACAGTTCTGTTCTGAGATGGTTATATACAGATCCTTCTATGACTTATTTAATTGTCTCTGTGTCAGTGCCCTGGGAAAAAATGTCATCAGTTGATGGACCAAGACTAAATACACGTTTATAGGCTCTCATTTGGTCAATCAATGTCCTCATAATTTTCATTAAAATATGCTCTCTACTACTTTGTAGACATGGTTACTTTGCAAATACCCACATGCGCGTGTTTTTCCTATTGTTCATATGATAAGACCCTATCAAAATATTTTTGCATGGAATAATGTAAAAGGATACTCAATCCTGTAAGATGAAAAAATACGTTAAAATATATGTTGATACATATTTAAAATCTTTTGGAAGGTTTTCCAGTACTTGTCAAGCTTTATTCTTTACCATTTCGGATGTGTGTGTTCTTTATCTCCTGTTGGTAATGACCAATTAGAAGATTGCTGCAAAGTTTCATTTTAGACAGAACCTCAAAGGGAATCCCCAAACCTTCCTCACACAGGAGTCCCTCTAGAATCGGCAGTTTTATTATACCTGTTTAACAAATAGTGATTTGAGTTAGAATTTGGATTTATCTCTGATTTATTTTCCTTTGGAAGAGCATATTGGTAAGTCAGCGCATATGGATTTACATCAGCAGCCTTGCCTAATGAGTCATTTAACATTTTCCCTAGTTCCAGAATGAAATCTATGTCCCACGGGAACTTAAATTTGACAGGATTAAAAAAAAGAGAACTCCCTATATAATTAAAAATAAGCATTTTTCAGAATGGTTCCATCTGCTTTTTCGACAACACACAAATGTCTCTTGTCCAAGGGGAAAACATAGCAATGTCCTCACAAATGCTCCCATGACATTGGTGTTTGGTTTTAAGGAAAACAGCGAGAAACAACAAATGCAAAAGGAAAGAGTGTGCCTTTGGCTGTGGACCTTTTTCTTTGGTGCACTGTAATACTTCCCTTAGGGCACGCTGGAAATGGTGTTTGCCCCCTCATGAGATAAGCCATGTGGATTTATAGATGAGTAATGACATCATCCCAGAATGCTGCTTGCAAATACCATTAGCTGGAATTAAGAATTGTGAATGCAAGCAGACAGACACATCCACACAAATACTGACATTTATAAATAAAATGTAATATATATATAGCAAATATTTGAGCTGAAACAGTGTTAAGCCCTCTATTAAGTGATTACTAATGTAAAGACAAACATGACATGATATTATCAAGCAATGGCTTTACACAATAAAGCATCCCTAGTGGCTTGTACAAGGTGCTGTTCTGCTATTAGTAGTTAATAACATTAATTGGCTCATACTTTCTGTGCAGAAAAATACATTTCAGCCAAAAAGTCTATTGGTTTCCCCCCCTGTTATTGCAACACTTTAGAAGGTAGTAGAGGCGTATGTTAGGAGACAGAGAGATGCCGCTCTGAGTCTCTGTTGATGTGGCAGATGTGACATTTGGGGACTTGGAGGGCTCCTGTCTCGGTTGGTGCTGCCGGGGGGGGTTCATGCCCTCTGCCATGTCGTAGGGAACCACCATTCATTCACACTGGGCTGAGTGCTTTTTTCCTCTCCCTGTCCCCCCCCAGGTCTCCAGTCCAAATACATATTCATGTTTTGGGCACATCCCTGAAATTTTATTTCCTTTTTGAACTTGTCCTTTAGCATTTATTGAGTGAAGAGGCATGTGAAGGCACTTAACTTGTGCTTGACAATCAGGGGAAATTAAATTTAGCAACAGAAGGTAAAGAAACTCATTTGTATTAGGCATTATGAATGTTTAATCCCAAATTTGCTATTCCTGTAGTTAACCCTGTTGACATTAGCTGCTCGTACTGTATCAACGAAGTACAAGAATGAGATATTTTGGGCTTGAGGAATTAGTTAGAATGAAAACTCAGTGTCATGTAAAGAGAATAGAGATTACTTGTAGAAGCCAAATAACATGGCTTAAGGATTTTGTCTCTAAACTTTTTAAACATTTTATAATAAGTAAAATATTAATTCCCTAAATAAAGAATAACTGCACAGAGGGAGTACTGTGTTATTTAACTTTACTGAGTATTGGGAAGTCTCTTCTCATGAAAATTCTTCGCAAATCAGAGTTTTGGAATTAGTATTTTCAAAGAATTTTCATAGGAAGGATCACTAAAACCTACTAATTGTTCAGCTAATGAAAATACTTTTCAGCAAAAATGGTTCTATTAAAGCAAAACAGCCTCCATTTGGAGATATGCTTGTTATCACCCATCCAGGCATTGGGAATTTCTCCCATATCGCAAAACTTGGAAGACTCAATATCTTGTAAAAAATAAATAAGAATTTACTGGGGTAGCCTCTAGTTCTTTGGACTTTATTTAAATATCTGCAGTTCATTTATACTGAAGGAAAGTAAAATGAATCCATACATGGAGTCATGCATAAAAAATGCTTCTACGAACCTCTTTGTTTCAACTGAAGACAATGCAATCATTTGTTTATAGGAAATGTCGCTTTTATTTTTCATCTCACAAATCTGGGAAATTTCCCAGCATGTGGTTTTAGCGACTGGAGAACTTAGCTTGGATGCATGTGCTTTTGGCTTAGTCTTTTGACACAACCATGTTTTGGCTTTAATTGCTATAAATGTGGTAATGTGAACAGAGATTCCTGGTCATGATAGCTTTTCAGAAAACTGCCGGGGATAGTGAAAACACGATTTGCATTTAAAGAATGGTCAGGGAAAGAATTTCCAGGTGAAATTGTCATTTTAATTGGTAACCAGCGCAGTGTTTCCTTGAAATGAGATTTCTGAACTCTTGTTTTTCCTACATTAAATGGCTGTAGGAAATCAGTTCTTTTTTGGTCATTGCGAGAGCCAAAGCCATTAACTTAAAAATATTAAAATGCTCTTTTTTTTTTTTTCATTTTAATACATGTCTTTTTCTTTGGTCCTAGAGCTTTGTTCTTTTTGCAGCATATACCCTTGTGCAATGTATTGCATTATTGTTTCACACTGTAATTTACTTACAATTGACTGGAGTCTAAAAATAATCATCTGCTCATGTTTCTGTCCCCTAAGCTTAGCTATTAACTTGCACAATATAAGTCTGTCAAATACAAGAATGATTGATCTAAGTAAGCTAAAGGAAAAGATGTTCAAATGCTCCCTGTTAACATGTAAATTACATTAACATAATCTTGAATTAATCATATACACTAGTCTGAAAATTGCTTGCCTTTTAATATAATGGGAAAGAAGGTACAGAGGTATTTTAGCTGTGATTGTGCCGCATATTGACAAGTGTGTGCAAAATACGGTTGCCTTCTGGTAGATGATTCGTGGCCCGTCTCAGCTCCTAATTACTACTTGAAGGTTAAGAGGAAGTCTCCTGGGGTCCCCGAAGCGTGCCACGCTGTTGAGCCTGCAGAAACATCGGCATCGAAGCTGGTGTCCTTGGGAAGCATCCAAGCTCCTAAGCCAAAATGTCGTCCCAAATGATGACCCAAGGCCGGCTCGGAGCCCAGCGCCAGCACGGAGCAGCCCTGCTCCTCTCCCCAGCCCATCCTTTCCACGGGAATGGGCACCAAATGCTCTGCACAGAGAAACACCAACGTGTGACGCAACAAAGGGCACACTTAATGTTTAGTCCAAATGCTGGCAGTGCTGTAATTCATAAAAAACTGTATTTATTTAAAGCTTGAGAGCTTTTGCCTTTAGAATACCATGTGGTACTAATTTCTTTTATTAGTTTGTCGTCTACGCTAGAATAAAAGATAGAAAAAAGACCACCTCCAAAAAAAGTCAGCTTTTAAATTTTAAGACTTTGCAAGTTATTGGGAGTTTTGTTGCGAACAGGCATTATGTTCTGCCAAAAACTGTCATTGTTTATGTCTCATTGTACTTTCAGACAGACAAATAAGAAACAGCTGAACCGTAAGTGGGCTCAACACAAATTAATTATTGTGTAAAAGAAACACTTTTGTTGGCTTGTGTATCACTACAGGGGGTTACAACATCAATGATGTCACCTTTTACTGGACTAGAGGAAATGATTCAGTTCGAGGTTTGGACATGCTCCGACTGGCACAATATACAGTAGAAGACCACTTTACCTCGGTGTCCGAAGCGGTGTATGAGACAGGTAAAAACACCCTTCTAACTTTCTAGATACAGTGCAGCATGTGGCTCTGGAAACAGAGCGGCATTAAGGAACTGCCTTCTCTGCACATTGCGTTCTCTTAGGATGACAGTCAGTTTTCATTTTCTGCTAGATTACATTCTTGAAACCATACATACTTTTCCAGCTGTTACCAGCAGAGACCCAGCTAATGTAAAGGCTGAGAGTTTTTTAGCATTTTCTTGGAGCCTACGTGTTATCTAAAGAATTATAAACAAGGGATGTACTACTACTTCCGCATAATGTCAGAGCGCGCTCTTGTGAAGAGGAAGAGCTTATAAATTGGGCATTTAAACTGGAGACAGACCAGGGACCCTGGGTACCCAGCTCAGAACAGTTCCTAGCCTTCCTGGAAATAGCCACTCCGGCTTTACTAGGCAAGTCAAAAGCCTCTATTCATCCATGGGAATTTCCATGATTATGCTGGGTGCTTTTACAACTGCAAGAAGTTGGGTTTCATGGCTAGTGCTTGCCGGAGTCACCCTTTATCTGTGGTAGCCTCTCTCCAGCCTGGTGGGCAGCAGAGCGCAGATTGCCCAGCCTGAGGTTCCTCTGCCCAGGGGAGGCTCAGAAGCATTTCCACAGACCTGCTCTTCTGCTGGTCTTAGGGAACTGCTGCAGAAAGTTTCCTGTAATTGAAGGACTTAACCTCATGAAAGAATCTGTTCCTGTTCATTTTCCGGAGATTTCAAAAGGGCTTTCGAAGAGTTCAAAACCTGCCAAACCTGCTTTATGCTCTTTGGGTTACTCTGGGTTCTTCATTGCTGTTCCTCACTGCCTACACAGTTTCTCTTCTGCTCCAGTCAATATGCCAACGGAAAGGGTGATCTTTGAATGAAGACGCACACATTCTTCAAAGCTGTAATTTCACCAGAGCATATGTTACTCATTCTGAATCAGAGGAATATAGTTTCTCTATTCCATTGTTGGGTATTTCTGCTTTAAGAATTCAACACAGAGAAACCTTACGATCTAATTTCAGGTATTAATTCAGGCTAAAAGTCAAATTTCTCTACATGGATATAAAAGCAGAAACGAAATACATATTAGTAGGCTCCAGGATCACAAAGTATCTTGCTACTTACATAAGTGACATCTGCTTGCCTTCCTCCTCTTTACAGCTTCTGGGTAAGCAACATCAGGTTCAACCAAAGGAGAATAATCCGTTACTGCTGTTCTGCCCAGAAGGGTATTAGGGCCTGTTCACCACACAGGACGGAGGAAGAGGAAACCTGCTTAATTCTTACCAACTTCGAGCACAGAGTCCAGACTCTAAAGCCAAAAAAAGTTCTATTATGTTTTACCAAATAGAATAAAACCAAGAGCTGTGCTCTTCTTTTCAGTAAACGATGGTCTCTTCCTCCCTTTGTTGCCAGTAATCATATGTATGAAGTCAAAAGATACTTTTTCTTTTAATTATACATTTTAACACATGCAACTTAACTCCATTAAAGTTTCCCGTACCTGCTTGTCTCAATTCTTCAGACCAAGAAAGCCATGTTATGAAGTGCTATGCAGTACTTTTAAAATGAAATCTCATAATCCTCTTAATTTTCTATTGAGTCATTATGAGTTAGGTGCTGTTTTCTACAGACTGTTTTTTTTAGGAAGGCAGTGCCTACTGTAGCCCATATTAAAAGAAAAAAGCAACCAGATAATGGAACTGTGCAATCAATTTAGAAATAAAAACCGATGCTTTGCATTTCCTTAACACCATTAATAGATATGTGAGAGTATTTTATAAACAACAGTTACATTATAAATAACAGCAGTTTATAACAGTTACAATTCACAAGGCTAAAGCTAAAGATATGGCAGAAGAGCCGTGTGTAGTATTTCTTAACGCAGCAAAAAAAAGCAATCAGGATTTAATACTCTGTGAACTTGAACAGACAGTACAGCTGCTGTGCAAGTGAAATATTGTACAACAATGCAAAACCCAAGTTCACATACAGCCACTGACAGAGCCGAATTTAAAACGTGGTCAGCAAAATTCCCGCATAAGTAACTTCAGGAAATTTAAGAAAAGGACATTGTGGATTAATCTTGTTTATAGAACAGCATGTATCACATAATAGTAATCACATTAGTGTAATCACATAATAGTAAGTCACTTTGAATAATGTTAGCTAGACTGCTGGTGAAGGTTTGGTGTTGATTGTTTGTTTTGGTACAGACCAATTTCATTTTGGACAGAGGTAAATTAATTGCTAGAGCCACTTCCTACATGTCTTTTAATTATAGTCCTTATTCTGCATACACTGATACACTCTTGGACCGCAAAACCATGTATGTGCATCAGTGGCTCTTGGGTTTTTATTTTAGCTGTCTAGCCAACACCACCTGCATTCTCAGAGTGATAAATAGTGATGTAAAAAGCTTACATTTCTTATTGGAAAAATATAAAAGCAACAACCGTTACAGTCTAGCTTTTTGTGTAAATAATCTTAGAAATAAGGCTGGAATAGACTTTAAGAATCCATTTAATCTATTCTCATGTTGCAAAGCAAGGTCGTCTGTATCTACAGCCTACATCCTGACAGATGTTTCTAGGAGTAACATCCTCCAAAGTGTCTGCTTCACAACCTCCCTAGATGATTTTTTATTTTTTTTTTCCCTGGTGATTTTTACAAGCATATTTTCCTCATGTCTAATCTCGATCTCCCTTGCTGCATTTCAAGCCCATTATGTGGATATGGAAGATAAATTTCCTGCTATTTTTCAGCAGCCCTTTCACTATTTCATGACAGATATATCTTTTCTCAGACCAACACTTTCCCTCTTTTTAATTCATATAAACAGTTTTCTAGATCTCCTGTCTTTGCTATTGTTCTTCCATGGAATTTCTCATACTTTTGCTGATGTGCAGCACCCAAACCTGGGTATCCTATTCCCATCAGCTATCCTCCATAAAGGGGAGGGTTTATTAACACATTTCATGAACTCTAGTCCTCTTTATCCATTCTGGGTTGATATTTGCTTCTCTTGCAGAATATTATCGTGCATTTTTTGACCTTGTTCAGCTTGCAGTTCTGTCTAGTACTCGTCCTTCTTTATTGCACTGTAGCTCCCTTTGGGGTGCTAGCAATTCCCCTTCTGAGTGTAGGACTTTGTACTTGCTTTTGTTGCGTTGTGTCTTGTTTTACCCAGGCTGGTTTTGATAGTTGTTGAGAATTTTGAACTCTAATCTACCGTTCTCCAATGTGCTAACACTGCTCTCTTAAAAGACACTTGGTATGTCATGATGTTTGTTCCTGAGCAGCACTGGGCACAGGACAGACCCCAAGTGTTGCCACTTGATAAATGCTTCTATTTTCACAGCAAGCGATAGCTAATTAATCTCAATTAACATTTTTAATTGGAGAAAGAAGCATAAACGTCATTTAATACTTGAGGCTAACTGGCTGTTGATAGCCTTTCTTCTGCTTTCCTTAGCCTTCTTTAGCCTTTCCTTAGCCTTTTTTCCTTAGCCTTTCCTTCTTAGCTTTCCTTAAGCCTTTCTCTCACTACTGCAACGCTCCTGCCAAGTCTTCAGCAGCAGCAGCGGGAATGAAGAGGCTCAACTTGCTCAGGTCTAGTCTCACACCGAGTCTTCAGAAGGCGGGGAGAGTTATGTCAGGCAGTCAAGGCTCTTGGTGCACTTCCCCGCTTAGAAAACCGTGAAGTCAGCAAAACGGCATATTCAAATGGTATTATTTTGGCAGAACAGAGGGAAAGAAGAGACAGAAGCATAAAGTCAGTCTCCTCTCCTTGATGCACAAAGACAAGACATTTGCCCTCTTGAGAAAAAGACTGCAAAGGGAGCTGGCTGATGTTCCTTGTCTGCAGTCACTGCCAGGATTTTGATGTTTATCACAAACCCTGCTTTAGCCTCCTCGGGCTAGAGGCCCCGTCAGACCCTGTTTGGCTATGAAGTGCGGAAACTCTGCTGACCCCTGGCCACTCCATGTTACTGGCGTCTCAGGTGGGAGGTCACGACCAAACCATTGATAAGTTGCTCTCATTTATAACAAGTGATCTGAAAATCAAAATGTATATAAACTATAAGGGGCATATAAGAGTGTATAAATGTAACTCCTACACAGAGCGTATGTTCATCAGCCAGTGTCTTTCTCTTGAAATGGAGGCATTGCCTTGCTGTGTCCTACAGGCCCATCTGCAGTTTCCCACTGCTCAGGAGATGTCTTAGTTAACAATCAATCTTTTCTAGGATTTTCATGTCTTCTTTTTTGAAGTATGGTACACTGAGTAACTTCTCTCGTTCCCTTTATCAGTTCTCTTATCTGTAATTGCTCTCCAATTGTTATTTCTGAGAAGATCTTCTTTGCCATACAGGGCTTGCAAACAACCTCAGAACCCTATTAAGTATAATCTTATCTGGTGAGTCTTTGGTCAGCCTCATCTGATATTCAAGCAGTTACTTACGAATATGTATTCGTTACCGTGTTATGTTGAACTTACCTGTCTGAGCTCATATGTTCACTCTTTGTAAGCAAGGTTTTCCACTTGAGTTGATGTTAAAAAGTTTTTCCATCATGAGTTGTTTTTGTGATGCTTCTGCAATGTAGAACAGTTTAGGAAGGAAAGAGTTTTGGAAAATGCATGGAAAAAGTTACAGTAACATAAAAACATATGGAAATGCAATTAATGGAATGAATATCAAGGATATTAGAAAAGGCATTTTTTTGTTAACTTCTGGGAAGTTCTTTGTAGTATAGACAGAAATACACATAAACACTTGGAAAACTTTCTGTGGCGTAATTTTTTGTAAGGTTTTGTTTACAGGTAAGCTAAATGGATAAATATATCTCCACACAATCACTACATGAAAGGGTTTGTTTCATTCTTAGGAAATTTAAATTTCAAACTCATTTTTTGTGAAGCATTTTTCTGAACATGAAACACATGTTGGGAAGCCTGGTCTGATCTTTCATTTCCTTTTGTTCACCTCTGAAGAACAAATAGGAAAAGAGGTAGTTTATAAGATCTTGAGTGTGAAGAACAAGAGACTGATTGTTCTCTGAGGGAAGGACAAAGGAGCTGTAACAACATATTAACCATCTATATTGAGACCCTTAGCACCCCACATCAGTCAGAGAATTGCATTTCAGTTGCACAATTTATTTGCTGGGTAAAGGTGGGGACACTGCTTGTTCCTTAACGCCCATGTTAATTTTAAATAAACAATAAAAAATTCCATACTGAAAACTAAATTTTCAGCACATAGTTAAGGCAGTAAAATTCTAAAGCTTCCCTGTACTGTGCCCTTAAAAGGTGCAAGAAAAGACAAAAATGACGCATTGGTAGAGTTAGACTGACGCGCTTGTGTGAGATGTACATCACACATTTTAGCTGGTACCCAAGGGGTCAGCATACATATTTCATGATAGAGAAGAATGTGCTCTTTGTGCCTGACTGCACACCCTGTGCAGGATACCAAAGTGCCTCTTACATAAAGTGTGATGTGGAGCAGTCTTTTACTGGAGTAGAGTTCATCAAAAAGTCCATAGGAAGTAACTGTGGGGAAGATGCTCCCATCCCGTAACACTGGAGTGAGGTTAGGAACTGCTGGCAGCATTTGTAGAGCATCCGTCCTTCCTTCAGGCACCTCTACTGTGACCGTCCGCTGGTCAGTGGGCAGCAGGAAAGAGCAGAGATACAGCGTTCTGTCATCAACCGGGAACAGACGCCATAGAAAAATGGGATAATCAAAGAATGAATGACCTAGGGTGATAAGGAGGCCTGTTTGTTTAGGTTTATATCTATTTCTCAGGCAGTGCAGCAATAGTCAGTGTTGATAAAATCATCAGTATTACGGCAAGATCTGTATGAAGTGCCAGTTAGGCAGTGCTGTAAATTAGAATATTGTTTTTAGAAGCCAAAAGCCAAAATTCAAAGGCAAATTATAAAGAGGAATAAACTAGCTTTTTTTTCCCTTCAGAAAGATCTGCCTTAGCCCTAGACCTACACCTTCTTAGCTACTGGGGAGGAGTCTATGCTGGTATAATTTTTGTGATACTGAAACAAAAACAGTCAGCTGGAGCCAACTGAAATTTTATTTCTTTCACCTCTTTCTACTTTCTAGGGTACTCTTCTGGGTTTTTTTTCTTTTTTTTTCTTTTTTTTTTTTTAAGCAGCGGAGAGAGTTAGAGTAGGTATAGAGACTATAGTCTGCTATCTAGATCTTTTTTTCATCTACAAGCTAGAGCTACTGTCTAGTTTTGTATTTCTGCCCTCTAGTAAGTTCTATAAAGCCCAAGTAACTCAGCTTAATCTTCTTCCACTGTGGGGTGACCTACGTAGAATACCTCGCCTTCTGGTGGGTTTGGAGTATGTATACTGACAGTCATTTAGGTTCAGATTCATCTGAGAAACTGTTAAACACGGTACTTTGATGCTTTGGTAAGTGGTAACACTGTGCCTTTGCTGCAGAGTTAGCTGTCTGCACAGAGATTATTTCCATCGTGCTATCAAATTTAAATCAGAGCAGTCACACACAGAGGTGACATCCCTCATGGGCCAGAAACTCAAATGAAAAAACATTTCATTTTAATGCAAATATTTTGTTGTCAATAAGACACAAGCAAGGGGCAAACTCGACAGTTTTGAGGATGTAGCTTGAGTTGTACTTGAGTTAACTCTAGTAAAGCCAGGACTAGGATTTCATGAACCTGCTTCACTTTTGATCTGACTGATGGCACCAGAGCCTCAGATGTGCAAGTCAAAGGCAATGAGATCCAGCATTACTCTCTCATATGCAACTCACATAATAGGAGTAGCAAATCTGTTCCTTTTTAAAGATGATAACTTCTGGTACATGTAGAGTGTAGATGAAAAAAGGACTGTATCTTCATTTTGTCCTGTTGCTCATTTCTTTAGCATGATAAGTATTGCATGGCATACTTTTTCTTGACGACTACTACTTCCTTCAGTTTATTACAGGAGGAGCTCATATGAATTCTATATATAGGTTGTTTCAAAATTACCATTATAAAAGCTCTTCTGAACTCTTTAGAGAAATGCTGACACTATTATTATCATGTCCATGATGTATCTTTGGATTCTGGCAAGCAGAAAGCCTTAAGGTTAGACAAATGCCTTTTCTTTGTTCCCCAAAAAGCCACTCAGCTATAAGCTGTTACATCTCTATTTCTCTTTGTTGTTCACATTGCATTGGAAATTTCTGGCATCAGGGAAAAATAACACAAAAGAACACAGGAACATTCAAAAGGCTTGTCTATACTTGGAAATTGCAGCAAAGTGTGACTTTCAAGTTTGATATTTTGAACCAACCTCCTATGTACACACTTGGCTTTTATACTAAGGTGAACGGAGATAGTTTTAGGGCGCTAATGAGGAGAGGGTATTGCTGTATGGCTGTTATCTATCGGCTATTTCGGAGTTTTCCTTCTTAAAGGTGAGCTCTGAGGCTGAACCACAGGAGCTCCCAAGTGGCTGCGGTACCTGCAGGAAGCACAGTCCAGTCTCTTCAGTCCCCTTTGCTGGGTACGTGGCACCACATCCTTCCTTTTGGGCTGCACAGAAACACAAGGCAAACGACTTTTGTGGAGGATTCAGTTTCCTGCTGACGGTTTGCACCCTCTGCACTCTCACAAGGGCTCTGGGCTGACACCCTTCCCTCTCTCATGGTGGCCCTGCCATCGTCCTTTGTGCGCTAGTTGCAACCATGGCACAGTAATGACGGTTTGGGGTATAAACACTGCAGAGAAAATCTTGTCTTTCTATTTAATGTTACCTCTTTTCAGTTCTAGTTAAATAGCAGCCTAGAAGATCACAAGCAAAATTAATAAAATCCTTAATTTTTATAAAGGTTTTAAATGTTTCCTCTTACCCACTAGGAAGCCACAGATTTACAATTGCCCGTACAGCTCTAATTCTCTTTCCCTAAGCACTATAGTCTTTTATTGTACCGAGTGTTTTTCCATAGCGCTTGATTTAGTGCAAGGATGAGTGCAGACAGAGGCAGAAGTAATGTTGCACAGTCAGCTGTAAGTTTTGCACTTCCTAACTTTTGAGTGCTTTACTTTGGTCTGCTTACACTTAAAATCAATTTTGGTGGGCAAAATGAATTTTACTGAAACAACTGTATTGGTAAAAATCACAGTAGTGATAGAGATACACTACTGTAACATTCCTCTTGTCACATAAAAATGATGATAATGGTATAAATCATCTTTGTATCTCCTGCCTCGTGGAGAGAGTTAAAGTCTACTCTTTGTCTTTGTATCCTTTTTTGTATCAGTCAGAGACCTGAAGAACTCAGTACGCTGAACTTACAAAGAAGAACCCTAAGTACAGTGTATTTGTACCTTCAGGAGGAGAAAGCTGACTACCAGAGGACCATTTAGTCTACTACTGAAAAGGCGGAGTCGACATGACGGGAATCTGAAGTCAGATTAAGATCAGAAATTAGGCATTCATTTTTAACAGATAGAATTATTTTAACTGTTGTAACAGATTACTGAGA
The DNA here is from genome assembly GCA_013398915.1 of Dromas ardeola. NCBI lineage: Eukaryota > Metazoa > Chordata > Aves > Charadriiformes > Dromadidae > Dromas > Dromas ardeola. The sequence continues at coordinate 210,643 of VYZM01008036.1, forward strand.
GAAATGGTGGATGCTGCATGTCTAGATATCCTCCCATTGGGTCTAGATGTCTGCGTGAAAGGTGGACTCTGTTCTGATCAAAGTGATTGAGTTCAAAGCAAGGGATAATTGGGGAAATGTAATGACTTGTGATTAGGGTCAGACTACATAATCTAGTGATTCTTTCTGGTTTGAAGAGTTCTGTGAAACCTTATTGTCCTCTGGATGCAATTTATACAATACTTTTAAAAATGGAAATTTAACCATCTGTTTTCTAGCCTGGGAGCAAAAAAATATTTCTTGGCATCCATTACTTGCACTTCAGGCTTTTAAAAGTACTCTTCTTGGACTCCATGTCTCACAGCGCACCTGAGGGATGCACAAATAGCCCGTCTATGCATATATGGTTGTTGCTAAAGTGCATTTACTGTTCTGTAGTTCTATCCTTTCTCACAGCACTCAGCATTGGAAACAAACATAGGTCCTGGAGATCATCGTTTGTTGGATTACAATAGATGAACCCAAAGCTATCTGATCACAGTATGCTCGCGCATTAGTCTCTCGCTGGTATTCTGGTTCAAAGATTTTGTTTACATAATGTTTTTTAAAAAAAACTTTAATACTTAATTCTGAACTTTGCATGTTCAGTCAGAATAAAAAGACTGTTCTGCACATTTAAGCTAGTAAAAAGCAAGCTTTTGCCTCACTTTGATCCATTGCACTGGTAACAATATCAGATCCTGCACTTCTGTTGCCCAAACATCGCCAAATTTTTCCTAGTCAGTGAGCTGGTTATCCAGTTCAGGCTCTGCTTACCAGTGTGCTGCTCCCCAATGAAGCCCAATTCTGTCTTTGCCTGTGGGCCCAAACTTTCATCTTTTGGAAATCACTCATTTAGAAGCAAACCATTTGCACCACAACAGTGACACCGCTCACAGCAGCACTACAGAGTGCACTAATGTAAGGAAAAAACAGATAGTGAAGATGCAAAGACACTGCTTGTTTTTAAGTGGAATATAAGAGGTAGGTCAGCGGTATCACAGAAGGTACCTTTGATCCACATCTTGAGCAGCAGTAAATAAAAAGAAAAGCAAAACAAACCAGATGTATGAGGCAGTTAAAGATAAGGACCTGTGCTAACTTCATAAAAATGCAACAGTTGTGATGCTAGTTCATATAATAGCTCATTGTGGTAATTTTTATGAATGGCCACAGCTAAATACATATGTGACTTCAAATTTCCTTGCTTTGTGTTATATAATGAAACATTCTTTCCACACGTTCATGGATTTATTTTTTCCTGCACTAGTCCTCAGCGAATTTCCAATTCAAGACATCTTTAATGAAACTCTGGATATGGTGACTCGTTGTTACACATTTTGATTTTTTCCTTCAGTTCAATTTAGAGTCTTCATGATAGCATTTTTCAGTGCAGTGTTTAATTTTTTTTCAAGCTTGTTTGTTGAGCTTTTGCTGCATTGTAATGCCCAAAAGTAATACAGGTTGATAATTTAAAGTACTTTTTATGTATTGCACCTTCACAATATTTTTTTCCCCTGCTCTTTCCACAGGACGTTACCCCAAACTAGTGTTTCACTTTGAACTCAAGAGAAACATCTTGTATTTCATACTGGAGACATATGTGCCATCAATCCTACTGGTTGTGCTCTCCTGGGTATCGTTTTGGATAAGCCAGTCATCCGTTCCAGCCAGAATCTGCATAGGTGAGACGCCGATAAAACAAACCAAACCAAACCAAGAGTTGGATCATTAAGGTGCTTTCTTTATTGCATGTACATGGCATCTATTTCCAAAAGTTGCGAACACTTCTGATTTTTATGGAATTGCTTTTCTGGTTTGCCATCTGCAGTACATCGTGCAGATTCCCCGTAAAGCCTTGCTATTCTTTAACTAAGAAAACATCTTTGGGAGCTACAGGAGAGTTGGAGGCAGGGCAGGCTGCTGAAAGCAAAGGAAGAAACTCAGTCATTTTGAAAATAATTTCAGCATATTCAAAACCATGGCATGCACAGACAAAATTGTGAGGCTTTTGTGAGGTCTGATGATACATACTAATTAACACATGAATAATAAGAGAATTATAAGAGATTAAATATAATTAATTTCAAATAAAGGGTATTCTGAAAGGGAAAGAATTCAAATCAGTTCTGATCAGAGTGCAGGTGGGGTGGGAAAACCACTCCTACACAATAGGGAAGAGAGAAAGATTTCACATCAAATGGGGACAGAGAGCAACTGCACTGAGCAAGATGGTATCTGAATGTTTTGAAAGGGAGCATTTGCATAGTATTGTATATATTGTATAGTAATGTCTTAATCGTAAATACACATTCTACGACACCAAAATCTCTCTCATTTTAGCTTCCAGTCTTTACAAACATTTTTCATGAGTGTTTTTAAGCATTTAACTTCAGAATCACAAGTTCATTTGAAAGTCTTCTCTCCGAAACACGCCACATGAAATGCTGTGGCACACTAGGAGTTCTCACAGAGCCAGGAAAAATTGTCTTGTAGCAGGGCCCTTGCAGTAGCAGCTCTCATCGCTATCTGTTTTATCAGAACACAGATTTTTTTTTTTGCATTTCACAGGTGTTACCACAGTCCTTACTATGACAACACTGATGATGGGAGCCAGGACTTCACTCCCAAATGCTAATTGCTTTATAAAGGCAATTGATGTGTACCTCGGTATCTGCTTCAGTTTCATCTTTGGAGCTCTGTTAGAGTACGCTGTGGCTCATTTCTGCACTCTGCATCGACTCAGTTCAAAGGAACTTCCACAGGTATTTTAATTCTTTGATTATTGTCCTCCAAAACAGACTTCAATTATACCTGCTAGAGAATTAATTATCTTAGCACTAATGGTAAATGTATTTAAGGAAGTTTCTATTTTAGAGTAAGGACAGTGAAAACAGAATAACCTTGAGAAAAAGAAAGATTATTTGTATACCTGGAACTTTTTGGAAGAGATCAAACTGAAACACCTTTCCGTAATTATTCTCTCTTTTGGCATGGACTTTATGGCCATTTATCAAACAACATGCTAGACGTATCACAAAAATCATAGGCACTTGTCTCCCCAGCAATGGCAATCACTTACTTGCAGTTCAAAAATTTGACTGAGCTTGTTGACTTGATCTTACTGCAATAGAGAAAAAAAAAAAAGAAAAAAGAAAAAAGAAGATTTTATCACATTCTGTTTCTGAAACCTTCTGCACATGCATGGTACTTGAGTCAGTTTACTTGCAGGCAGCTTCACGTATTAGGTGTATCAGATCCCTATAGTCTTCCACTTACACCTTCTCTTTCAACAGCTGCAGCTGAAGCTCAGACTGGGATTCACTTTCTGTTCTGTATCATTATTATAGCAGCACTTTTTGCTGCTCTAATGAGCGTCTCAGAACTCTGAAATACTATGAAATATACTTGAAATGAAAAGGGATCACTTCAACATAGGCATTTTTGAGTCTGGTGGTTTTCATCTTGCTGAAATAATTAGGACAGGTTCATGAAGAAGTTTTGTCACATCTTCCACCTCCAGTGTTTAGCGCTGCTTTCATAAGCAGTGAGAAAGAAATCACAAGGAAGTTGGAAGCTGATTGTCTTGCAGCTTTTAATTATGGAACTGAATCTAATATGCATGATAGAAAAGAAAATTTTAAGCAGCTTATAAAATTTCTGGATGAATAGAAAAGTAAAACATGGAAAGTGAGAATAATGGGAAAAAAAAGGCAGGAAGAAGTTTGGTTGAGTGCTGTAGGAATAAACTGCCAGAAAAAAAGATTATTAACTATTTAAGATAAACTAGAACAGAGCATCACAAATGCTTAAGCAAAGCTCCTTGGTAGGCTCAAGAAACAGGATATTGAGTTTGAATTCAATTGGAGAAGCTTAAAAACAATGAAGATCAGCCAAAATGTTTTGTGGTGGTTTTTTTGTTTGGTGTTTTGTTTTTTTTTGGTTTTTTTTGGTTTTTTTTACTGCTTAGATAGTACAACAGTTAATAGGGGATTTTGGCTGTTTGCATGAGAGGGGTTCTGTACATACACAGGACTGTGTTCAAAGGTGTCATTTGATGATCTAGATGTGTGGAGAACGGCTGAAAAATGGACACAAAGCTGAGCCACCCCATGGGTTTTAAAAGACAACATCTAAGGGGGAATGTCTGCAAATGGGCAAACACTCGTTTCGAATGAGGATTTGAGTGGAAAGCCTGAAAGTAATTTTTCTTGGCAAGGTAGCATCAGTGACAATTCCCTCTGAGCATATCCATCTTGTGAAGTAAGTGGTTGTCATTTTGCTCATAGAGCAGAAAAAAAAAACCCCACAGCTTACTGTACGTTTGGGTAAAAAAATCAAGTGTTTCAGTGCCTGGATGATTCAGCATCTTTGGATCTTGAAGGGCACTTACGACTGCCCTTGCCTTCACCTCCCTGCGTCAGATTCCCTTTCAGCTGGGACACATGCACCAGTGCTTGCAGATGGGGCAGACGTGGGAACTCAAGGACTTGAAAGATGTGGGGTAAGTGGAGGAACAGCCCTAAAAAGACCTAAAATGAGGAAGGAAGAAAGACTTAAGTCACAGTTTTGTGGTGGTCGTAGTGAGTGAAAGGGATGATCTGCCACTTGAGGCACGTTCCTGCCTTTTGCTGCGCGTCAGGAGTGAGCAACCCAGTCCAGCTCACTTCTTGCCCACACAAACATATAAGGGAAGGGGGCAGTTGGTTGGTCCTAGATCAACTCAAGACTCTGTAGAATAAGGAAAGTGCCTGTCATGTCCTTTTCCTACTGTAGCCAAGGACAAGCACCGCTTACTGAGCAGGGTGCCATGGAGAGCACACCTGACTTGTATTTCTCATTTCTCACTGAAAAAACAAAACATTGCAAGGACAGAAGTAGCAGCTGAAGTCTCATGTCACTGTCTAGCAGGTACTTAACAAATTTCTGTGCGAGTATCGTCACTATAAATGTTTTCTCCTCATTATCATATTCTCTTGTGGACACAGGTTAATTAGAAATCTCACTTTCCAGTTTGTTATCCCCATATGAGAGCTGACACAAAATTTGCACTCAGAATTATGTAAATAAATGTAGGAGGTGAATTGAAAATGTAACCCTCTGCCTTGTATAAGAATTAGTTGTACTGGCTTGCTTTCTGCTTTGCTCTTTAAAGCAGCTGGGCACTGACATATCATGTTCTTTTGAAGCCTTTGGGATCTCCAGTTTAGAATATAAACTGGTGAAAGAGCTCCTCATATCCACACTCTTGTGGTGTCTCGCGTCACATGAACCAGGACCCACGGAGACAGCTTCAAAGCTAACGGCAAAAGCAGAAGAACCACCTGCTGCAAGGAAGGTCAGGCAAAATGGGCCATTCACGTCAAGATTCACTGACTACCTAAATAGAGAGGTTTCCTCTCCAAAATCTTGAGTTTCTTCTCTTTTATACAAAGGTGTGAATTATGCTCTCCTATAAAACAGAGAAATTCTCCTCGGCCTTCATCTGTCTTTCACCTAAACCGCTCCCTTTTGGTCAGAAAGGAGGAAAGTTTGAAAACTGAAAATAAGGTTACAAGGGGAGTGTTCAGTCTCCGTGGCATCTCTGGGCAAGCATCGTGCCATCTTTCTGAACACTGCATAAGCTCCAGGTGTGCAACACTCTAGGTTGAAATATTTTTCATCTTGAGCATCTTTATTATTCGATGGAAGTGACAACTTTCCTCAATTGTGTTGGCTGTCGGATGTCAGCAAACACTTCAGTTAGTATAAACAGCGGCCACAGTGGCAGGTGCCATTACAGTGCTTTTCAGGTGACATTCAGTACCTTTCCTGGCTGCTATTGATTTTGTATCCAGAGCCCTTAGTGCCAGCTGCAATTTTCTCATTGACAGCTGGAATCCAGAGAAAATACAGTGTGACATTTAAAACTAAAGCCACAGTTGAAAACTTGCAACGCAATTTTTTTAATATAATGTAAACCGGCTTAATCTTTCATCACGTTCAGTTCTCCATAGCGAGTTGGAAAAGCCCCTTGACAGTCCCAGTTTATAAGACTGTAGTTTTTTAGAAAGTAGGAGTTGTGCTTCTCCTCTAGGCTGGCTTTCTCCTTTTCAAACAGTGTGATACGGCTCTTCTGCTGTAAGCTCCTCTCTGTTCTGCGAGAGAATAAAGTACATATGCACCACGTACGGTATTTTCTGCTTAAGTAATAACTGCCTCTTGGGAAGTAGAAAGGAGTTAAGAACAGCCTAATAAAGCATCAGCCTCCTGCGAATTGTTCACATACGGTTCCGTGAAAAGAAAAACGGCACGTACGCAATGTCCTTTCATGCTCTGCAGTAAAACTAATTCTGTACAACTTTTAGCCCACCCTACCTGAGAGACAAATAGACTCTTACACTGAATAATGCCCCAAATCGTGCCAGTTTTGAAGGATAGATGTTGTTTTTCTCTCTCTTTTTTTTTTTTTTTCCTTTTCCCCTTTCTAAAAAATGAGCAGTGGAAAAAAAAGTCAGGGCTCTTCTGACAGGTTTCTTTATTTTATTAACTTTTGAAGCGCCGAGTGCATTCATTAAGCTGCCACTCCGGTGCCTTGTTCCAAGTGCCAGGCGCTGCTGACAAAGGCTCCTCTGCCATCCCCGGTGCTCCCCTCAGCTGGCTGAACTTTTTGAAGCAGAAGAGCCAAGGTATTTATAACAGAGTTAGGCCCCCAAGTAAAACTCCAGGTTTGAGGTTTAGTACTACCCGGGGGGATTGTCTAAGGTTCAGGCTGGAATTTTTACGGATTGATCCTCTTAATGCTTCATAGGCAGATTTTTATCCTGGCCTTTGGTTTCAAAATTCTCACATAGCTGCGGGGGGCTCGGTGGAGGATGAGCGAGGTTTTGTAGTCAGTGTATTTTTAGGATGACACGTTGTGCTGAGCTACGTTTACCTCTCTCAAATAAAATATACTGGAATTTTTTTGGCAAATTGAAAATGAAAAGCAGTAATAATCCCTTTTTCTGGCTCCATCTGTTCTGCTTCACTGATTCACAGCAGTCTGAGGACATTGTCCAGACTCCACTTTAATTTTCAAGGACATTACTAATTTTAGAGGAAGAAAGGCTCAAGAACCGTGCTGTCTACAAGTACCCTGGGCAGAAGAGCAATTCTGCACCGGCATGGAAATCACTCAGGTGGCTTAATGAGCATTCTTTGACTTTAATAGCTGGGAGATTCCTAAATGAGCTTTTTGTGAGGCTGTACATCTTAACTTTTCTAAAGTTTGTCCTTGTCTAATCTATTTCTTCTCATGATGCAAATGGAAAAAGAAAATTCGTCAGAGGAAAAAGATTCTGCATTCTACATTTCACAAATAAATTTTTAGCCTTCTCTTGCTTGTATGCCACTCGCTGAGTTGGCAGGTAATAAAATCATCAAAATTGTATGTACACCTGCCTGAATTAAAATGACCCCTCCTCCAACTGTACAAATTTAGGTTTAGTTTAGATAGGAAGTTGGAGCCAGTCTTTGTAGCTTGGATCTGCTGGTATCTCTGCAATACCCCAGACCAAACTAAATACCCTAGAACATTCAAGAAAGTTTGTGTTTAGAGCTGAAGCTGCAGCTGATGTCTAATCCTGAGTCCTCTGAGTCGGTAACAGAAAACCCACTGACTTCAAAGGGTGAAGATTTAATACATGAACTTCATGGCTCCGAGCCATTTCTAATCAAAGAAAGAAAACCCACCAGAAGGCTTACACACCATTCTCCAAAGAGCTGTCTTGATGCGGTGAAGCACATAAAAATGTGTTTAACCTTAGCATAACTTTGAACTTAAAGCATGGGTTTCAGGACTTGAAAGAAAGTAGTATGAGCTATTTAGTGTTGAATTACTTGTGGGGCTTGTCCCTCTTTATGATCCTCTTTTATTGTGTGCTTTTTTTTGCCTTTTTTTTTTTTTTTTAAAGTAATTTGATTTTCATCACAAAGCACTGGAAAAAGAGTAGCCGGCTGCACAAGGAAAGTATCTTGTATTCTGGGGTGCTTGATTTGGGGTGCAACCAGCTTGACTAGCTGGTCTGGCAGCCCCCCCACCTTCTCCGTCTCCAGACTGGGGCTTTGCTTTACCCATTTTGTAAACCATTTACCCATACCCATTTACTGATTCTGTTTGCAAGGGCTTGTAGCGATAGGACGAGGGGTAATGGCTTTAAACTAGAGCAGGGTAGGTTTAGATTAGACATTAGGATGAAGTTCTTTACAATGAGGGTGGTGAGACACTGGAACAGGTTGCCCAGAGAGGTGGTGGAGGCCCCATCCCTGGAGACATTCAAGGCCAGGCTTGATGAGGCTCTGAGCAATCTGATCTCGTTGGAAGAAGTCCCTGCTTACTGCAGGGGGCTTGGACTAGGTGATCTTTAGAGGTCCCTTCCAACCCAACAGATTCTGTGATCTTCTAGACACTGACCTTTGCCAGGATTTTCCCTGAGCAGAAGACAACTTATTGTTGTGCATTTCATGGATGGATTTGCTGCTGTCGTAAGTAGATCTTAGTGGGCCATATTTGAACGAATCCAGCTTTGCTCAACAGTCCTGTGAAAGCTTTTGCAGTAAGATGGTGTTTAAGTCAGTGTTTTCCCTGTAAACTGAGGCTTTGACAGCTTAAAGGAGCTGACTGGTGTGTGTAGGTGCTCGCCCTTGAAATCAAGGAGTGAGCTACAGGAGGAGTTTGTAAGAAAAATCCTATTATTTGCTGTAGCTCTAAAGTAAATAGGTGATGAAAAACGCACTTAAGTACCTGCTGTTTTGTTTCCTGTCAGGATGAGGATGAAGCAGCTGAAGAAGAGAGGAATGGAGTCCTGGCAGCAGTCGCTAACAGTTGCAGTGCCCCTGACAGTATGAACAAGACTGATTCAAACAAGAGCAGCAAAACCAGCATCGACGGAAAAAAGGAGAAAAGTAAACACAGTGGGTGTAGTTCACCAATGTCGGTAATGAAAAGACTTTTCTGTATCTTTGATTGCTTCCATGTTAAAAATCCTTACCACATAGACAACTATGCCAGATTTTCTTTCCCGTTATCATTCATCATAATTAATGTATTTTATTGGGTATATTATTTGTATTTCTAAATGTTTTAATGTGTAAAATTGGTTTAAAGTTTAGAAAGTGGACTTGGGAGAGGAAGCTGCAGAAGAATGAAGAAGTTGCATTTGGATAAAGGGATATGAAAGGACATGCCATCTTTTCAAGCATTTCTACAAAGTTTCTTGTTAACTCACTTTTCCACTGTTAAATGACTGTCATCCAAAACTGATTTTCCTATTAGCATGCATGTCCCATATTAAACTATTTATCAAAGGCCAGTAAGTCCTTTTAAAATATTTTAATGGTCAACTTTGTAAAAGAAGAGTTATAGTAAACTTGTTTCTGAACCGCACTGAATACATTTAAAAATAAAAACAATTAAGTGTTGTTTTCCTGCTATGTTTTCAGTATTCAGTTCCTTCTAGCTTTGTCAATAATGCATAAATTTTCCAGATTATGTAAGAAAATGTATAATTGCAGATCACGGTGTTTTTGCTTCATAGCAAGAAACAGCTTTGAAGGCATGGGATACCAACACAAACCAAACAATATATTCATCTTTGTAAGGTCACAAATATGTATCGAGACTCTTCCCTACATCTTTAGACAGAAGTCCCATAGGCATCAATGGCTTTTCTGAATAAATGCAGGTCAGAATATAGAAATGAACTGGAGGCACAAGGTTTAGATCCAGAGAGATGTTTTTCCCAAGTGAGGACAGACTTAGGTGTTCGCCAGTTCTTAATGGGATGTGGCCATATATCCTGACATTTATTCTCCATATGCTGCTCAGTCACAACTGCCTGGGTAGCTATTATGCAGAGGAAAAAATTGATATGCTTAATTTTCAGCTAAGCAAATTCCTTGAGTCACTTGCCATTAAAAATTTCACGTAAAGATGAAAAAGTTTGCTTCTTGAATTGAAAAGAAAACCCTGGGTATGCAATAAGTCTTAAAGAAAAAAGGGAAAGTTTTACACAGATGAAACTATGACCCACGTGAGAGAATGGTTACACTTGATGAAAAGCCAGAACAGTATTTCTGAGTGGGTACTGCACTGACAGATATTACAAAAGTTACTGGTATGGCAACCTGTTCCCAGTATTGCAGTCTGGAACTTTAGTTAGTTGCATATATATGTATAAAAGTGTGTATGTGCTTTTTATAGACTGTGCACATTGACAGTTATGGTGATCTGACATACAGCACACACAGAAATGCATTAAAAAGCCCCCCTAACATTGAGACTCTGATACACCTTTGTATCAATGTTCTGCCTGCGAAGGACACCATTACATGAGAAGAAGGAAAGTGCAAAATACCAGCGTGGGTTAGATTTGCCCCTGCTCACATCTAAATCCATAAAAATCATTGTATACTGGTAAACAAGTATTAGGTCAATAAATCCCCTCAGTATTTTTATTTTCTAAACGGGTTGTGTACTGAAAGCTTGTTTCTCTACTGTTATCACTAATGCCTTTTGCAAGGCTTATTGAGGCAATGTGACTTCAAGAACAGCCTAGTGGCTTTTGGTACCTTGTGGCTCTTCTGGCATTCGTATAAAATCAAATGCATTCAAGAAATCAAACCAAGGCTGCTTGTATTAAGGACAAGCCAAAAAAAAAATTATATTTTTTATTTAACGTTCTGTTGTTGCAGATTTGACCTTAAACCCTTTATTCAGGAACAGATTCTATGAGATTTTTTATTGGAAATGAGGTGTGGGACTGGACTCTGAGATGTCTTTCCTGTTCTTACTCCCATAAAATTCACAGAAGGCATATGGTAAAGCTCTGTACTTAGTTTCTTAAATTTGAAGTTTATGTTAATTTTGAATCTTTTCAAATAGTTATCCACACGTTGCAAGTTACCTGTTGTGTTAGCACTAAATTTTGGATTTATATTTACTACAAGCATGACGTAAGCATTTAGAGTTTTGTAGCTTCCAGTTAACTTGGAGATAATTCACCTTATTCTTTTAGAAAGCTGTTGAAGGTCTGGACAACTTTATTTACATTGCATTAACTGATAACAGGGTCTGTTTTCCCACTGATGTGCTAATTGTAAGCAGAGTTCGACACTGAAGTCCCCCATGTTTTCTTGAAGGAATAGACTGCACAGCCAGATTATTTATTATTCTGCTTTGCATAATTCTGCATTAATTACTAATTTGAAAAACAAAACTTGGCTTGACATGAATTTGTGTAAGTAAAAGATGTTCCCTCGAGGGTACAGGGGAAGAGATTTTCAGTGCAGTGTATGAAGAATGACGAACAGCGTCTAAATTATCCCATTCAAACATACAAAACTGCCCCCAGAAACTATCAAATTCCTTGGAGTTAGCTGGAAAGGTTCTTCGAAGTAAGTGGCATTCATGAACAGTGCGTTGAAGGCTAAAACTCAGAGGCAAATCAGAGAAGGAGAAATCTCTTTCAGAGCTAAGAACAGGGGCTAAAGTTGAGGCTGAGGCTGTGTCGTAATAATTCGCAACGGGCTGTCAAAACTGTCCTCGGCGATGAAAATGGCTTTTTCATACCTAATGAAAAGGAAAGGGGAAAGACTTCGGACTTACTGCAGTCATTTTCTTGTTGATAGTTGTCTGTCTTTTGCTTACTTCGATTTGAACGTTTTCTAATCAGAGACCTTCTCAGACTCATAATTCAGAAACATCCTGTCGTATTTTGAGGCCACTGGAGGCAGATCTATAACTGGAGACACGAGGCAAGCGAAGGGGGTGGCGGCACGAACTGATGATGCACCTTCATGTAATTTACTTTGCTGTTAGCAGGAGGTGCGCTACTTTAGATGTATCTGAAGGCAGCAGCCAGCCCAAGGCGTACATTTCCTTCCTCTGGGGAATACCTGCAAGCCTGGTCTTTTGGTTTAGCAGCCATCTCACAGCTGCCTAAGCGTTATGCAGACTAGAAAAATGTCTCTGACTTTAATAAGCTCTTTGGTATTATTTTCTTTCTTAATGGAAAAGTAAATCTATTATGAAAATAAAATCCTTTGCTGAGCTATTTCCTAAAATACAACAATTAAAAATTTGGGAGATTGTAGACATTTGAAGGCATTAATCTTTGCTACCTTTCCACTTCAGCAACTATCTGGTGCGTTTCTCTGATTCAGCTACGTCGTATGTAAGTATCTCATGCAGCCTGCTTACTGGGATGCTAGTTGGGATGTTCTGAGAGTATTTGAAGTATTCCTCCTAAATCAAAAGGGAAATACTAAGAAAGATAACACTTTAGAACAGGCATTCATTAGCTCTTTCATAAACTGAGAAGGCATTTTCAATGAATATCAGAAAATTTATTTTAAAACATAAACAAGTAAATACCCCATCTGAATACTCCAGTCAACGCATATGGCAAGCATAAGATAAGGGCATCCATCTGTTGATCGGAGCAATCATTTTCCGCATAGTGGCCTTCTTTATTAACAGTGCAGCAGTAACCTAAATAGCTCTGTTTCCTTCCTCGCATGTCTCTTCGTTGTTTGTGCTAATTATTTTAAGAGAACCATTATGGTTTTTGGCATGGGCAAATTTATTTAAAAAATGATGCCCCACATTTTCACCCTGTAATTCAAAAAGAAATTACAAAAAACGATTAGAGAGTAAAGAAAAACTACGTAACAGCAAAGAACAGAAAGATGTAAGCCTCCTGCTTTCTGCTGACAGCTCTTGGCAGTGGCGTGGTGCAGCAGAGCGCCTAAAACACCCCTACGAGTGCAATCTGAAGAGGCTACTGGAGAACTGGAGCTGCTGGTACAATTCACTCCGTGCAGCAGTAGATGGAGCTAATTAACTACTCTTCATGACTGAATGAGCAAATGTAAATGGCAAATGCTAGTTAAGGAGGGAGTCTAGGGAAAAGCTATTACAAGCTGACATGTGTACTATGGTAACTAGGTCATGTTTGTAGTGACAGATTAATTAAGATCAGACAAAACAGCACTGTCAGGTGGACTGCTGAGCACTTCTGTGTTTCACACTAAAGTTCACGCTTCTCAAGCCCAGATTGTTGTTTCAATCATTTTAGCCATCTGAATTGTTAACGTATTCTTCCAGTCGGCGAAGTAACATCATGACCACAATACCTTGTATTTTAAGCCTGAATTTTCTATCCTTATGTCCAGGCTTTCTCCTGCAGGTTATAATGTTTCAAATCAAAGTAGTATAGTATCTCAATATTTCAAGGCAGGCAGAATAGTGGCTGTAACAACAGTTTTCCTGTAAATATTTATGAATCATAGAATCATAGAATGGTTTGGGTTGGAAGGGACCTTAAAGATCATCTAGTTCCAATCCTAAAAAAATGTTCCCAGGTAATTCACTGGCACGCTGCTAACAGTTTACGCAAGGATCAAATTGATTTTAAAGCCAGTTCAGATGTTTTGGAAAAGTTTCGCTTGCAGGTAGGATTTCTTGAAATGGTGGGAAACTGAGGTGTGTGAGTCTTCTGGGCTGATTAAACAGGTTGCTGCAAGAACAAGGTATCTCAACCCGAGAGCTGAAGACTGGAGTGGATTCTGCGCACTGTAGAGAAGTGGGTGCTTGAGAGCGCTTAAAGCAGATAAGCTGGACATGATTTGACATGTAATGGATTTGCCATTTATTGTTACATGACTTTATAATTAAAACCAGGGGTCCACTTTAATAACATTGCCAAATCCAGCTTTTCATCAGTTTCCATCTGGAGACATCTTTCTTCCCCTGTCCCATCTGACAGTCAAATTTTCCATCCCCAGAAAGAGAAGGACAAGGGGACATATGGGGGCATTTCAGTCTCTTGATGTGAGTTTACTCATATAATTTGGGTTCTGGGTTTCTTTCCAAACGGGAATGGACACTATTTTCCCATTCCAGATCAAACACAGACAAAACTTCAGAAGACAAAAAATCCCCGTAAGATTTTAGCACCATCACATGTGCACACAAACTATAACCTGACTCATTTTCAAACTCTGTTCTGAATTTAAATCTAATCCAGATTTAACCACTGGATAACTTCATCTGTGTTAATGCACGAACAGCTGCACCACTGTTGCTTCCTTTGCTATAGCAGGTAACTTTTGGAACCTAGACAGTAAAAAGATTTGATACCAGGGTTACTTGATTTCTCCAAAAGGAGAGGAATGTTATTTTTCTGCTTTAAAGGCAGGTCAGGAATGGATCCAGAATAGCAGCTCTCACAGCACCGGCTCTATCTGGGGCTTGGCTTCTTTGGAAGCAGAACAAGCCGGCAAAGTTAGAAAAAAAATAACGTGAGAGTATAAAATGGATTTCAAACCTGAATTACATATTGACTTTCTCAGCTTGTGTGCCCCTGGCCCACATGCTGATGTTAATTATGTTGCTACAAACAACATCCATTGCATGTCAAAAACAGCAACAAACTTGTGAGATTTGCCAGTGTGGGGAAAGCTAGCATTGCATTCACTGATATATCCTTGAAAGATGCAGAAAAAGGGATTGTCTCCTCCTTTCTATGTCCCAGTTTCTTTAGGAGCCAGTTCTTGGTTTATCAAGCATCTGCTTTGAGTGAGTGCCATGACAAGGTGAACAAGTGTCACGTAACACTGCGTTAGTCTCTTTTAATGCTTCTAAGCATTTAAATGCCAGTCCATTGGACTCTCATGCTGAGCTATGTTGTGCATGTAGCTAATTCAGTCCTAATCAAAGCGCTTTCTATTCACAGCAATATGGTTTTGATGGTATCTAATGAATATATCTGTCCTTTTCTGTGGTATTTTCCGTCCCTGTGAAGACAATAAGACCTATAGGAACAGCTTCTATCCTGCACTATCAGTCTATGAATTGGTTACAGGGATCTGGTCCAATCCTTGCTGTAGTTTTATAAGGCTTACCTTGACAACCCTTCCATGCATTTCTGAGAACACAAGAGCTGACATTTGACCTCTCAAAATGGCAGAATCTTCAAAATAATAATATAGCAGATTAAGGTCTGAGGAAATTTTGTAAGCAGCTAAATATAGATTGAACATTGTTCTCAGCTTCTTTCCCAGAAAGATGAATAAGAGATTGAGCATCATTTTATCACCTTTCACCATCACTCTTTATCTCTTTGTATAAGTGTTGTGCTCAAGTATCATACCTCGTACATTCTGAGGTTCTTTCATAATGAACGATTCAGAGATCCTTATCACACAAACTAAAGTATGATGTGCAAATATCTAAAGATTTTGAAGTCTCAGGCTTCCTATGCCCCAGGATAATTTTAACTCTACTGAACAACCTTTTCATGCACTGCTGGTCCACATTTTGTGAAGCCTGATAATATGAACTGATAACTCTGGAGATTTCCATACATTACTGTAGCACATCCCATATGGATGACAGCTACGTGGCTGACCCTGCACCACTTCCAACCACATACGTTCACAGATGCTACGGTCTTATTTCACATGGAACAAATGACCAGACTCAAAACTCCAAACCTTTGTTCTATGACTGTCCTTTCCAGCACATTCCAGCTGCTGGGTAAATCCTTGCTAAAGTTTTGGAAGATGAGGTGATACTGCAGCTGTAATGGTAAAGATTTTTTGCAGTTGATCAGTCCCACTATGCACCTCCAACCAGAAATACTGTAAGATCCCGAAAGGAAGAAGACCCAATTCCTTTATTTCTACCATAATATCCTAAAATCCTAATTTCTAATTTACCATTTCTGGGCCAGTAATTTCAAAGCTGCATTTGCCTTGGGTTGCCACACATTGCCTTAAAAGTCTTTGGACAGTATCTACACCTTCGTTTCTGTAACCCAACTGTAGGTTACCTTTTCTGAAGCAAATGCACATAATGGCCTGAGCTGGATTTCTCTCGTGTCAGATGACTTGAATTACCATGCAGCTCTTTACTAGCAGAATCAAAAACTGTTTCTGTATCTTTTGCATCTCTGCATATGCCTGTATTCTAGCTCTAGCATTGCCCTTCCCAGAAGGCTCTACATTGTTCTTTGATAATGTCAGGTCTCCAGATGCACTGCCATGCTGTACTAAAGATGACAGAGGGACAAGCCAAAATCATCAATTTTAATGATATTTCAGCACCATCCTGGTCCTGTGTCATTCCTGTGAACACTGCAGCCATCAATCTATGTTTGTCTAAAATGGTCCATGCCAGAAACTTAAATGTAGAGAGGGCTGAAGAGGCTAATTTATTATATTTTGACAAGGACAAGCCTCATCTGGCAATCCAGTGTGGCTGAGTGCATCTGGTGAATAGTGCATCCACTTTCTCAGATCCAAATTGCTCTGTTAGTTTTCATGACCCTCTTATCTCTGTGCTGTCTCTATCCACCCTGGTTTCCTTATCACATAATAGGATTGTGCCCATTTCTTCCAATTTAATTTCTGTTGGCTTTCAATGTGCGCTACGCTGAGAATGCATGCTGGTACGTAAGCCTCTCTCGCTGAGAGGTGGGACCATTCACCCTAAAGTGTCCTACCTCATCTGCAGTGTGGGAGACTGTTGGCCACGGCTGCTGGCTCCTCTTGTCTCTTTGGGTTTCACTTCTGATTTGAATCACTACCTACACCAAGGAGAATCTCTACCCACACCTCCACCTATCAAGGGCTCTCGAACGAAAAGCTTCAGAGACTTACATAGATGGGGTGAAGCATGTATTAGGTTAGATGTGTCAATGTATCTGCCCGTTAGTCCATGCTACCTAGTTTTTTCAACCCATTGTTGTATTTTTACCAAATATGATAAAGGAATAGAAATCTCAGAGATAGGATGGTCCCACAATCTTTACAAAAATAGAGTCCAGGTCAGAGAGACATCTGACTGCTACCCTCTGAGAAAAACACTACAGTGTGAGCTCGAGTCTTTTTAAATCCCAGAGAATATACCCTGAAGAGAGCACATCTAAGTGCCACAAATGCAGAACAAGCTTCAGTCACAATTTACGTCTTCCAGACATGAGAGTCAATCAACACTGAAACACAAATCTGGAGAAAATCAGGCTTCATTAGCTCTAATATTCATGAGCCACTTCACTTCTCTGGTCCTCAGAGACTGAAAGCGAGGTAGAAGGGCAGAGGCACTGTTCTCTCTGCTTTTTTCCTGAATTACAGTAGGAGTTAGAATTTATGTTTTCAGCTTGGCCTGTGTGAGAACACTCTACAAATGATGCTGCTATAGCTATAGAAAAAATATTTATGTCCCTAATCGTCCTTTTGCTCTCATTGTCCCCCCACCCTTTCCTCCTTCTTTCATCTTTGTAAATAGGCTCTTTTAGTATTAAACTAGCCTTTTTTTTTGTCTGGATTTAAATCTGTCTCTTGGTGACATGAGCTAAATAAAAAAATCAGCCTGCCTCCTTCACCTCTGGCCCTGCATGGCCTCATGGAAATCAAACTGAAACCTACAAGGGGAAAGAGTCAGTGGAAGAAGCGTCTTCACCTTTGTAAAAGAGAACAATTAAAGTAAAAATGTTGGCATGTAACTGAAACAAATTTATTGTATTCATCTCCTGAACAGATGATGTATTTGTAATCCTGACTAAAGAGCAGGTCACTGGAATTTTACAACATAGACATAAGATATTTTATCCACAGCCTGAAAAACAAAACAACGATCAGAAGAGGGTGCTCTCAGCTCATGATGCTTAGGTTTTGTTTTGAACATTTTGGTGGGGCTGCAGAATCTTTTTTCTTTGTTGGGATTCATAAAATGTCTTTCTGTAAAATATCTTCTGGGTTTTTTCACTAAATAGGTTGCATCTTCATACCGCACTGTGTGTAAAATACAGGGTCACGTTTTTGATTCTAGACTTCTCTATATGCTTTAGAAGGCTTTTTGTAATATTAACACAAGTCATTTCACAATGAACTTGCTCTGTTTGGACTCACACTATTTTCTGTGTTATGTTTACGTTCTCATGCAGTCACACTCTGGTGACATTAATATTTACAGGAACTGAATTCCTAGCACCCGTGACTGAGTGCTATGGAAAACTTTAAAAATTGCAAGAGCAGCAATTCATTCCAATAACACTTGCATTTTTTATCCAGACATGCAAAAGAAAGAAAAACATATAACTTCAGTGATCAATTTCCAATTATTGAAATATCACACATACCTAAGTATTCACAAACAATTGATTAATTGATCTTTAGAGAGGAATTTAATGAAAATTCAGTGCTGCCAATAATGAGAAATTTCAGCACAGACTTCACTTCAGGGAGCGCAGTACATCAGAAAATACCTGACATTTGTTAAGTTTTATTAAAGCAGTGTTGATGTCATGGATAAAAATAAGCCTTTTAAAAGTTAGTTGATGATATATGTGCGCAGTTTCTTCATTTTTTGGAGGGACAGTCTTTTAAGGTGATGAAATTTTGCTGTCCACACAGCATTAGAACACAGGAATAAGTCATGGTTAAAATCCTAGACATTTGCAGGCTCGGTTTTCTTGTCCGAAGTGGTGTAGCAGAGGGTAAATTCAGGTAGAAGGAAGGCACCATGTCTTAGTTGGTGCAATGCAGCATTTAGCTCTGGCCCAGCCTGCTCATGGATGAGACTTGCCTAACTCTGCCTCCCCACTATTTCACTTTTTCTAGCAATACTTTCGCTTGTATAAAGTATCATGTAGCCATCTTTTACAGGCACATATAAAAATTGCCTGGAGGGGGAGGCTCATGCTTCTTGTATACGACAGCAGTGATTGAAATGGATTTTAAAAGGATTCTCACTTTCTGTGCATGTGTCTATATATCTCTATATGTCTATACATATATACCTACAAATGTTTCTTTGAAAAGCTTGATTTTACAGGTTGGTTTATTCTGCACTTAAGAGACTGTTTTTCGATTATGTGCATCAATGGTCAGGTCAAAAATCAAACCAAGTAATAAACAGAGCTCCTGCAGGTCCATGTGCAGAGAGGAGCTACTCAACAGAGCGGCCTTTTGGGAAAGAATTAAGAAAGCAAGCAGAAGAAAATATAGAGTCCTTGCCTCACTGAGTCTGTTCACATTTCTGGGAAAATGGCTGATGTTTGCCAGGACTCTGATTATGGAAAACCTGTCTTCCACCATTTTACATGTAGGTTTATGCTTTCATTGTTTTTCAGAAGAAAGGGAAGAAATGAAAATGAGAAAACACAAAACAAGATCAGCTTTCTTATGAAATGTTTATCTGAAGGCATCATATTACAAGGAGATAACCTGTCACTGCTATTCTAACTATTTCCATCCAAGTTCTTGCTGTTCCTGCACTTCTCAACATGACAGGTTAAAAATGAAGGATCCGTGTAGCTGGGAAGCACTGACCCAACTGTCAGAAGAGACGCTCATTTCTGGTCTCATAGGGATTAGTGTAAAGTGGGACGCAAAGGCATATTAGAGAATAAAACATATGAATTATTGGATATCCACTACACAGTGAAGGAGGGAGGTCAGAGACCGTAGGTTTCTCTTGTAGCTACTTAGGCAGGGAGAGTGTCTGGAGGGTCAGCAATGAGGGTGCATTAGGAAGTCATAGGAAAAAGAAGGAACTGAGCCATCAGGTCAGCAATAAGCCAGCGCAGATAGAAAGGCAATGCGTACCCTCTAATCACACCGATTGTGAAAGAGACACTAGAACGTGGAAAGCAATTGCAGAGGGATGTTCACAAAGTCATAGCTGACCTCTCCAAATCCTGGACAGGAAGAATAGGTATTAGTGATCTGCACTGCAGCTAAAACACTGCATTGCAGACAGGAGAACTGCGTTCTGCCCTTAAGATCTAGCAAGTATTACAAATACAAATGTGTGTATTGCATGACCTGAGAGCTGGTAACACACTGCTTCCATTGCTGCCTAACAAATTCAGTCAGATTCAGGGAAGGGATGATAACGATCACTCAGTTTCTCAATGCCTGGAAGAAAACTAGCAGAGGTTTAATGAGGGCCCCATAGGATGACACCTTGGCAAGTATCAATCTATTTCACCTATTTCCAAGATAAGCGTCCACCCAAAAAGGGGCTACTGTGGTAAAGAAGGGGATAGACAATCCCATCCCAGAACACTACAGTTTCCCTGTCTATTTGTCTTTGCATTTGATGAGGTGTAGGCTGAACAAAAGAAGAGTCTGAAGGTTTGATTTTCCAACAGATTTTATTTCCCACTGACAAGCCAGCATAAGGAGCGCTGGTAGCCTCACAGAGCACTTGATTGAGATTTTCTGAGACTTTAGTGCTAGTCCCAGCTCTGTTGGTGTCCTTTTCAGCTGGAACCTCCCCACTTATGTATGGGAGTTACTAACCTTTCACGTAAAAGTCCTTAGTCTAATAATGCAAACTGCTATCAGCAGCTGTGTGTTACTCTTAAACTAAGAAAACAGCTTTTCTAGTAGGACTTCAGGCACCCTAGTCTTCTGGACCGGAGAAAGGGATGGAGCACTGGACCCTGGGGCTGTCTTTCAGTCCTCATTTCTTTGACTCTATGATGACCTTTATTATCAGGGCAAGTGGAGGCACAAAGACATGTCAAAAGTCATACAGTGAAGATATCTGTTTGGATTTGAAATATTTCTCAACAGAAACCAGTGTTAATAAAAAGCAGACAGACTCAGTTGATCATTATAAGCTCTGAATCACAGCTTTTTGGATGTGGGAGGCCAAGAACCGTAAGTATATTATGTAAAACAACCAGCTGCAAAATACTTTGCAATAAAAAACTACCTTGTATTTAAGGCAAATTTAAATAAAACACCTCAAACAACGCTCTGTAGTTTTTCTAGTTCAGTGAAAAAAGATAATTGCTTTTCACAAGAAGCCATCTTAGCATTTTTTCTGTTTGATGCCTCAGCCTGCAAAGAAAGAGCTGAATTATTCTGCTGCTGAAAAGATCTAAGGACAATGGGCTATTTTTTATACGTCACAACAAAGAATTTATATTCAATATTTCTGCCTTGTTTTGTCTCTGCCTCCAGAAGGACTTTCAGAGCTATCAAATGAGCTGTGAATAGCTGCTCCTCTGGCCCCAATATCTGAGGAAGCAGCAAGCTGTAAATTGCCATGGCTGTGCATATTCTTAAACATTCATATTTGTTGCTTGTATTCTTCTTTTCGCTGGCCTTGAAAACCTGGCCTGATTACATGTATAAGTGTAGATCTCTATTTATTGCCTGTTGCGCTTCAGCTAATGGTTTAACCTCACATAATTTTTGTGTAGCTTTTATTGTTCACTACTAAATATTTTACTGTTCGTAAAGATCCATGGTCTGAAAGCTGTTACTAAGACGACTTACCCAAAGTGACTGGCAATGATTTTTCATAAAAAATGATCACCACTGCATTTATTTCATGCATCCAACTTTTGAATCAATTCTTAATCACCCACTTTTGAGTCACTACCACTTTACTGCAGGTGAGGTATGAACAGAATAGCTGGAAAGTATCCTGCTCCTTTGAACACCCCTGTGAGTGCTTACCAGTAGGATTTTGGACCTCTGAGGAAAATGTAAGCAAGAAAACTGGAGAAAGCCTCAAAAAGACTTCAGAATATAATATGTATTTAAAAAAAACCAGCATGGATTTCTGCAATAAAGCTCAAGCAAAGAATATATGACTGATCCCCCACCCTTTGCCCCTTGTTGGTAAAGTCTGTGGGAATCCTTCTCAGGTTTTACAAATGGGAGAAAATGAAATTTTGAAAAGAGCAGCAGTTGGGTTTTGATTTAAAACAGGCATTTGTACAAGCTGATTTTCTTTTCTCCAAAACCAACAACAACAAAATGAATATTTTATAGTTAAAATTCATTTATGTATAAAGAGCCACAAAGTTATTTCCTCATTGCAATGACTGTAATTGTATTGCTTCAGATAACCCACAGACATCTCTGTAGGACAGAGAACTATTCAGTACCATGTGAATTCAATCCTTTTCAGAATTATCACAGCTGGTGGACAGGGAATAAATGACTGAATGAAGGTTTACAAAATCCTACCCTATACTGACACAGTGATTTCAGCTACTCATGGGATTGTTTTCAGAATCTCTTCAACAAGTAAGATATTTGATCTGTAAAGACTTTTTAACAGTCCTGTTTTTAACAATACCTATGTCCTTTTTTTTTCACTTTTGAGATCTGCTTAAGGTCTATGTCTATAACACTGGCTTTCTAAAGACTTAAAAACCTCTATGTGATGCACTCTGGGAATTTTGTTGAAGTAGAGGTTTGGACATTGATTCCTGTGTTTAGGTGCTTTGCTTAAAGATGAACAGTAATGTGAGTTTAAAATATACTTGCTGTGCATATGCAAGTATTTCTCCTGAAATCTTGCCAGTGGGAGAACTGAATCTCAGTCTATTGCTAGGTGAAAAGTAAAATGTTAACCTGTTTTAGTTTAGTGGTAAAACCAGTGACCATTACTGAGAATGCCTCTGGAAGTAGAAAATTAGAATTTAGAGGGGTTAAAAATAAGAGATTCAGCTGTTATCACTGTTGAAGACCTGAAAATTTAAGATGTAGTGATTGAGCCATACTTAATCTTTGCACAAATGGCACAAAGGCTTTTCCTTGAACATCTGTATGTTGGCTAACAGTCTACAATTCCTTCCTCTTCCTTTCCTCTACCTTGATATATGAGTTGGATGCTTCTGAAAAGAAAATACTAGAATGAAGGATAACAGTTTCTTTTTTTTTTTTTTCCCCCATCAATGGAAATGTTGTAACTGGTTGTAATCAGGTGTGAAGCAGGACCTGAAAGCTTCCAGCTAGCATCTAAGAAAAGGTCTGTGGAAAGACACTGGGGGTATACCTGTGGTGTGTGACTGAGTTGCTCATTCCCTTTCTGTCCTTGAAACTTTGCCTACTTGGATAAAGCAAAGAATCAGGGGGATAACACTGAATGAAGAGACTAAGAAATGTTGAGCCAAGATATATAAATATATATGTATAAAAGCACGAACAATACTTTAGAAAAGGGAAAAATATTTGAACTTTTAGGTGGGATAACTGTATTTTATTTATCTGTGTTGCAGCATTTTATGCTACTTCTCTGGTAGACATCCTGCAGCTCTGTGAGTCTTGGGGAAAGGCTGACAGAAAGATGATGCTGTGGGGATTTCAATCTTAGTGATTTATAATCTTGGTTATGCTGCTTGGTTAGCGGATCATGTATTATTTCTTCCAAATGACAAGCTGCAGAGGCAGGTAATATTTTTCTCTGAATTTCGATATTGATTTGGAATGCATGATGGTTTAATATTTTGTTGTTAATGATTTAATTAACAGTATTAAAACACAAAAAAAAACCCCTACCAACAACAAAACAACCAGGGATTTTATGCGATTGATACCATTTAGGGGTGCCAGTTTGGAGGGAGATGCATGCTACACAGCAGCTAGCTTTTTAGTCAGGAAAAGTGTTGCGTTAGTCAATTGGCCCAGTCAACTAGGACAGATATTTCCCAAGAATGCTACTTCTGTCTCTTTCTCTGTGCTGGTGTCCAGATTGCAAACAGTCCTGATAAGAACAAGGAGTGGTGTATTATCTTTTGTTATGCAGAAGTGGATGAGAACTTAGTTTGTTTCTTTCTTACACTGACAAACATAAATTAAAATTTCCTTTTCTCAGGAAAGACAGTAGTGCTGTTTTGCAATTTTACACATAAACTACTTTCTTATCTTCCTTCTCCTGG